>JAVGWX010000002.1:54731199-55096199 GCA_036924085.1 Ariolimax columbianus | reverse complement strand
CTTCTTGTTCTTGTTTTTCTTGTTCTTGTTCTTCTTGTTCTTCTTGTTCTTGTTGTTTTTGTTCTTGTTCTTGTCATTCTTGTTCTTCTTCTTCTTGTTCTTCTTGTTCTTGTTCTTCTTGTTCTTCTTGTTCTTGTTCTTGTTGTTCTTGTTCTTTTTCTTCTTGTTCTTGGTCTTCTTGTTCTTGTTCTTTTTCTTGTTCTTCTTGTTCTTGTTCTTCTTGTTTTTGTTATTCTTGTTCTTCTTGTTCTTCTTGTTCTTGTTCTTCTTGTTCTTGTTCTTCTTGTTCTTTTTGTTCTTGTTCTTCTTGTTCTTGTTTTTCTTGTTCTTGTTCTTCTTGTTTTTGTTCTTTTTTTTTCTTGTTCTTGTTTTTCTTGTTTTTGTTCTTATTGTTCTTCTTGTTCTTGTTCTTCTTGTTCTTGTTCTTCTTGTTCTTGTTCTTCTTGTTCTTGTTCTTTTTGTTCTTGTTCTTCTTGTTCTTGTTTTTCTTGTTCTTGTTCTTCTTGTTCTTGTTCTTGTTCTCCTTTTTTTTAGTATTTCTTGTTCTTCTTGTTCTTCTTGTTCTTGTTCTTATTCTTCTTGTTCTTGTTCTTGTTGTTTTTGTTCTTCTTGTTCTTCTTGTTCTTGTTCTTCTTGTTTTTGTTATTCTTGTTCTTCTTGTTCTTGTTCTTGTTCTTCTTGTTTTTGTTATTCTTGTTCTTCTTGTTATTCTTGTTCTTCTTGTTCTTGTTCTTCTTGTTTTTGTTATTCTTGTTCTTCTTGTTATTCTTGTTCTTCTTGTTCTTGTTCTTCTTGTTTTTGTTATTCTTGTTCTTCTTGTTATTCTTGTTCTTCTTGTTCTTGTTCTTCTTGTTTTTGTTATTCTTGTTCTTCTTGTTATTCTTGTTCTTCTTGTTCTTGTTCTTCTTGTTTTTGTTATTCTTGTTCTTCTTGTTATTCTTGTTCTTCTTGTTCTTGTTCTTCTTGTTTTTGTTATTCTTGTTCTTCTTGTTCTTGTTCTTGTTCTTCTTGTTCGTGTTCTTCTTGTTCTTCTTGTTCTTGTTTTTGTTATTCTTGTTCTTCTTGTTCTTGTTCTTGTTCTTCTTGTTTTTGTTATTCTTGTTCTTCTTGTTCTTGTTCTTGTTCTTCTTGTTCTTGTTTTTCTTGTTCTTGTTCTTCTTGTTCTTTTTGTTCTTCTTGTTGTTGTTCTTTTTTGTTCTTGTTCTTCTTGTTCTTGTTGTTCTTGATCTTGTTCTTCTTGTTCTTGTTCTTCTTGTTCTTGTTATTCTTCTCCTTCTTTTTCTTGTTCTTCTTTTTCTCCTTCTTCCTCTTCTTCTTGTTTTTTCTTTTTTTTCTTGCTCTTCTTGTTCTTCTTCTCCTTCTTCTTCTTCTTCTTGTTCTTGTTCTTCTTTTTCTCCTTCTTCTTCTTCTTCTTGTTCTTATTCTTCTTGTTCTTGTTCTTGTTGTTTTTGTTCTTCTTGTTCTTCTTGTTCTTGTTCTTCTTGTTTTTGTTATTCTTGTTCTTCTTGTTCTTGTTCTTGTTCTTCTTGTTTTTGTTATTCTTGTTCTTCTTGTTATTCTTGTTCTTCTTGTTCTTGTTCTTCTTGTTTTTGTTATTCTTGTTCTTCTTGTTATTCTTGTTCTTCTTGTTCTTGTTCTTCTTGTTTTTGTTATTCTTGTTCTTCTTGTTATTCTTGTTCTTCTTGTTCTTGTTCTTCTTGTTTTTGTTATTCTTGTTCTTCTTGTTATTCTTGTTCTTCTTGTTCTTGTTCTTCTTGTTTTTGTTATTCTTGTTCTTCTTGTTATTCTTGTTCTTCTTGTTCTTGTTCTTCTTGTTTTTGTTATTCTTGTTCTTCTTGTTATTCTTGTTATTCTTGTTCTTGTTCTTCTTGTTTTTGTTATTCTTGTTCTTCTTGTTATTCTTGTTCTTCTTGTTCTTGTTCTTCTTGTTTTTGTTATTCTTGTTCTTCTTGTTCTTGTTCTTGTTCTTCTTGTTCGTGTTCTTCTTGTTCTTCTTGTTCTTGTTTTTGTTATTCTTGTTCTTCTTGTTCTTGTTCTTGTTCTTCTTGTTTTTGTTATTCTTGTTCTTCTTGTTCTTGTTCTTCTTGTTCTTGTTTTTCTTGTTCTTGTTCTTCTTGTTCTTTTTGTTCTTCTTGTTGTTGTTCTTTTTTGTTCTTGTTCTTCTTGTTCTTGTTGTTCTTGTTCTTGTTCTTCTTGTTCTTGTTCTTCTTGTTCTTGTTATTCTTCTCCTTCTTTTTCTTGTTCTTCTTTTTCTCCTTCTTCCTCTTCTCCTTCTTCTTCTTGTTTTTTCTTTTTTTTCTTGCTCTTCTTGTTCTTCTTCTCCTTCTTCTTCTTCTTCTTGTTCTTGTTCTTCTTTTTCTCCTTCTTCTTCTTCTTCTTGTTCATGTTCTTCTTCTTGTTCTTCTTCTGCGTCTTATTCTAGTTCTTGTTCTTCTTCTCCTTCTTTTTCTTGTTCTTCTTCTTGTTCTTCTTTTTCTCCTTCTTCTTCTTCTTGTTCTTCTTTTTCTCCTTATTCTTCTTCTTCTTGTTCTTCTTCTGCGTCTTATTTTTGTTCTTTTTCTTTTTCTTCTTGCTCTTCTTGTTCTTCTTGTTGTTCTTTTTTCTTCGTCGATCGTCCTGAAAAGGACGTTGTGACGCTGTGTCGTAGTTTACAGCGATGCTGCGATATCTGCACCTTTCCGCCCAACACATTCAATTTCAGCTGGCTTTTTAAAAAACCGGATTTGCCGTGCTGGTGTGATTCCTATTCTCTTAGCCAGGCTACATTAGTGCAGCTTGTATCCAGGGACACCACTTGGATGGACTTGGTCAGTTATGGGTCGCTGACCCTAATGCAAATAGCCTGCTATAAATTCCTGGCCGTTGTGAGCTCATTCACTGTGCTGCATCTTCAGCCGTTACCGCCTTTCAATGATTGAGCGTAATGATAAGCCGGTTAGACGTCACTATGGCGTTGTTCAAGGAGCATCACTTCACGCATGTCTTGGTGGGATTAATATGTGGACTGGTCTTCTCAAACCACCGATAGATTGATTGTAATGTCTCTTTTATATCGTTGACTATCTTATGCCTATCTGAGTCAGTTCTGCATGTGAGGGTGTCATCTGCAAATGTTTATGTTCTGCCAGATCTCATGGGAAGGCTTAGGTATCTATCATTGTGTTGAATCTCCAAGTACACAACGTATTTATTTTTCTGTTGGACGGACATGGTCTTATCCAATGTTATGATCTTCCTTTTTTTGCACATATGACGAAGCGATCGATTTATGTTGAAGAAGGGCACCATTGAATAAAGTTTATTTGTAACTTTGAGAGGACGTTTTGCGTAGTTGTTTGCGTTAATCAGCTGTTTTGTAACGAATATTAAAACGCGGTACAGCATTGTACTCGATGGCTATATTCTATGTCCCTCTGTTCACATTGGGAAGTACACATTTACCCCTAGTAATACTTATACCCTAGGCTAGGAACCCACATCGCAGATGTTGAACAGTACATATCATAGTGACAGAGCTGACATGATGGCGATGAAAGCAACCAAAGCGAAGACATTATATATATATATATATATATATATATATATATATATATATATATATATATATATATATATACATATATATATATATATATATATATGCATGCATTAATATGTGGCACTTCTTAAATAGTGTGGTATCGTAGAAATAAAACACATAACGCTGATTATTTGTTTGTAAGATTGAAGTGATGCAACTCTCGTATCTCTTACAGATTGAAATGATGCAACTCTTGTATCTCTTTCTGATTGAAATGATGGAACTTTCGAATCTCTTACAGATTGAAATGATGCAACTCTTATGTCTCTTACAAATTGAAATGATGGAACTCTCGAATATCTTACAGATTAGAATAATGTAACTCTCGTATATTTTTCAGATTGAACTGATGCACCTCTAATATGTGAGGCTGAGCAAGACCGCCGGGCAATAAGATAATCTAACCTCGTCTTACAATTTCCACGAAACCTTGGCAAGAAAAGTTGTGTGTCATGCAATTTAATTGTTTATTTAGTCAGTTCAAGAAGTTGTATTTAAGCTCACACGGAATTCAAGACATTAAAAAAAAAAAACAGTAACCAGTTTGTTCTGTGTAGAAGCATTTGCTAAATAGACCGGAGGCATTTACTTCTGTCTGACATGAAGTTGAATTTTAATTAAGCTACTGGATTCGCTGTCATGGCTCGCTATTTACCATTTCGAGTTCAGCCTCAATCACACGTTTACAATCCCGTTCAACATAACCAGGGGGCCTTGGCCGTGTTTGATGCCAACAACAGATTAGTTCCTGATGATTTGAGGTATGGTATATTTCTACTTTGTGCTGTATTTCTTTTCTGTTATTGACAGAATTTGGCAGGCTCCGACCATGAATGCCTTCCATCAATATAAAACTGGTAACAAAGACGAAGCCAGACGCGCATTAAATATAGGCCTCGCATTTCGGTGTTCCACTACAAGGCGGTTTTCAATAATATTTCACATTCATGATTATTATTGACTACATGCGGCGCTTGTTTTGCTCTTTCGGTCGCACTTAGCAACTGAGTCCCTGGATGGCTTCGGGCTCCATATTATTGTCAGATTTTTAGTCTCAATCATCAACTCTGATTTGTTGAAGAGTTAGGCGATTACGTGTACATTCGTCATTACTAGAATAAATATGCTTCTCAGTGAATTTGGACACTCGCTAGTCACTACAAGCGAGGACCTGTGGTTGAGTGTTTATGATGTCGATCACTTTACCAAGGGGATATGGGTTCAAATCTTTGGTAAAAGCAAAAATTTTTTTTTTTTGAGACACTAAAAGCCTTATCATCACACTGCGCTGCGACTGCATTTTCATGTAGTCTTTACCCTTCAGCAATATATGTTCTGAATGTAGTTATAGCTGAGAGGTAAGACACTCGTCTCTCAGGAAACGAACTAAGCAAAGTGCGGAACGGTTAGTTTTCGAACTCTCCAAGGATTTTAAGCACCTCCTGGTCTCAAATAGGGTGGGATCTTCTCCTACACCTTGGGAGACGGACACTAATTGGCAAGATAACAACACCCACAGAGGTTGAAGCAAGAAGACCCGAATAGAGAAGAGCAGAGCAGAGAGAGAGATGGGAAGAACGAGATAGATTACATTATTTGTTCCGCAAACCTCAGTAGGGGGATATATATATATATCATCATTATCATCATCATCATCATCATCATCATTATCATCATCACGTAGTATGTCCTTTGCAGACTGTCGTTCCAATCACAGCCGGTTTAAAAGAAACTCCACCTCTTGTCAAATCTCCATCCTGCTCCAGATATTTCACATACACACACATATACAAGCGTAACCTTGCACACATACACACACACACACACACACACACACACATATACAAGCGTAACCTTGCATACATACACACACACACACACATAAATATATATATATATATATATATATATATATACATACATACATACAGTTAATGTAAGCTAAGGATGAAACTACGATGGGGTTTCAAATGAAAACCTTAAAAGTAGGATAGAAATTAGAAAAAACTATACCTTTGTGTTGTATCCTGTTAAAATGGTTGCTAAGGATGTCAAGAATGTTCTGCACGTGCCATCATGGTGCATGGTGAACAACATTACGTCATAATTGCACTATAAAGATGGCCGCTCCACTACTAACATGCATTAAAGCGGCGCAGTGTTCTGTTATCTGTTTTTGGACAGCTAAGAGGTGAAGCATATAGAAACTCATCGGCAAATGAAGGTCCAGTACGGTGATTCACATCTTTCATTCCAGAAAGTGCATGAGTGGAGTAGAAAGTTTGAAAATGGCGTAAGTTTTGAAGCAGACTGTTAACACTTTTTCCTTTCTTTTATGAGTCTCGTGGTCTTTACTGTGATGTAGCTTGTGCCGTTTTCTAGGTATAATGCTATTTTTAGATGAGAATATTTTCTGCATATACTGCGAGTTTATCGGGTCTCATGTCTTCTTGTACTGCCATGAGCATCGCAAACGTATTTGTTAGCTCTATTGTGTATTCTAGTGGTATTAGGCTGACGTCATAGCGTATTGATTTTGCGCTTTTCAACAGCTTTTCAGTCTTATCTTGATGTCTGCGACTAGCAGCTGGTGGTCTGAGTCGCAGTCTGCACCTGGTGGTGTCTTTACAGAAGATATATTTAGATAGCACGTGAAATTGCAATTACATGTTAAGTCAGACAACGAGGTCACCCTGAACTTCTACGTAAGGATACCGACTGCCTCGCTAGCATGACCAGTCTCCATTGCCCCATGTTTATTTAAGTGCACACCATTATAGCTAGCGAGCAGCACACTCGCTTTGTCAATCTCCATTACCCCACGTTTGATTTGGTATACACCATTATCGATACCAACCAACCTGCTAGTATTGGCTGGGGCAATGGCCACACATTTGTTTAAGTTGAGATTGTTACTAACCTGTTCACGTTACAAAGGTGTTATCGCACTCGTCAGTGCTGCATTCTTCTCACTCCACAAGTTTAAAGAATGGTAATAGGACTGTATTTAGACTGGCCATAATATATTATTGCAATCTCAAGCATTTAATTGAGTGCTTTCTAGGGTAAACAGAATATGCTCACGTTTAATTTAACGTTTTTATACTGCTTTAGAAGTCTCATCAGAGTCTGTATACAACCAGTTACATTTGCATTACCCGGCTCTAAAAGCTATGCGCATCCAATCTATCATAAAATGCATTAACTGGTTCTACCTCCACTACCTCCTGAGGCGATGCATTCCAAGAATTCACCACTCTCTGACTAAAAAAATATTTCCTAATGTCCAATCTGGATCTCTCTTTAATTAATTTGTAACTGTGCCCTCTTGTTCTCGTTGGTGGTTGTATTTTGAAAAAAAACTTGTTATAGTCTAATTTAACCTTTCATGTGATAATAGTATAAACCTGTATTAAGTCACCTCGAATGTTTCTCATTTATAGACACTGTAGGCCAGTTTTTCTGAGTCTTTCCCTCATAACTGTAATTCTGGAATCCCGCTATCAGTTTTGTCGCTCTTTTTTGTATCCTTTCTAGTATGTTTATATCTCCTCTACGACTCCACACCTGTACACAGTACTCCAATCCAATTTAGGTCTAACCAATGCTTTATACATTTTGATTATCACTTCCTTACTCCCATATTTAATATTTCTTTTGATCATACCTAACATTGCATTTGCCTTATTCACTGCTACCTGGACTTGCTCACTCACTTTACCTGTACGCTCTATTATAACCCCTAGGTACTGTTCCTTATCTATCATTCTAATATTGTTCTCGCCCATTCTGTAATTATGTTCCATTTTGGATCTACCCGTGTGGCTGACTGTACATTTATATATATTAAACTCCATTTGCCATATCACAGACCAGTCTTGAATATATTTAAATCCGACCTCAATATATCCACTTCTGCTTTAGATGAGACTCTCCTACATAGGTTTGAGTCGTCCTCAAATTTTTCAATCATGGATCCTATATCAATGTCCAAATTGTTTATATATATCAAGAACAAAATTGGTCCCAAAACCGAGCCCTGTCGCACTCCACTTTTTACGTCACACCACTCAGAGTACACCCTATTTATACCCACTCTCTGCCTGCTTCCCATTAACTTTCAATCCACTGCCAACTTCTCCACCTATTCCATGTGATTTTAACTTTTTAAATAATCTTCGATGAGGTACTCTATCAAAAGCCTTTGCAAAATGCTGATAAATAACATCGACTTTCCTTTATCTATCATTTTAGTAACCTCCTCCATTGTATTCCATTAGATTTGTCCCAAAACCGAGCCCTGTGGCATCCCACTTTTCACTTCACACCACTCAGAGTACTCGTTATTTATACCCACCCTTTGCCTTCTTCCCGTTAACCAATTTTCTATCCATTTGGCAACTTCCCCACCTATTACATGTGATTTTAATTTTCGAAATAATCTTTGATGAGGTACTCTATCAAAGGCCTTTGCAAAATCCAGATAAATAACATCCACTGGTTCCCCTTTATCTATCATTTTGGTAACCTCCTCCATTAATTCTAATAGATTTGTTAAGCATGATATGGAAACGTTCTGGTTATTTTTGAAATCAGCCATTCATAAGATGTGTTAGGGTAAGCCAAATGCAGAGTTGGATTTATGTCTTAACAAATGAATCGGGCTTTCCCCAAAAACTTGTTCTTAGTTCGAACTGTTTTGTACTAAGGGATGTTCGTCCATGTGCAGGTCTTAACTCTGCGCTTCTGTCACGGGCGCGGGTCGTTCAGAGGGACAATAGTTTGTCTGTTGTAGGGTCAAGTGTTGTGCTTTTCTAGTGCTAGCGAGTTGGGGGTCACCCGGAGGTCCCTTTTTGTCGCACGGGTCCCACATGGTGGTTGTGGTACTTCATCTTTCGTCTTGGCTATACCTATATGGCCTGTCCAGCGGTGTTTTGAACGGTTGATATGCTGTAGAACATCCTTTATTTGTGATATTCGCTGGATGTCGCTATTTTGTAGTTCGCTTTGTCCCTGCTGTATGAGAGTTATGCCCACGAGGCGTCTTTCAAGAGATGCGTGTGCTGTTCTTAGCTGGTTCTCAGCTGCTTTTGTTAGGGACCAGCTTTCGCCAGCATAGCAGAGCGTTGGTAGGACTACCGAGTCGAAGATGTCCGCACGTAGTCTGGGTTTCTCTTGTGGCGTCTGATGGAGCTGAAGGCGGTCTAGTCTGTCCGTCTCCGTCTGACGATCTCAGGCTTTATGTTCTCCGTGTTGAGAAGCATTACCAGGTAGGCATATTTGTTGGCGTCTTATATGTGCGTTCCATTAAAGAATACGGGGTTGGGCTCTGCGAAACGGTTGCGGATTGTCCTGGTTTTGCCTAGGTTTATGATTAGATCTGCTTTACTGCCTTCCGAATCTAGTGACCGCAGCATTTATGTCGCTTCCAGGGGCGTCTTTGTGATGTGAACGACGTCGTCTGTGAATCTGAGGTGGATTAGTGTTCCATGGATTTTGATACCGAAGTTGTCCCAATCACAGGGGCTTATTGTCGACTCCAGGCAAGCAGAAAATAGGTTCGGCGAGATGTGGAGCAGAAGTGTTGGGACTGAAGACTTATTTTCGGTTAGCCAAGATTGGCTGACATAGTATTTGTAAACCTCAACTCTTTCAATTCAGGTCAATCTAAGGTCATAACAAGACGTGTGTCCATTGTCAGGACTGTGTGTAGAGTAGCTAGGAACGCGAGAAAGAGAGAGAGAGAAGAGAGAGAGAGAGAGAGAGAGAGAGAGAGAGAGAGATACATGTTTACTTTGAATTGGAGACATTTATCAAAAAGGGAATGGAGGTTTAGGACAGCCCATGTCCTGTATTAACTGACCCTGGCAGATTGACAAAGATGACAAAAAACGTCAGCTAGGGAAATAGGTTTAGTGGAAATAAATTGTCAGATTGACAGAGATGACAAGAAACGTCAGCTAAGGAAATAGGTTTAGTGGAAATAACTTGTCAGATTGACAGAGATGACAAGAAACGTCAGCTAGGGAAATAGGTTTAGTGGAAATAACTTGTCAGATTGACAGAGATGACAAGAAACGTCAGCTAGGGAAATAGGTTTAGTGGAAATAACTTGTCAGATTGACAGTGATGACAAGAAACGTCAGCTAGGGAAATAGGTATAATGAAAGTAACGTCAGATTGACAGAGATGACAAGAAACGTCAGCTAGGGAAATAGGTTTAATGACAGTAATGTCAGATTGACAGAGATGACAAGAAACGTCAGTTGGGAAATAGGTTTAGTTGAAGTAACTTGTCAGATTGACAGAGATGACAAGAAACGTCAGCTATGGAAATAGGTTTAGTTGAAGTAACTTGTCAGATTGACAGAGATGACAAGAAACGTCAGCTATGGAAATAGGTTTAGTGGAAGTAACGTTAGATTGACAGAGATGACAAGAAACGTCAGCTAGGGAAATAGGTTTAGTGGAAGTAACATCAGATTGATAAAGGTTGCAGGCACAGCAGTGATTCGTGTGACTGGCAGGGCAACGAGTTAGGGACAGTTGTACCACGTGACCCCCGCTATTTTGGTTGAGGCGAAGCTAAAAATGCAATAAAACCGAGAACCAAAACAGAGAGAACACAATTGGAGGGAGGTTAACCTGTGAGTTTCAGGAACATTACATTATTGTCGAGTGGCAGGGACATGGGAGGAACTCCAGCGGCACTGTTCCATTCAAGTGACAGGTTAAGATCGATCAGGGCACGACAAAGGTGACGCAAACATCTGGGATGCAAAGGTAGGAAAGTGGAAGGAACATGCAGCTTAGGTCTCTGAGGTTCAGCGCTTGCGCCTGCTGAGATAGACAACATACTGAGGTTATAAAGTCAGCGGCAGTGGGAATACCATAGACATCAGTTCTTGATGATCTGCTGGGGTCGAGAATGTAACTGATCATACGCACGACTCAGTTCGAAACAAAGGTATATGTAGTCTTCACAGACGTCAGCTCTAGATAATCTGATGAGAGCGAAAGATCACTGATGGTACGCACGACTTAGTTTGTGACAAATGTGAAACATAAAGGAAGCTACTGGTATGACCTTGGATGTCCTGAGCTCCAAACGTCATACCAGAACTTTGTTTTGGAACGCCAGGGGCGATAAATAAGGTAGGTAAACTAAACTAGATTGTATCGGGAAAACGAAACTTCGTGCACACATTACAAATCTTAAAAATAAGTAAGAGTAGATGACAAGATCAAGAAGGATAGAAATGGCAAAATGAGAAACAATATACTTCCATGAAAGAGAGGACAGACAACGCAGCGAGAGCGTGACCGTTATACAAGAGAAGAGAACGGAAGGAACATTGCTAAAATGGAAAACAATCAAAATAGACTGATAAGAGCCATACTACGAGGGAGACTTACCAACACGACTATAATGGAGACTTACCAACACGACTATAATGGAGACTTACCAACACAACTATAATGGAGACTTACCAATACGACTATAATGGAGACTCACCAACACGACTATAATGGAGACTTACCAACACGACTATAATGGAGACTTACCAACACGACTATAATGGAGACTTACCGAACACGACTATAATGGAGACTTACCAACACGACTATAATGCAATAATACACACCAACAAGTGACAGTGATAAAGTGGTCCCTGGTGGAATTCTACCAGCAACTGCAAACAAATGGAAATTAGACCCATATATAATCTCACAATAGTAATAGGGGACCTCAATGCGAAGATTGGAAAGGACAATACATGCAAAAAAAGAGTAATAGGTAGATAGGGCTGTGGACATCTAAATGACAAAGGTGAACACTTAATAAGCTTCATCCCCTTAAATAATTGACGTTGGGGAGGGGACACTCTTACTAAATAAAGATTTCGAAAAGCTGACATAGGAATATCCTAATGGATGTGACAAAAAGCAGAAAGATCGTTTAATAATCAACAGCAAATGTCAATATTCCCTAGAAGATGCGAAAGTAAAATGAGGCGAGGGGATGTAGACAGTGACCATCACTTAGTATTAGCTATAAACAATGTGATGGCTAGAGCCACAGACGCAAAGACAACAGAGAAAATCAAATATGAAATATCTTAAGTGAATACCCCCCACCCCCCGCCCCTCTTTTCTCCCCAATTGTGTGGCATAAGCTGAAAACCGCTATAAAAAAATCGTCAGAATCCAATCTCGTGACTCGCAATTTGTCGCCATTTGTTGATCGCAACTCCAAAACAAAAGCCAAATGTTAAATACTGACAACGGATCAATATGCTGAATTGTTCATGTGTTGTAGCGGTCAGTTACCCAAAAGCTAGCGTCATTGCCAGCGGCACAGAGCTGCCAAGATCTTCTCCACCTTCGTGTGGTGATCATGGGTAACAGACTGCATCAAGGTAAACTTACTAAGGAGAAGGGATCAAAGAGAAAAGACTAGCCAGGTAGTCAAAAATGAGACCATGAAGTCGGATGTGTCGGACCGAAAGGTGCAAATATCGCAGTCAATCTGTAAATTACGACATAACGCATTTCATTCTTCGGACTACATCCCTACTTGCAAAACCCGTTACAGGGTTTAGTACCTTGAGTCTGAGAACGAAAAAGAAGAAATACTGATAGTAATGTCGCATTTGTATCTAAGACATCATTTAGTATTACATAAAGGTGGGCTTTTAAATTAACTTAAAATACATGCATATTTTAAGAATATGTTAAAGTTTTCCGTTGGGTAAACATTTCTCCACAAGAAATCAAGATTGCAGCTTCCTTTCCCTGAAACCAACAGTGATACCATGTGATCTCTAACCTGTCGACATCATAGTGACAATGGGATCGTATGCACCCATATGCACTCTTTTGCCTCCGATAGAACATACTAATTAGTTATGTCCTTTTCTTAAAAATGGAATGTTGTTTTCAATGGTTTCTTCAAGACAATATTTAAATTCAAAATATTGCAAACGATGTTCGTCCATTACGTGTGATGAAAACCATTCTCTCTGTTCAGCCGTGTGGACAATCTTTTCCTTTTGCCGTGTCCGCTTAATCGTGTGACTTGTGCAGTGATTTGGATTAAAGAGAGCAAGAAACTGCGCAATTTGTCTACCTCACTCGCTCGTCCTAAGCTACCTTTGGCCAGTAGCAAGATATTATTGAGGCGACTGGAGATAGCGCAGGATGCACATTTTTCCGTCAGGGGTTACTCCCATAACCTTTCCCGTAAAAAGGTATCCCGCAAGGCAGACGTATTATTATGAAGAATCGAAATAATAGAATACACGCAACAAGAGATACGAATGCTAAAAGAAATAGACCGTCGCTTCAATGACAGCAATTCTTGGATATAATTTCGTCATTATTGACGGGTTCATTGCTAGTAAAATAGTAACTAATAACGTGGACCAACATTTTAAAACAATTTCAACAATACAAGAGAAATCAGCAAATCATGTTTGGGGTTCCGTGAAAGCAAACAATACGATTAGATAACATCAGAAACATTAGAAACTATAGAGTCCTGTAGTCCACTATACTAATTAATAGGTACAGTGACCAATATAAAAAGCTGAACAATAAAGTAAGGTTTCCAACTCGTGCCAACGAAATGAAGTTGTTGTATGGCCAGGAAGAAGAAATAACACTTGGAATGTTGAAAGCACAGTATACAAAATAACAAAAAAAGTACGGGGAAAACGGAGTAAAACACACTTATATTAGTGAAAGATAAAACATGAAAACCTCATCACAACAGAACATGTGCAAGAAACAAGATTGACTGAACATTTCAGAGAAAGTCTCAATAAGAATTAATCCGAGACACTGTTCAATATCCAAGCTGGATTCAGTAGGAACAATCAGGATTCAGTAGGAACAGGAAGAATTCAGAAGAAACCAACATGATTCAGGAGAAACAAGCAGGATTCAGATCGAGCAAGCAGGATTCAGTAGAAACAAACATGATTCAGAAGAAACTAGCAGGATTCAGGTGAAAAGGGAGGATTTAGAAGAAACAAGCAGGATTTAAAAGTAACAAGCAGCATTAGAAAAGAATTAGCATAATTCGGTAGGAACAAGCAGGATTCGGTAGGAACAAACAGGATTCGGCAGGAACAAGTAGGATTCGGTAGGAACAAGCAGTATTTCGTAGGAACAAGCAGGATTCGGTAGGAACTAGCAGGATTCGGTAGGAACTAGCAGGATTCGGTAGGAACAAGCAGGATTCGGTAGGAACTAGCAGGATTCGGTAGGAACTAGCAGGATGTAGTAGGAACAAACTGGTTTAAGAAGGAACAAGCAGGATTCAGATGGAGCAAGCAAGATTCAGTAGAAACAAACAGGATTCAGAAGAAACTAGCAGGATTCATGTGAACAGGTTGGATTTAGAAGAAACAAGCAGGATTTAAAAGTAACAATCAGCATTTGAAAAGAATTAACAGAATTCGGTAGGAACAAACAGGATTCGGTAGGAACTAGCAGGATGTAGTAGGAACAAACAGGTTTAAGAAGGAACAAGCAGGATTCAGGAGGAACTAGCACAATGCAGGAGGAATAAGCAGAATTTAAAATAAACAAGCAGGATTCAGAAGGAATTAGCAAGATTCGGTAGGAACAAGTTGGATTAAGGACGAGCTAACAGAATTCAGGAGAAACAAGCATGATTGAAAGAACACTCAGGATTCAGGAGGAACAGGTAGGATTCAACACGAACAAGCAGGATTGAAAAGGAACACGCAGGATTGAAAAGGAACACGCATCATTAAGGAAGAACAAGCAAAATATAACAGGAACAAGCATATCAGATTTTTCTGTTTTCAGGTGGTACTGCGTTTGCCTTCTCACTGCTTTTCCTGTTCTCTTAACCAGACTAGCGATGACTGTTTACATTCCGCGGCTTGGAGACGGTACGGGGTCTTGGTCAGCTCTAGTTCGTTGACCCTGATGCAAGCAGCAGATATGAGTCGCTGGCTACCGTGAACTCATTCACTGTGTTACATTTTCCTACCTATATTTTATCTATTAAATAAAATGAAGTGACCTGGAAGTGTTTCTAGAAAATTGCAATCGGCCAGTCAGTTTTGAGAGCCACGATGATTTTTTTATCAATTAAATGCCGAAGGCGGTTAATACTTGTGTATTATTAATAATGTTTTACTTTCTGGCGTTGAGATTCGCTATTGATGTCTCTTAAAAGTGTGCAGTGTAATTAATGTTTTTAAAGCGTGAGCTATGTTTGTTCCAAGGCTGCACTTTAAATAGTCGATAAAAATCAAAATCTTGTCAGTGGGTTGAATATAAGCTGCAACGCCACAACTGGTCTATCACAAGAACATACACAAACAGAACAATCCCTGCATGTACATCAGTCTTTTTTTCTTGTTCTTGTTTTTGCTGTTCTTCTTCTTTGTCTTTTTCTTCTTTTACATTCGTCTTGAAATGGAGATTTGGGACGTTGTGTCGTAGTTTATAGCGAGTTTAGGACATCTGCGCCTTTCAGCAGAACACATCCAGTTTCAGTACTATATTTTTGTGACCGGGTTTGCCTTCCCTGTTGGATCCTTAATCTTTTAGTCAGACTGCATGGTTGCAATCTGTTTTCACGCCCCCACCCCCACGTGAAGGTGAAATAGAGAATTGGTCAGTTATTGTTCATTGACCAAGATGCAATATCAGCTAATGATGACTGCTGCTAGCTCATTCACTGTTGTATCTTCGACTGAGTACATCACTCAAACACACACAGAACCATCACTGCCCATACATCACTCAAACACACACAGAACCATCACTGCACATACATCACTCAAACACACACAGAACCATCACTGCACATACATCACTCAAATACACACAGAACCATCACTGCACGTACATCAAACATACAGAGAACCATCACTGCGCATAATGGTGATGTACGTACATCACATGTAATGAAGATCACTCTTTGTTTAGCCGTTTGGACAATCTTTTCTCTTGCCGAGTCCGCTGAAATGGGTGACTTGCGTTGTGATTTGGATTTAAGTGAGGAAGCAACTGCGCCTTTTTGACAACATTATTCTCTGGTCCTGAGTTACCTTTGGCCAGTGGAAATATATTTTTCGAGGGGACTGGAGATAGCACATGATGCAGATATTTCCTCAGGGTTTACTGCCAAAGCCTTTCCCGTAAACAGATATCCCACAAGGCAGCGGAGGGGGTATGCCATCTAACAGTGTGTCGTGCCATTCCCTTAACCACAAGATGTCGTAGGGACATCAATCAGCGTGTGAATGAGTTGGGCATCTCTCCCGGATTATATTCTAGTCCCTTATAGTCGTGTCTAAATTTCACACACCAAAATCGACGCTGTTTGCAGCTAGGGCGAAGGGTGCCAAACTCGAAGTTCAGCCGTGAGAAATAGACCATGAAAATACAACACAGGTTTAAGCGTAGTGCTATTCATAAAGCCGATGTCCATTCCAGGATAAACGGATGAAGAAAACACACAAAAACAAACAAACAAACCGAACGAATTAACCAGATCAAATGGAAAACAACAACACATTTCGGTGAACACAAATGTAAGTCATCGACTAGTGTTAATTCCAGGCTCATGGTCTGGTGGCATCCATAATCAACTAAAACAGTGGCGGCAAGGTAGACTCGCAGCCAGTTACGGCCCCATCTTTGCTACTATTACAATCATAGTCACCAACACTGCACATAAATCACTCAAACACCCATCATGTGCTAGACTAAGGAACTAAGGAGCAGTTGGAAATGTATACATGTAGACCCCCACCGGCGAGTGGTTTATGCCCTGGACTGAACCAACCCACCCCTACTCCATAGGTTAAATGCAGTCTCATTCTTTGCTGTTTCTCCTCTATCAGTTATCCGCCTCGGATGAGGAAGAGATCCATGCCAGCGGGCATATCACCTCTGTCCCTTCGTGGCGATCTCCCAGGGGGCAGGGAATACCAGATGCGCGTTTGATACAGATGAGCCTTCATTTCTGACTGAGGAATAATGAGCTGGCCAACTCAGATGTGTGTGCTACGTACCTGGCAACATTGTTATTCTTAATTGCATTTCCATAAACTGAAGATAGGTGGCACTGACGAATGCACCTGAGGTACAGAGAAAATGACAGCTGAACATCTGTTGTAAAATTGCCCGACATACAAGGAACAGAGAAAGCACATGTGGCCATCACCAGTGCCAACACTAGACAAGCTCTATAGCAGTGTCAACAGCCTTCGGATGACAGCTGCTTTCTTCGAACAAATTGAAGTTGACGTCTGACAGCGTTCGAAGAAGAAGAAGAAGAAGAAGAAGAATTGCATTTCCTTTTCGTCAGACTACCTGCACAGCAGCTGGTCCCCTTACAAGAAGTCATTACCAAACACTTACGTAATCCGTTGCTCCTGCGATTACTGTAATAATTTATATTCCATGATGAGGTTGCTAGTCCCACGTATAATCTCCATTTATTCTCCCTGTTCATATTCTGAGAAGGTCTTAGTGGTACTACCAGCTGCTGTTGTTTGTTTTTTGTATTGAACTGCCTCGCTCCTGTAATCTTCTAGGTATCTCAAGAAGCCCGACCAATGCTCCACGTTCGAGCACCCTTACTTCTCGCCCTCTTACATGCCCATTCCTGTCAACTACAACACACGGTTACCACATTGGACGGACTCCAGAATCACCAAAGATTGGCTGGGTAAGTTGCATTGAATTTATGCCCAGTCATGGCGTGTGTTCATAAACCCTTCCGCTTCTGTTAAAATTACCATAATCTATCATTGTAATCTTTCTTACGCCAGTAAACAACTGCTCGTACATAGAAAGGAACTGACTGCAACTTTTCCCCTACTTGTTTGTTATCGATCAATACCTTAGCTATTGGAAATCGATCACTGTTTATCTCAGGTAATATCAGTAGTACAGATGCTTTAATAAGCTTGCCAAGCCCAAGCTTACAACTCAAATGTTTTTACATTTTGCAATTTATTATCCTGGATGTACTTCAAGTTTAAACCTCTCTCGTATTATCTCTTTCCAAGTATGTAACACTGGAAATTTATTTTCAAGTAAATAAACCTTAATGGTTCTCTTCAAGTAAATAAACCCTAATGGGTCTTTTCAAGTAAATAAAAACCCTAATGGTTGTCTTCAATAAAAAAATCCCTAATGGTTCTCTTCAAGTAAATAAACCCTAATAGTTCTCTTCAAGTAAATAAACCCTAATAGTTCTCTTCAAGTAAATAAACCCTAATGGTTCTCTTCAAGTAAATAAACCCTAATGGGTCTTTTCAAGTAAATAAACCCTAATGGGTCTTTTCAAGTAAATAAACCCTAATGGTTCTCTTCAAGTAAATAAACCCTAATGGTTCTCTTCAAAAAAATAAACCCTAATGGGTCTTTTCAAGTAAATAAACCAAAATGGTTCTCTTCAAGAAAATAAACCCTAATGGTTCTCTTCAAGTAAATAAACCCTAATGGTTCTCTTCAAGAAAATAAACCCTAATGGTTCTCTTCAAGTAAATAAACCCTAATGGTTCTCTTCAAGTAAATAAACCCTAATGGTTCTCTTCAAGTAAATAAACCCTAATGGTTCTCTTCGAGTAAATAAACCCTAATGGTTCTCTTCAAGTAAATAAACCCTAATGGTTCTCTTCAAGTAAATAAACCCTAATGGTTCTCTTCAAGTAAATAAACCCTAATGGTTCTCTTCAAGTAAATACACCCTAATGGTTCTCTTCAAGTAAATAAACCCTAATGGTTCTCTTCAAGTAAATAAACCCAAATGTTTCTCTTCAAGTCTATAAGTCGAAATTTTTTGTGCGGAATTATTACATCCCCAATTTCATTTAATATTTATAACCCGGAATGTTTCATTTCAAGCCTAGAACTATGAATTTTTCTTTTCCAATTTATAACTCCGAATATATCTTTTCTAGTTTGCAACCCAAAATATAATTTATTATGTAACTACGAGACGTGTTCAAATGAAACCGGACCTAACTGCACCAAGTGAACATACGTACGATGCGCATGCTGACGTCACTTCTGCTGCAAAACATCACATACCGACCGTCAAGTTTGCAAAATTGTTATTTTCCTCTAACTCATAGTTTCCGCAGAAGACCTTTGAAAACATGGATGATACGGATCCGACCAGAGTTGATCAGCGAGAGGTGATTCTTTTCTAGCAGCTGAAAGATGTAGACCAGTTGACATTCATTACATAATTTCATTCAGTGTATGGTGACAAAAGTGTGTCGAAGACAACATGGAAGAACTGGACAACGGTGTTTAAAGAAGGACGTGAGTTAACGAAAGATCTTCCGAGACCAGGTCAGGAGCATATTGTTGTGTTAACTCACGACCTTCTTTAAACATCGTTATCCAGTTCATCACTGTTGTCTTCGACACACTTTTTCACGATACACTAACTGCATTCTGCGATGAATGTCAACTGGTCGACTTCCTTCAGTTGTTAAAAACCGAATCAATGCTCCCTGATCAACTCTGGACGGATTCCGTATCACACCAGCCATGTTTTCAACTGTCTGCTGAGGAAACTAAGTCGGGGTATAATGAAATTTTGCAAACTTGACGATTGGTATGTGCTGTTTACACCAGAAATTATGTCATCATGCGCATCCTACGTATGTTCACTTGTAGCAGTTTGGTCCGGTTTCATCTGAACACGCCTCGTACAAAGGTTCTTCAAGTTCATTTCCCTGAATGTGTCTCGGAGTTTATAACTCTTAACTGCATATACAAGTTTATAAATTTGACTTTAATATCCTAGTTTATAACCCCGAATATATATTTAAATTTGTAGAGTTAACTGTTTCTCGAAGAGTGCAGCCTAAAATGCATCGCCAGTTTTATAATCTAGAATGTTTCTCAACCCACAGCTCACTGGGGCAACGAACTCATCCGACATGACAGAGCTTTCGGGTGCTGGCACGTACTCTACGGAACTACTTATTTCTACGGCGATAACAGACGTCTCTAGAACTCCCTCTGAAGTCCAGATAAATCATCTAACATTCCAAGTTTGCTTCGAGTTCTCAAAGTATCGCTTTTACTCTTGTTAAAGATTACACTCACAAATCTACACGTTGAACAATCAAACATTGAAATGGCATAACACCCCATTAAAGAAAGCTTTCAATTCTGGTAAAGTCGTTCGTTCTGGGGAAAAACGTAGTGTCGTAGTTTACAGCGAGGCTGTGATATCTGCTCATTTCGGTGTACACATCCAGTTTCAGCATTTCATTTGTTTGGGTCTAGGTTTGCCTTCTCTCTTCGAATCTGATTCTCTAAGCCAGGCTGTACGTTTGCAGTCTGTTTCCAGGGCTGCCACTTTGAGGCGGAATAGAGACTTGGTCCGCTATGAGTTGCTGACACTGATGGAAGCAGTCAGCTGTGAGTTGCTAGCCCCATGCACAACTCTCATAAGTCGCGTGGAATTGCAATGTGCGTATTCTTTCCTCCACGGTTAGGTAAATCACGGATTTCACAGATAACTGACCTTTAAACATTTGAACATCAGAAGTCACTCCCAACGCTGACTAAATATGATAACAATAAATTAACAAGTGACCAGATTAAGTTGTACATTTTATGTGTTGCCTCGTTCGTTTTGTGTGAGACAAGTTTGTGTTTTTCGGTTTGTGTGGAAAGAGTGGATGCAGTTAGTTTTTGTGTGAGACGAGTTTGTGTTATTCGGTTTGTGTTATTCGGTTTGAAAGTCGCCGTATCGAGAGGTGGCACGAATTGGTGCAGGCCCCAGAGATGGAACTTCAGGAGAAACCTGCTCCTGGACATCATCTACCCTACACAACATGGAAGTCGCTGAACAGGCTCCGAACTGGTGTACCACGGTGCAAGAGGAATTTGAAGCGATAGGGATACACAGATGATGACACATGTGATTGCGGCGCAATACAGGACACAGACCACCTCCAGGAAACATGCAATAGGCGCGACATGCTGGAGACAAATGACAAGGCAATCCATGTCGCTGAATACTGGATACAAGATATATAATGTGGTGATTGGACATGGAAAGTAAGTATTCGGTTTGTGCTATTCGGTTTGTGTTATTCGGTTTGTGTTATTCGGTTTGTGTCATTCGATGTGCGTGGAAAGAATTGATGTTGTTCGTTTTGTGTGAAACGATTTTGTGTTTTTCGGTTTGTGTAATTCGGTTTGTGTTATTCGTTTTTTGTTTTTCGGTTTGTGTTATTCGGTGTGTTATTCGGTTTGTGTTATTCGGATTCGGTTTGTGTTATTCGGTTTGTGTTATTCGGTTCGTGTAGAAAGAGCTGAGGTAAGTCGTTTTGTGTGAGGGGAGTCGAGATGAAGCTGCCAAGTTGCCGTTGTCCACAGGTCCGGTCGTTTGCGTCGAACAGCATCACGAATCCAACTGATGACCTCCATGTAGTACTTTTTTGTACTGTATTGACCTTGTGGTATGTTCTAGTTATGCACAACCCAACGGAAGTAAAAGAAAACTGTCAACATAGCTTTGACATTGCGTCATTTGGTGGTGAATGAAATCCCAACGCAATCTGTGGGCGGGAAAGAATTCCCGCACGCGCATGACGGTACCCTCCTATACCCCACATCTGAAGTACAACACCCATGCTTCATCTGTTTAAGTTTGTTGTGTAAGTTTACTCTTTTGTGCGCCCTGAAAAGGACGTTAGTGGACGTTGGGTTGTAGTAGCTTTCCTCACATCCCGAGCTAGCTGATGAAGGTGGACTGCGGTTCTCCAAACTGTTGTGCTTTGCTTGACTTCATCTGCGTGACGCTCACTACTACGCGGATCACATTGATCCACACCTCGTCAGCCAGGCTGCCTTAAAAACAGCCTGTTTCCAGGGAACGCTACATGGACGAGAGATTGTTTTCTTGGTCAATTTATTGGCCCTGATGGGAGGTCCTGGTCAG
Organism: Ariolimax columbianus; assembly: GCA_036924085.1. Classification (NCBI taxonomy): domain Eukaryota; kingdom Metazoa; phylum Mollusca; class Gastropoda; order Stylommatophora; family Arionidae; genus Ariolimax; species Ariolimax columbianus. Next base: position 55,074,645 of record JAVGWX010000002.1, on the reverse strand, counting down.
TATCTTGTGCCTGACTGGACTAGCATCTCAGTTCCCCAGATAGACGGACGGATGGATGGTGGATATATATATATATGTATATGTGGATGGTGGATAAATGTATGTGTAGGTGGATGGTGGATATATATATGTATACGTGGATGGTGGATAAATGTGTGTGTAGATGGATGGTGGATATATATATATATATGGATGGTGGATAAATGTGTGTGTAGATGGATGGTGGATATATATATGTATATGTGGATGGTGGATAAATGTGTGTGTAGATGGATGGTGGATATATGTATTTAAAAGAAATAATTGTTGTGTTCACCTAATTAATCAATTCCCAAATGCAGTGTACGTTGCACTATGTTTGTATTTCGATTTCGACATGCATTTTATGTACAGGTCGGCTTCCTCCTGCATTTTCTAAAGGTCTTCTTTCCACGGGGTAACAACCGGTGGTGTGATTGGAGAGCGAACCCAGCCCCTTCGGGTTTTAGCTAGCCCACACCGTCCCCCGATATATGAATGAGTAAATGGATATATGGATAGATGCATGAATGAATACATGGATTGACGGATACGTGAATGAATGTATTCATGGATGAATCTAAAGATAGATGTACGGATGTATGGATAAACAGACAGTCACACAGACGTACGGACAGACGGACAGCTACTCCCAGACGTTACATTTCCCACTACCGCCTCTAATGTCCAAAACTGCTGGCGAGGGTGCATGTTTACCGATGTTACATGAGACAAACTCTCGTGCCTTGATTAATCTGTTATTCTACGAGAAATATAGCCATTCGCGACAAAGCAGCCCAGCAACACCTGACACATTTTAGCGGGAATGTGATAACTGCGGGGTAACATTCCACCTCTCTGGGCACGTGCTTTAACACTCATGCATGCACGTGCAGGATATCACAAGCATTCATGCCCGTTCTGTACAAGCAGTGATATTATAATCTGATGCAAATCTCTGTTTACGTAACTTTTGGACCTATATGAGAGTTTCTCGTACAGTTTCTTATTTACTTGTCCATTGTCCTGCTAGCAGAGTACTTGAACAGAGTTTACGGTAAGTCTGCTGTTGTTTCCACCTTGATGTTTAAGGGGATGTTACTAACGCCCAGTCAGGCAAAATATACTGACCTGACGATGTTAGTCAGATGAAACGTACTGATCAGAGTATATTAGTCAGGGACAGGTGAAACATATTGAGCAAACTATGTTGGTAAGGGTCAGTTAAAACATACTGACCAGCTTAGTTTAGTTTATTTTAGTCAAGAATCAACGTTATTGCACACGGTTTAACCCATAAGTGGATCTATTCTTCTCCATAATTTTAGAGAATCTCAGCACAATGCACGAACTACGTAGCACTGGCGAGGAACTCGTAATAGATTGGATAGATTTTTAACATAATTGTTTAATTTTGCCCGAGCAGCGGCCGTTAAGTCTACTTTTTTCGATTGCCAACTGCCGAGTTATTTTTAACGTGCGCGATACTTCACAGGAGCGTTCGATCTCTACTACCCAGAGATCCAGGAAAATTACCAGAATGTTAACGTGAAAAAATCCCAGTCTCCAGTGTGATTTAAACGCACGACCTCCAACACTCGAGACCGACGTCTTACCTCGAGACCACTCAGTACCTGACCAGACTATGTCAGTCAAGGTCAGTCAAAACATACTGACCAGACTATGTCAGTTAGGGTCAGGTAAAACGTTCAGACTATGTTAGCCAGGGTCAAGCGAAACGTACTGACGAATAACCTACCTCACTTTCCAAGCAGTTCTCACTGGACACAGGCTGTTTCGTTACAGCCTAGCTTACAGGTGGGGATCGGCACTGCGATCCCCATATTGATGAACTTACTGTGGATCCTCGCTTTGTACTACATCCCTGAGGATCTCAACACACATTCTCAAGTAGACCTCTAATTTGTGAGAAGAACCACTGCAACCCGCCTGGAAAGAAAGTCGTCAATCGTTCCTAACTTCAGAAAGGATTGACATAAGCAACAAAAAAATCTGTTGTTGATTTCCCCCGCATATTCTGTTTTAATTCTTTCGAATTATCCAAAGAAAGTGTGTTATCGGGGTACGAAAGGGAAGAAAGAAAAATAATACTGTAACTTGTCAAACTATCCTAACAGAATAACTAACATGCATTAAGGAGAGAGGGTCGTGAGACCGTTAACTCCGCCCAGTAGACGGTATAAGCAACAAAAACAGAAACGAAGATTTCTGGTTTTAGAGTAGCGACGAAATGAAGCCATGAATCACAAGCCACTGGTTCAGTTGGCTCCTTACAGGAAGTCTGCCCCAAAGTACTTTGTTCTTGCAGTAGTGGATTCTTTGTTTTACATGGTGAGGATACTAACTACATACTCATCCATCTTTAATGCCATCTTACATCATACACGTGGCAGTGATCATCTATAACAAGTTTCAGGTAGTACGCTTGACGATGCATTTTTGTTGTTCATAAGCAGCTGAGGTCATTGTTCAGTCAACATCTTGGTCCCTACCCGTAGTGTAATTTTGTGTTGAGTCTTTTATTCTCTGTAATTGTTAAGTTAATCTTGTTTGACAGTACGTGTTGAGAGCGTGTGTGTAGTGGTTTTCTCTGTAATTGTTTAGTAAATCGTGTTTGACAGTACGTGTTGAGAGCGTATGTGTAGTGGTTTTCTCTGTAATTGTTTAGTAAATCGTGTTTGACAGTACGTGTTGAGAGCGTATGTGTAGTGGTTTTCTCCGTAATTGTTTAGTAAATCGTGTTTGACAGTACGTGTTGAGAGCGTGTGTGTAGTTGTTTTCTCTGTAATTGTTTAGTAAATCGTGTTTGACAGTACGTGTTGAGAGCGTGTGTGTAGTGGTTTTCTCTGTAATTGTTTAGCAAATCGTGTTTGACAGTACGTGTTGAGAGCGTATGTGTAGTGGTTTTCTCTATAATTGTTTAGTAAATCGTGTTCGACAGTACGTGTTGAGAGCTTGTGTGTAGTGGTTTTCTCTGTAATTGTTTAGTAAATCGTGTTTGACAGTACATGTTGAGAGCGTGTGTGTAGTTGTTTTCTCTGTAATTGTTTAGTAAATCGTGTTTGACAGTACGTGTTGAGAGCGTGTGTGTAGTGGTTTTCTCTGTAATTGTTTAGCAAATCGTGTTTGACAGTACGTGTTGAGAGCGTATGTGTAGTGGTTTTCTCTGTAATTGTTTAGTAAATCGTGTTTGACAGTACGTGTTGAGAGCTTGTGTGCAGTGGTTTTCTCTGTAATTGTTTAGTTAATCTTGTTTGACAGTACGTATTGGGAGCGTGTGTGTAGTGGTTTTCTCTGTAATTGTTTAGCAAATCGTGTTTGACAGTACGTGTTGAGAGCGTATGTGTAGTGGTTTTCTCTGTAATTGTTTAGTAAATCGTGTTTGACAGTATGTGTTGAGAGCGTGTGTGTAGTGGTTTTCTCTGTAATTGTTTAGTAAATCGTGTTTGACAGTACGTGTTGAGAGCGTATGTGTAGTGGTTTTCTCTGTAATTGTTTAGTTAACCGTGTTTGACAGTACGTGGTGAGAGCGTGTGTGTGGTGGTTTTCTCTGTAATTGTTTAGTTAATCTTGTTTGACAGTACGTGTTGAGAATGTGTGTGTGTAGTGGTTTTCTCTGTAATTGTTTAGTTAACCGTGTTTGACAGTACGTGTTGAGAGCGCGCGTGTAGTTGTTTTTCTCTGTTACTGTTCACCATTTATGTTTGTTCGTGGAGTATACAGATGAAACTGTAGCCATCAACCGATTTCTATTTTGAATCGTCCTTGTAAGCTACATGAATACTGCAGGCGGTATGTATTACAAAATTCCCCAGTCGATTAAAAGTTATCATCGGTCTCTTCATTCTTCTGTACCCTTGTGGTTTTCAGTTTAGGGCATGTCTGTAAAGATGATATCTGAGGGTATGTTAGCTTCATCATTATTCTTGCATGTCGTTTTCTCTTTCACAAGTCAGTACTTGGGATTACTTATGAACGCAACGTATGGTTGATACACCTTTTGATGTGAAATTGAGGTTTGGATATGGCATATTTAACACATCTGGAGTGTTTATCAAGAACCAGATCATTATGATCTGGTGCAATTCTGACCAGTTTCATTTTGGGCGGGGAGATTTGAAATCCAATCTGGCGTTATTTATCTTTGCATTGTCATCTTCCTTTGTTATTCTTCAATCTTTGTCAATGCCATTATCGAATTAGAGGGATCTGTGCACTTCATTGAATCTTCATCTAGGAATCGTATGTGATCGTTTTTGCTTATTGTGCATTCTAAATTCCATTATCCAATTCGTATCCCATTGATGGGTTGTTCTGTTGTTCTCTGACTTGTTACTTCAACTGTTTATCTCTTTATCTCTCTGGCTCTCATGCTCTCTCCTGCTTTCTATTTCTTCCTCTCTGATTCTCCCTCTCCTTCTGTCTTTTTATCCTTACACTCACTCTTTCTCTCCGACTCTCTCTTTTTTAAAAATCCGTCTCTCACTATCTCTATCTCTTTACCTCTCACTTCGTTTCTTTCTCTCTCTCTTTTTCTCTCTCCCTCTCTCTCCGTTCTCTTTCCGACACTCTCTCATCCCCCTCTCTCCTGCCCTGTGAGTCTTTTTATTTATGCTAAACAAAACATAAAATAATGCGCATTCCCAAAACATTGCAGCTGTTCAACAAAGGTTAATTATGTTATTTTTTCGAAATACCCACGGCGACCCAAAAGAAAGTATGTATTATCTTTGTAATGTCTGCAGTAAAAAAATCAGCAACATGTTTCAGAGGTGCACGACCTTCAGTTGATAGAACAATATAGGTAACTGCGTGTTCAGACACGATTGCCTCATACGATTGGCTTAAGCACATCATTTGAGAGATAATGGCTGAAAGCCTTTAAATCAGAATTCCGTTCGGATATGCCCAAAAGCGTTGGATTACAGACATAACTTGCTAACTACCAATTTGTCTGCACACTCGATTACCTGTACGTATATACAGAAAGTTCGAAAAGCGTTGGATTGTGAAGACACACTTGGCTAATTATCTAACCCAAAGGCGGCCACACTACAGCCCGCTGACCAGATCCGGTCCGCCAACTAATTTTCACCGGCCCGTCAACCAAATTTGGCCGGCATCTTATTGTTGATTGAAAATTACTGTATATTTCGACCAAATAAATTACAAAATAGCACTCACAGGTACCAGAAACATAATCAAAGAGACCCAAAATGCACGATTAACATCTCCTCACCTATCACAACACCACCAACTCTCTCTCTCTCTCTCTTTCTCTCTCTCTCTATCATAACAACTGAGCTCTACTAGATAGTGCAGACAAAACGGAAATGATAACGTGACATCTCTGATCGTGCACGTGGACAGGCGAAAACAGTGTCGGTACCTACTTTGAAAATGAAAAACCGAAAGCAATGACATATATTTTCTGTCATCGGAAGTCTCTGAAATCAAATGAGGTTGAAGAAAATGAAAGCCATACAGTCCTGCTTACAGATGCTCTGGCCGTAGTCACAGCGCTAAAAAGCCAGAAAAACACTGAGCTTAATGACTTAAGAGCAGCACTCTGCCAACTGTGCCAGCAGTCCGCACCAAAAAGGGTAGTGGTACAGTGGGTCCCATCACACTGCAACATCCAAGGCAACGAGGAGGCAGACAGACTGGCAAAAGAAGGTGCAAGACTACCACAAACAGATACTAGTATGACGTACGAAGAGTCAGATAGGCTTATTAAAGCCAGATACATGACCAAATGGGAAACCGAACATACTGGTTACACCAAAAACGATGCCTATTACTAGTTGAACAGAAGAGAGCAGGTCGTTGTCTTCAGACTTCGCACTGGCCACAATAGACTGAGGTACCACCTATTCAACAAATTGAAGATAGGGTGTACCGACGAATGCCCGTGCGGTACCGGTAAAATGACCGCTGAACATCTGCTACAGAACTGCCCGACATACGAGGATCAGAGAGAGCAGGTGTGGCCATCACCAGTGGAACTGCAAGACAAGCTCTATGGCAGTGTCGACAGCCTCAGGATGACCGCCGCTTTTTTCGAAAAAATAATGGTTACTGTCTGACTGCGTACGAAGAAGAAGTAGAAGAAGAAATGAGGTTGCTTTGCCTTTAGAATTGGTATGGGGAAGGGATCGTGGGAGGGGGGGGGTGGATGGTAGGTAAATTTCTATAGGAAGAAGTTGAAGTGCACAGTTGGCCTAGTGAAGTGTGTTAAGTATAAATCAGCCAGTGACACTTCTGGGCTTGTAGCTGTTGTGCACGTTTTCTTGTATTAGAGTTTCCATTTGTAAAAATGCTTTTTTAAGTATAGAAAAGTAGACAGTAAAAATCTTGCATTTAAACCAGAATAGGAGTTCAATTATTTGTTCATTCTCAATTAGGATAATAAACCTCAGGGTATAGTTACCGCCCAAGTGTTAGCGCCCGAGTGTTAGCGCCGAAGTGTTAGCCGTATTTAAGGAATATAACTTGCAACGTCACTACGTCACAAATCATCAGCAAAACTACGATGAACACAGCAGCGAGCCGCGACAGCTTGAGATTGAACAACTCAAAAAAAAAATTGAATCAGCAAAAGAGTATATTTAGTCATTTGAATAAGACTTAGGAATCATCGCTTATGGTGTCCAATGTGATTAGTTATGAGCTTGCAAAAGCAAAAAAAGCCGTTTACTGATGGAGAGTTTTGAAAAAGTGTGAAGTTCAAATGGCAGTAGCGTTTAATGAAGAGAACTCAATTAAAGAATTTTAAAATTAACGCTTTCAAAACAAATCGTAGGTAAACAAGATATTAGTTTGCATTTGTCTCAGAACTTGAAATCTTTAATTGAAAATTGCTCACACTTTTCACTGGCGATTGATGAAACTACAGACATCACAGACACTAGCCAGATTCTTATTATTGTTAAAGTGATCCAGGAGGACGACTGTTTCTGAAGAATTATTGAAATTTCGCTCTTTGTATGGTACAAGTAAACGGGGTACCATTTTTAAAGTAGTTTAAAATCACATGAAAGAATTTGGTGGATTTCAAAACGTATCTGCTGTGTATACCGATGGTTGCAAGTCTATGGTTGGGAAAAACAATGATTTTGTTGGACTTGTAAAGCAAAACAAAATTGACGTGCCTACATTACATTGCATAGTTCACCAAGAGACCGTTTGTGCAAAATCTATAAACCTAAATGACACCATGACTACCATAGTGAAAATAACGAATTTGATCAGAAGGGGAACACAGTTCCTTGCATTTTTAGAAGTGGATTCTGTTTACGTTAATCTTCTGCTTCATGCTGAGGTGAGATGGCTTAGTCGAGAAAAGTTGGTTTTGGGAACTAAAGGATAAAATATTTGACTTCCTGCGAGACAACTTACCATGTTCAATTGATTTTCAAAATAAACAAAGATATTTTATTTAGTTAAGCATTTGGCATTTCTCACATATATAACACATCATTTGAATGTACTGAATTTGCAGCTATAAGGAAAAAGGCAAACAATTTTTCAAATGATGGACTATGTTGATGGTTCAATAAGAAACTGGTACTATTATTCTGCCTTTGCAAAAGAGTGACTTGTCATTTTCCTTGTTGTAAACAGCTTCATTTGGTACACATACATTGAACAGATGATTTTTTAGTTTGATCGTCGATTTCAAGATTTTGAGATGTTTCGTCGTCCACAAATGGAACTTTTTTACAACTCATTCAAGTGCACAGTGGAGTCTCAGCCAACAGAACTACTATTATAGTAATGGGAACTCGAATGTGATCAATTCCTCAACACAACAGAAGAAACGGGAGCTGATTTTTGGAAATTTCTACCAAATAAACGTTTCCCACTTCTGAGAAAATGGGCTCTAAAAGTGTGCTCTAAATTTGGTAGCACGTATCTTTGTGAGACAGCATTTTCTGCCATTGAAGATTATCAAATCCAAGACCAGAAACAGATTTACTGAATCTTTAAAATCGCTTGTTCTCAGAATTTCTACGTCACAAATGGAAATAGCCTTCAAATCACAGGTGAAAAGTTTTGTTAAGCCACACTCTTCACAATGAAATAAAACACAAAAGTATGTTTGAAATAAATAATTACATGTCATATTATAAAGTACAAAATAAATTCAAACAGTTTTATTATATTTTTAAAAGAAAAAGTCATATCAGTCAGAAAACTGGCATACACGATTTGGCAGATGTGGAGTACAGTAGTTTGCCGCTGCTTTCTGTACGTGGTTCATTATACTTGTATATGCAAAACGTTGAACAAAAGAGAGCAGGTATGGTCTTCAGACTTCGCACTGGCCACAATAGACTGAGGTACCACTTATTCAACAAATTGAAGTTAGGTGGCACTGACGAATGCCCGTGTGGTAACCGAGAAAATGACCGCTGAACATTTGCTGCAAAACTGCCCGACACACGAGGATCAGAGAGAGCAGATGTGGCCATCACCAGTGGCAACACTAGACAAGCTCTATGGCATTGTTGACAGCCTCAGGATGACCGCTGCTTTTTTTCGAAAAAATAATGGTTACTGTCTGACTGCGTACGATGAAGAAGAAGAAGAAGTATATGCAAAACTAAATCTCAGAACGCTAATTTTCAATGATGGTATAGTCAAGGCCATCTGGTGTTACCCTTTACCATTATCTCGCTCTCGGCCAACCTTTGCTTGGTCACCACTGATCGAACCAATCGATGACAAGTTCATATTGAAAGAAAAACAGGGTAGTGATCTTTGTGGCAGACCTCTTGACCGCAAGGTAGATAAGGACTAACTAAGAAAGAAAGAGAACATCGGGAAAAAGGATTGACTCTGAGGACTGTGTCAGTCGGATCAGGAACCGAAAGCGGGAGTTGGCTGATACTAGTTAGTGGACCAGTCGAGCTCATAACGCGGCTTTAGCCTTGCCCTGGATCGCTCCAGCTATGCGGTGACTTCTTTTCTGACGTCGACCGCGTCGGCTGACATTCAACAACCAACTGAGAACTGATACAGACCATGTGAGCAATACTGGATAATTAAAACAGAGCATCGTTACGGACAATACCCAGCGTTGACACAATATTATTTTTGCCCAGTGCTCTAAATTTTAAATGTGAAAGGGAATAAATTCAACTATGACTATAAAATAACCAATGGGCTAGTCATCTAAGTAGTGTCGCACTCGAACGCTTGCCCTCCGTCCCTCCAAGCTACTGTTTCAAAAGGCTAGTTGGGGTGTGCTAATGAAACAGGTAAATGATGAACGAGTAAGCAAAATTAGTGACAAACCGTCAATATAGTGGTTTTTAAAGTTACATAAAACAATCCAGTCACAAAGAAGTGAATCATGGACAGAACATTAATTATTAAAAAGACTATATAAGCCACATATTTACGATTTTACAGAAGAATGTTAAGGTTTCCACGGGCAGAAAAGAAAATAAGTGTTGATGTGCCGATGCAGGCCTAGGCACAAAGAGAGCTTATTACATACGTCATAACAAAGCAATCATCACAAAGAGAGCTTATTATATACGTCATAACAAAGCAATCATCACAAAGAGAGCTTATTATATACGTCATAACAAAGCAATCATCACAAAGACAGCGTATTATACACAGTAATAAAAAACCATCACAAAGACAATTTATTACCTATCAGAGTAAAACAGTCACCACGGAGACAACATATTAGACACAATAGTATTAAACAGTATACATAAGGACAACTCTTTACGGACGTGAGAAACCAAACCATTATTGCGAAGGCAACTTATTGCACACATTAGAAGAAAACAAGCACAAGGATAACCTATTACACACCTTACAACATTCATTACAACACAACAATCACACAAGACAACGTATTACACACCCTACAACATTCATTACAACACAACAATCACACAAGACAACGTATTACACACCCTACAACATTCATTACAACACAACAATCACACAAGACAGCACATTACAGCAATACAACAAAACAATCACAAAGACAGCACATTACAACAATACAACAAAACAATCACATAGAGAATTTATGACACACATTACAACAAAACAATCACAAGGAGAACCTATAATACACCACGTAACCAGACAATCATCATTTCCAGGCATGTTAAGCGAAATGGCATCTGAGTGTTATTCTCAGATTAATATAACCCCCGTAACCTTCCCATCAATTCGGGAAATGCGACTACAGAGTGTTGTGATTATGGGGTAACAGCCGCATCGTACAAAACAAATATCTACAGAAATGACAATTGTTAAACCGATCGTTGATTATACATCCCTCACGTATAATATTTCTCCAGTTGTCGGTGGCACTGACTGTAATCGTTTTATGTGCGACAATTTATAGGTAATGGTAAATGTATTCTGCAAGCGGACACTGTCGTCGAAGATGAAGTGTTAGAACCGAAACTGTACTGTCCCAGCTTGTTTTATGAGGTTGGTAACCAATTCACTTCATCAATGAATTGTCTCTCCTAAATGTAAGTTATGTTTCTATTAACAGCTGGGTAGATAAGAGCGTGTAAATACCTGGATCGATTATGGGACCCTTGCCGCAAGAACCAAGCGCTCTAACCACACTGATACTGAGAAGCGTATGTGTAGTTAGCTAGTACTACAACACTGAACGGTCACTACGATTTTCTAAAAAGACATATATGACGGATGTCCGCTGGGTTCATTTATAGGGATAGTGAATAAAGTCGTTTATTCCTGCACGCATTGTACAGACTAGGTTGATATTTTACCTTTAAGCGGTGGCATCTGATTGTCTATGGCATCACCAGATAGAGCGACAGATGTAATATGCCGGTGACTTTAGGCTATGTGTGTTGCTGAATGATGAACAGAACACAGACTGATTGTGTCTAGATTTAACCTCCACATTGAGCCTATGATATGTCAACAGGGCGAGAGACCAGATAGCAAGCTTGCCATTTCAAAACTGCAGAGCAGACCAGTTGCAGAGCGTTTTTCAAGCACTTTGGACTGTCGACTAAAGGATGAATATTTTTGTTAGTTTACAGTGGAGGAAAAATTGACGTCTCTGGAAAATATTTTCGCTGCTTCAGAGATTATGGGGCCATACCACACGATGGAAACCTGATTGGATGACCAGAATAAGGACAGTATCAAGACTCTGCTGGCTGAAAAACTCCAACTGTATAGAATCCATCAAAATGATCCCTCCACAACGTTCAAAAAGGTAGCATTAAAACAATTGGGAAGGATAGTCCAAAACCAGCTTAGAAGAATGCCGGATGTCTCACTCAGCAACATAGATCCAGAAATATTCAGACACCAACGACCAAAAACAGAAAGCCGAGTTTCCACAGTGGTTAGTGCGCTGTCTTTCTAACCGAGCGATCGGGGCTCGATCCTCCTTTCCTACGCGATTTTTCCGATCGCAAAACAGGTCTGAGGCCGACCCCGCCTAAAAAATTGGGTACCAGAATAATCTGGAAAAGTAAAGGCGGCCGACGTGCTATTCACCACATCACCTTTAGTGTGCCGTTGGACCTAACACCACAATTCCAATATGCCAGACTGGCGTGCTGAAGGGTCTTTTTAATAATAACAACCAAAAACTGTTTAACGATGCACTGAAGGCAGTCTATGGTGCTCAGTATTGTAACTCATCTCCTGTCCTTGATACTGATGGCACGAGACTCTAGAGAAACAAAATGCAGCCTTTAAGATATGTTTACCAGACAACCAACACTAAGTAGACTGAGATATACTTCCAGCCTGCTCATATAAGAGTTGCAGCCAACCTAGTCATCATTATACAACATCATCGTCTCCGATCAGTCCATTGTTTTACCTACCTAGGCAGTACTCTCACCAGAGCAGCCAATATAAATTCTAAAGTCAACAACAAAACTACGAGTGTTTCGATTGGACATAAGTATCAGTTTCGCAACCAAGTTAAATGTGCATCGTGCTATAGAGCTGATCACTGTTCTGCATACTTGCACACCATGGACAGTGTATCACAAACATGTCAGGCAACTTCATAATTTCTATATGGGCTGTTTCCACAGACTGCTAAGAATTACCTAACTGAAATCCTCAACACGTCTGATATGTTGAGTATTTATATACTTCTACAGTAAGCTCATATACGCTGGGCGGGACATATTGCTCGCATGTCAGACAAACCCACCCGTAGCAGCTTGTTGGAGGGACAAGAGAAACGAAACAAAATCTCTTTTAAAATGTTTCTGAAATATGACAACATCGATATTACCCGTGGGAGAGGCTTGCACAGAACCGTCCCGCCTGGTGCGCGAACATTACACAAAGTTCTCAGTTCTCCGAGTGGAATTTCATCTCTGAGGTTCAGAGAAAAAGGAACTAGCCAAAAGTACAGAACGAGGGACAAGCTATCGACTTTTTAAATGTGTGTCTCACGTGTGCCAGAGCCCGAAGTGCTGAGACAAGGGGACATCAAACATCCTTATCGCACTTCTCTTTTTAAATCAATGTATGACGAGAAGAGTCCGCTAGATCTTACATTAACATTTTGCTAAAGGCACAGAGTTAAAAGACCTACACGCCGTTGAAGCAGGCGATCCTTGAATATACACTGCGCTTCAAAAAAAACAAACAACCCAACCCAACCGTCCCCCACTGAATACTAACATGTACTATATATGCTATTATAATGTCACCAATGCAGATCAGCCAAGATTACAACAGGTGTTGGGGAACTGAGATGCTAGTCCAGTCAGGCACAACATACTGACCAGGACATCGCGTCAGGGTCAATATAGTGACCAAGAACACAATCCTTCTTCCATGTAGCAACCTCTGGAAACAGGCTGTTTTCGAGGTAGCTTGGCTGACGAGATTTGGATCGATGTGATCCCCGTAGTAGTGAGCACCACGCAGATGAAGACAAGCATTGCACAATCGCATTGAGGACCGCGATGCTCGGGATGTGAGGAAAGCAACTACAACCTTTACGTCCTTTTCAGGGTACACAAAAGAGTAAACTTACTTATTGTGAGCATTAAACAACAACAGCAACAGCAACAGGTGTTTGATATGTCCTCTACCTGCGCGAGCACACGCACAGAGATTACAATACCAATGATCAATCACCCCGTCTACGATACTCTGCTGTAATTCAGTCCAGGTTTCAACCAGCCTGTCTAGCAAGTCGGCCACATTTTAGACTGGTGCTAGAAAGACGCGCTCCTGCATCACTTTTCAGATGCAGTAATTTGCTGGGTTTAGGTCAGGAATGTTGGTTGGCCACATGTTCTTGTCTGAGAACGACTTCATGAACAGAATTTATGTTATCCTAGGTTCTTGCAGTTTGCGATCTTCACTAACCATCACAATAAGTCGTACCAGTTTTCTTCATCTTCACCAGAAGCCGCGATACCCTGAACACCTGACACATCTTCGCAGCAAACGTCTTTATTTAACTTTGTAACTCCATACTATTTCAAATGATGAATTTATTCAATTAAAATACGATCCTCGTTTGAAACAACTGTGATGCTGAACGTCAGAATCGATACAATGCAATGTAATCACTGGTCTGCTACATAAACAAGGCGTTGACTTTGAAGTACAAGCAGGAAAAATAACCTTTGAAAATAAGTAGACATTTATAATTTTTCTCTATCTGAAGATGTTGTGTATTAAAGTCAGCGGACTAGTAATCCATCAACTGAAACACAAGATGGTCGGTTTTTCTGTTTGTTGAGACACCGTGTAATACATAATATAATTACACATGCTACACAAATACATAGTATAGACTACAAAAAGGTGTTTGACTCGGTCGAACCAGAATATGTGTGGAAATATATGGAGGAGCAGGGATTTGAAGATGGCTACACAAACATATTGTAACGTTGATACTATGGATGGACCACCATCATTCGTCCATTCACACGACCATAACCATCGTCATGGTAAAAGATTTCCGACACGGATGATGCCACCATCTCGCCCAACCTTTTCTCTGCATAATGGAGTCGACGATGAGACGTTGCAACAGGGGTGAGTGCGGCATCGACATAAATAGGTGGTTACTTAACCATCTAAGATTTGTCGACGATATCACACTAATCACAGAAACACTCACAGAAGCGACACAGATGCTAGAATCGCTGGAAGCGGTGAGCAAAAAAGCAGGCCTTTCTTACAAATATCGGAAAATCAAAACTATGCGCAACCGTTTTTTTCTGAGCAGAACACCCATTGAGGAAGTTGAAGAAAATGTCTACTCTGCCGTCTCCTCAACATGGGAAATAGCCTGAAGCCTGAGGTAGCCAGGAGCCGACGAGCGGAATGGGCTGTCTTAATCTGGATAAAGAGGGCAACAGACGCCATGACAGACACCAGACTACGAGCACAACTATTCGATTCAGTGGTCCTACCAGCGTTATGCTATGGAAGTGAAACAAGGTCTCTGACAAAAGCAATGGAGAACTAGCTAAGGACAACACATGTCTGGCTTGAGCGACGTCTCATGGATCTATCACTTAGACAACACTGCCAGATTGTCTACACAACAGTGATATCCGGGCAATATTACATGTCAAGGATGTCTCACTGCATGGCAGTAACTTCAAGCACTGACGAAAGAACGCAGTAATGCTTGAGCCCTTTACAATAAGCAGAGAAACGCACGTACCGGCTACCACCAACTCGCCCAAGGGTTGAAATCTTGACAAGGGCAACCACCTGTGTAGAAGTACTGGTCGACTAAGACTAAGATGCCAAGTATTGCAACAACGAAGCAAAAAATGGCCGATAAAGATCTGATTCAATTGTGACTTGTAACAACATTTGTAAAGATCAGAGGGAATTATTTTTTTTCAAAGGCGCATGTCAATATTATCGTCAGAAGGTTGGGTCTCCTTTTACTATCAGGTGGAGATATGGTTGGGTCCCTTTTGTTTTAAGGTGGAGATATGGTTGGGTCCCCTTTTGTTATAAGGTGGAGATATGGTTTGGTCCCCTTTTGTTATAAGGTGGAGATATGTTTGGGTCCCCTTTTGTTATAAGGTTGAGATATGGTTGGGTCCCCTTTTGTTAAAAGGTGGAGATATGGTTGGGTCCCCTTTTGTTATAAGGTGGAGATATGGTTGGGTCCCCTTTTGTTATAAGGTGGAGATATGGTTGGGTCCCCTTTTGTTATAAGGTGGAGATATGTTTGGGTCCCCTTTTGTTATAAGGTGGAGATATGTTTGGATCCCATTTTGTTATAAGGTGGAGATATGGTTGGGTTCCCTTTTATTAGCAGGTGGAAATATGGTTGGGTCCCCTTTCGCTAGCAGATGAAACCATGGTTGGGTCCCCTTTCGTTAGCAGGTAGAGATATGGTTGGGTCTCCTTTTGCTAACAAGTGGAAACATTATTGGGTGTATAGCTACCCGACTCTCTGCTAACCCTGTATAGTTGCCCCACTTTCAGTAATCCTTGTATAGTTGCTCCACTCTCTGTAAGCCCAGTAAAGTTGCCCCACTCTCTGCTAACCTTTCTATAGTTATCCCATTCTCTGTAAACCCTTGTAAAGTAATACCACTTTCTGTAAACCCTTACATAATTGTGCCATTCTCTATGAGTTTCTACTTTCCCTTGAATAGTTGTTCCACTCTCTGGAAGCGCTTGTACATTTCACCGTTTCTAAACGTTGTATAGTTAACTATCTAAAACTATGTATAGCTCCCCCCTCCCCCTCCACTCTGTGATAACTCTAGCATAATACACCCACTCTGTCTGAATCTATGTATGGCTCTCTCTCTCTCTCTCACACACACACACACACACACACTCTCTCTATTCCTTTCTTTGTGTTTCTCTCTCTCTCTCTTTTTCTCACGTACTCTCTATGTCAGCTCTTGCGTAATTTATAAAATAGGTGTAATCCTTTGAATAAGATTTTCTCTGTGAGAACTTCAATAGTTTCATCGCTCGATTTCCACATATGTTTACTTGTGTACATTTATTACGTAATACGCTAGAAAAAGGTCATATAACGTACAAAGGGAATGGGGCGGGCGGTACGAGCAAGAAATGCTCAACGACATGTCACATATTGAACATTGTTTTCCCAGACGAACACAACTGGTTCATGTCTCAGACTCGATGCGTAAACCAATCTTCTTGGACGTAGATTTCCTCCATTTTACAAAGGTCAACTTATCGCAAGCAATTCCAGATAAGGCAGTTGGTTTAGGCACGCTCTAATTGAGGGCTAACCTTAAGATAATATGGAATCTTTATCAATTAACTAACCGTAAACAATATCATGTGTTTGCTGGAAATCTCCCAGCAAGTTTACATCAAAAGGGTTCACTGGACCTTATCTGAAACGAAAGGGATTTGTTATTATAGTTTGGACAAACAGCTGATTTCCCGAATGGACAGCAGCTGTCAACTCACTCGTTGGATGGTAATGTTGTAATAGGTGGGGTGGGAGAGAGGTGATAACATTAACATGATGTTGGCATGGACGGGAATTACAGCACAAACAGCCGTAGCAATGTTATGGCTATGTCTGTTATAACTGTAACATATGTTGCAATACTTGTGATTATGATTTATTATTTTATCAATACGAGAGAGCTTCAAATGAAAACCTTAAATATATATTTTTTGGTAAATTTGATTTGAAAAAGTGAAACACAATTGTATAATTTTTCGACAGTGCGTTCGATACAAGTCCCCCAGCGCCTATAAAGTGCATGGATTCCTGTAGAAAAAAATTCTCTTGGTCGCGTGTGTAACTAAACACTCATGCATCACCTGCTGGACCTATTCATCTGACCTGCAAGTCTTTCCTTCCAATGCCTCTTTTAGTCGTCCAAAAACGTGGAAACCACTTGGGGCTAGGTCGAGTAAGTACGGCGGTTGTGGTAGACACTGAAAGTGGAGGTCCTCGATGGCTGCAGTTGCACGGGTAGTACGGGGGTCGAGTTTTGTCATGTTACAAATGATATCTTTACTCAGAAGTCCACGTCGTTTGAATTTGATTGCGGGTCCAAGATGATTCCTGAAACGATCTGTGTACGTGGTACTGGTGAGAGTGTTCCCCTAGGAATATAGTGTTCTAAACTTAGGAATATAGTGTTCTAAACTTAGGAATATAGTGTTCTAAACTTAGGAATATAGTGTTCTAAACTTAGGAATATAGTGTTCTAAACTTACGCCTCGTTCTTCCAAAAAGAGAGTCAGCATAACCTTTCCTGCAGATTGTTGTGTGCGACAAACTTGTTAGGTTTAGGTGGGGAGAGATGGTGCCATTCTTTGCTTTCTTCATTTGAGGTTCGTGGTAGTAAAACCAGTTTTCATCTCCAGTAACAATTCTAGCTAGAATAAAACCACCTTCTGCTGCAAAAGTTCCCGACAATCATCACCGCGTCGTTGTTTTAATTCTGGCGTAAGATGTCGTGGCACCCATCTTGCATACACTTTGTTGTACTGTAAGCACATCATGGATGATTTGGGGTTGAACCTTGAATGTTGTCCAGATGTGCGGCAATTTCAGTCACAGTCAATCGTCTAATTTCCTTTACGAGGCGATTAACGGCTGCAATCGGCTCTGGAGTCTGTACTCGGTGTACCTGACCCGGTCGGGAACAGTGTGTCACGTGCCGTTTTGGAGCTTCATTTTCCATTCTTTCGCTTGCTGGAGTGAAAAACATACATCAACGTACTAGACCTCTTTTGCCGATGCATGTCTATAGGTTTCACCCATTTGCTGCTCAAAGAATAGATAACAAAGCGATGCTCCTCTTTGGTGCATGTCAATAGTGGGGCGGCCATCTTTTAACTGCAAAGTTGACGTCATGCTGTTCGTCTGCATCGTGCCAGCCTTGTGCAAGACACTCTTGACATCATTAGCAACCGTATTAACAAGTTACAATACAAAGACATATTATTCTCTAATCTCTATTCCACTGTTAGGGTTTTATTTGAATTCTCCTCGTATTTAGACTTTGTTACAACATGTACTAAACTACTTTTTTTAAAATATGAGAAGAGTAACATTAAAAACAATATATTATTTAGGAGTATAGGGGAAAAGTGCGAGAGATATAAAAACTAATCTGGCAGGTTACCATCATGGCAAGGACAGTAATCAAAATCTAAATTGAAGAACGGAATTAGAAACAGGAAGTTGTGATGTGCCATAATTACATGTACCATTCGACATGGTATTAAATAATAATGACCCAATTTCAAACATCTGTTCGTTTAGCTTGATATATCAACAGTCCTTTCTGCACAGAAGATGCCTAGCTCAAGCAATATCGTCTTGAGGCAACTTGTGTTCTGTGAGCAAAATAACTGTTGTTACCGACGGAGATGTACCGATTATTAGATTCGGTGCCGAATGAGGCATTCACTGAGATATTAATATTCTGCTGAATATTATCCTGTAATCGAACACAAAATAGCGGAGTGATAATTTTAGAATTAGAAAAATTAGATAACTTTCAGTTTCAATTCCGTATTAACTTGACACGTGATTCCTTGCTATATATACTTTATTGTGACAATGTTGAGGATAGGCAGCCAGCTGGTAAAACCAGAAGTGCAACTATCAGCACATTTTAGTCCCCACAGTGTGACTATTGTGTTGGTGTAAATCGTGCCTTGTTGTTTTGCTATACCTAATAATAGTTGCCTATAACAAGCGATAATAGCGACATGACTAGAATATAGCGATTTACGAATATTCTAAGGTTTGATATTGTGATTTACGCGTTAATGATATTATTTTGAGGAAGAATTTGAGTTATCATCAACCAGACTCTCATTCTGAGCTATCTTGATCCAGTGGCGAGACATGTTAGTCAAGACAACTGAGGATAGCACAGCATGCAGATTTTTTACTTCAGGGTTGTTCCTGGGGCCTTTCTATTGCGATAACATTGTGTACAGAACCAACTTCTGTTTGCATGAAATCCTTTCCCCTTTGATTCTCCTGCAGGAACAATTTTTGTCAGCCCATCGCAGTCACCAAAGCAATTTCTGCGGCCGTGTAGACCACTAGAGCTGTTATTATTTGACGTTTGGCCTTACCTGGCTGTCAAAAAGCATGTCATCTTATAGACAGACATTTGATGGACGAACAGACGGACCGAGCTCGTGAACCAAATGTCCGAAGTTGAAATCAAACTCTTCATTTCCTGACTGGAAGCTGCTTCATAGACAACATACTTATTAAACGCGACTTAGACGGCGTCTAACAAGCTGTTAGTTTACTCTGCTCAAGTGTTTGAGTCTATTAAGATGCACTCGCACATCGGTTAACGATCCTCCAAGAAACTGGTTGCACACAGACTCTACAGAGTCTTCGGAACCAACATTACGACATTAAGTTAAGTTAAGTACCATTGGAATTTGATAGAAAAGACATTTGAAAGACTCATGGCCAACACACGAGGCCTTGCGATAAGCGCAAAGTAATCCAGAGTCTAGTGGGAACTAAATAACCAGGCGATGGGACACAACGAATGTTTTAAGTTAAGCGCTCTTTCCGGGAGGGTTGGAACTTTGTAAACGTGTATTAGCTCTAGAATTGCTGCAGTTATTCAAGTATGATTGTATAATCTAAGTAGTCTGGCTAACGAGGTGGGTAAATCGACGTAATTCCCGTAGCTGTGAGTGAAACGCAGATGAAGCCAAGCATAGCATTGCCGCCTGGAAACACACGATCCACATTCATCAGCACGGAGTGGGAGGAAAGATACTGAAACCTGCCACTACGCCCTTTTCAGAGAGCACAAAGGAACATACTTATTCAATTTGGGCATTAAAACAGTAACAACAATAAAACCCTCGACCTATTTAATGAGCCATTCTCGACTTCACTGTAAGACATCGTGTACTTGGGCCTATAGGGCTTAATCTTTGAGACAATCACG
This sequence comes from Ariolimax columbianus, assembly GCA_036924085.1. Lineage (NCBI taxonomy): Eukaryota > Metazoa > Mollusca > Gastropoda > Stylommatophora > Arionidae > Ariolimax > Ariolimax columbianus. The sequence continues at coordinate 55,054,672 of JAVGWX010000002.1, read as the reverse complement.
TGGCTACAGGCAGGACCAACCAGACGACTGTCAGGGACATGACTGAGCCGTCGCCCATTCAAGGGAGGAATAGCAACGCTATGTAAAGAGCATATTCCGTCAGACCCATCGATTTCCAGCAGACGAATATTGCCGATGGTCGTATACCAACAAGAAATGAGCTGCATCAGTAGATCATGTCTTTACAAGCGATACCGACTTTAGAGCTACCAGTTCACAGTTCGTTGCTAAAGAATGACCCAGGACAAGACATATGTTATACTTTATAGTTATTGTTCAAGTTTGAGAAATACTATTTAACCATATAACACTTTAAAACGTCATAATTGATTCTATCTATCTATCTATCTATCTATCTATCTATCTATCTATCTATCTATCTATCTATCTATCTATCTATCTATCTATCTATCTATCTATCTATCTATCTATCTATCTATCTATATATCTATCTATCTATCTATCTATCCATCTATCTATCTATCTATCTATCTATCTATCTATCTATCTATCTATCTATCTATCTGTCTTTCTGTCTGCCTGTCTGTCTGCCTGCCTGCCTGCCTGCCTGTTTGTATGTCTACGTTTTTTGCGCTAGAAACACGGTGCAAAACGCAGAAACTAATGATCTCCAGCTAGAACGGTGTGACACCACTGTTTTCATATCTTGTATGGTGCTGAGGCCTATAGGTGAGTCCTCTCGGTAGATTGTTCATCTGAGTGGTTCCTTACTCCCTCTTTTAAAAAAATATCTCTTGGTGTCCATTCGAGGGCTTGCAATGGAAGACGGTTGTTGTTCATTCTAAGGGCATATCCGATGAATGTCCATCGTTTTTTCCGGATGATGGTCGACACACAAAGTTAGTTTGTCTCTGTTCTTATCGAGTCATTAGTTATGAGCTGGTTCCAGCGTATTTTCAATAATTTTGTTTAACATTTATTTTCCAAACTATTTAGTTTGTTTTCCAGCGCTTGTGTTGTCTTCAAACTTTTACATCGATACCTCAGGACTGACATTCCGATTGAGTTGAATAGTCTGCGCTTTGTATGTTTGATCAGTGACGTTGATTTCCAGATGTTGGTGAGCTGATTAAAGGCGAACGAGGCCAAAGCAATTCTTATGGAAATTTCTTTCGTGTCATCTGCATCTTTCTTCCCAAGTATGTGTAGTGTTGGACATTTTGTAGAGATTTCCCATGTAGCTTGATATCAACCGTTGTGGTTGTAGAAGCCATGATTTTCGTCTTTGAGGCGTTTACTTGAAGTTCTATAAGTTCTGATCATTGATTACTTTATAATTATAGCAAAGATAGGTAGACGTATTGAGCGCACCTTTTTATGTCAAGCTGTCGCTAATTCGTTCGACAGGGTAAATATGGACATAAGAAAATCACTCAAATGCTGAAAAGCTTGCATATCGATGTCAAGGACTTCAGTATCATTCAAAATATGTGTTGGGGACAGACTGCGGCTATAAGTATTTACAATCAAGTAAGAGAATATAAACTTATAAAAAGTGAAGTAAGGCAAGGTTGTGTTCTATCCCGACCTGTTCTCTTTATATCGCGAGTTCATCTTGAGTGACAATGCCAGGAATATCAATTGGCGGACAGAACATTAACAATCTATGAAATTCTGATGATATTGTTTGATAGCCCAGAATGAAACCGACTTGCAGGAAATGATAGACATGGTAGTTCACAAAAGTGAAAACAAGAGTCTCAGCTTAAATAAAAAGAAATGGGAGGCGATGCTAGTGACTACAAATCCGGCCTCTCCAAAATGCTGCGTCAAAGAAGAAAGCTGTGGATCCCATGGACTGCAAAGAAGATTAATGATACAGTACTCGAAGAGGCACAAACACAAAGAAGATTAATGATACAGTACTCGAAGAGGCACAAACACAAGGAAGATTAATGATACAGTACTCGAAGAGGCACAAACACAAAGAAGATTAATGATACAGTACTCGAAGAGGCACAAACACAAAGAAGATTAATGATACAGTACTCGAAGAGGCACAAACACAAAGAAGATTAATGATACAGTACTCGAAGAGGCACAAACACAAAGAAGATTAATGATACAGTACTCGAAGAGGCACAAACACAAAGAAGATTAATGATACAGTACTCGAAGAGGCACAAACACAAAATCAGCTTATTGCAAGGATCAGAACAAGGCAGTCTTTCTTTTTCGGGCATGTTATGAGAAGAGGCAGCTTGGATGACGTCGTGACAACGGGAAAAATAACCTCACTCTGTTTGATTTGACTCTATCCTACAGTCACACTCTTGCACACGCGCCCTCATGGTGAGGCCCTTCCATTGCACTTTGGTTGGGCTAGCTTCTGAGGGCGCACAAACCTAGCATAGGTACATACAGACGCACACATGCATTCAAGCACTGGCTTATGCGTCCTGATATCGCCCAATAGACTACGGTCTGGGGTGGAGAATGGCGCGCCTCCGCCAGTAGAAACTAGTGAGGCAAACATCTAAGCAACAACAAGAACAACAACAACATCTGAGAGAATGGCATGGGCGACAATCAACAACAGAGTAACGACACACGTCATAGAAGTGGATTGAGGTCCATGATCGCCAACGCCAACCGGCAGGGCACCTGATAATGATCATCTCGCTAACTATTCCCATTTGTATTGACCGAAAAGTTAAATCCTATATTCGTTCGTATTCGATGGTAAGGAAAAACCTCAATTCGATGCATCCTTAATTATCTTACTTGCTTAAGTGTTAGTCCACCTGATCCTTAAAGCGATGTTTGGTGAGCTTCAGTCATCATTCTTGGGACAAGTGTGTTGAGCCAGTTGTGGCAAGCTCGTGTTGATGTAGGATCTTTCTTTGTCATCTATCCATCAACCACTTGGCCTTCCTCGTGCCTTGAAGTCAGATAGTCTTGTGCCGTAAAGTAAACTTAAAGTGGTAATTGATCGAGTTGCATTCTCATGAAAGGACCAAGCCATTGTATTTTATGTCTTAAAGTATATTCAACAAATAGTTAACTCGCATCATATTACCGATATCATTGTTTCTCATTTTATTTCTGTTGATGGTACCAATAATTTCTCTTACATATTGTAATTACCCTCTGTTCTGTCTTGGATTAGAAGCAAATGCTTTTTTTTTTTTTTTTTTGCGTTCGCCTTATTTTTTTATTTCACAAAGTGGTGTGCGTTGCACTTTGTTTTTATTTTGTGCCTGTCAGCTCAGTGCATCCGACTTCCGCATGCATTTTATGTAAGGGTCTGCTTCCTCCTGAATTTTCTAAGGGTTTCCTTCCCCTAGTTTAACCACTAGCCCACGCTGTCCCCTAGGAGGTTCGTCTCTGCGGGCCAGTGCTTAGTACGCAATTGCTCCTGCTTGTCCGCACACTCACATACACGTTGGTGAATTCCAACATACCCAGTAATCATGTCAAAGGTTGGATTTTAACCCCAGCGGAAGGCAAGATGTGACAGCAAACGCAGAAAAAACTAGAGAGCCCCTAGCCAGGCGGGGAAGGTCGAGCACACTCTACCACAGAACATGTGATGAAGACAGAGGTAACTGGCCAGTAGGCCTACCCGTAACCATGGAGATTCCCCCCCCCCACCCCACCCAAGTTAAAAAATAGTTCCAGTAAATAAGTTGGGTTCTTCACTTCCTATGTTGCAATAAGTTGGGTTGTTCACTTCCTATGTTGCAACAAGTTGGGTTCTTCACTTCCTATGTTGCAACAAGTTGGGTTCTTCACTTCGTACGTTGCAATAAGTTTCTGGTGTAACACTGGGGCTGACTTCTGTTGTTATTCTGTCCATGCAAATGTTTAACAGCAAAGGTGAATGCACACATTCTTGTCGTACTTCTGCAGGTCTTTCAAAAGCATATTTTGTTCTTAATATAGTTTTATTTAAAGGATATACTGCTCTCATATTATCTAATAGTTGTTTTTGTATTCCATAGTCTTTTAATATTGTTCAAAGTCTATTCGTATCAACTCTATCGAAATTTGTGTAAATACGTATTCTACTATATTGTTGTTTTGCATAAATAAGGTGAATAATGCATCAGTACTCCCAATTCCCCCAAGGAATTCAAATATAGCATTCATCAGCTTTCTATGTCCAAGTATTTTAGCATGCATTTTTCTTCTTGTATGACTTATAGAGATATCTCTGTATTCTTGTAATACCGTTTGACCTTTTCACTTTAAGATTGGTCTTATTGTTGCTTACTTGTACTTTTCATTTCATAATCTGACAAGAACAGGATTCTCGTCTATTAAAATCATCCATTGCACAAGATCATCCACTAATACAAATGTAAACAGTGTCCCAGGATAAGCCAGTCAGTAAGAGAACTTTTTGAATTATCGATGAATCAACTTGCCACAGGGAAGGTTAGTTATATAGCAGACAATGCCGTCTGTTTGGGAGTTGCAGACATTGTACGAAGTCTCAGCTTCTTACGAAATTGGCTCAGCAGCCTTGATGTCGTTAATTTCAAATCAAGTAATCTTTTCCATCTGGGTAGGCTGAAGCGCGTCACTACCAGGTCCTTTTGTCAAGAGAGACAAGTGAAATAACCGCAGCGGAGCTCAATCGTTCATAACTAGTCTAGACTGCGCACGATCAACAGATGTCAGCTGATTTCAGCGTCTTACTTGTTCATGGTATCGACAATCCGACCATTTTACACAAATAAGAATGTATAAAATACAAAATAGTGAGCCAGTTTGTAAAAATGTTAATCTTATCATGCCTTCAAAACAATGTGGGAGTAGTTAACGCTTGCATGACAACAACGTCCAGCACACGGATAACGGTTTGGCTAATTTCTGGTTATCTGAGATGGTTATCTGAAAGTCAATTAATCAGGACAGTTATCTTGTCATACCATCGATTGGTTTGAGTGGATAACCCGAATTGAGGTCCCCACCGTCAGAGACCTGTTTGCGTTTGCGTAAAATGTGAAAATGGGGTTCGCGTCAATTATGTAACTTTTAAAGGAATAATGTAACATTTAAAGTGAGGATATACAATCTAGCAATTAAAGTAGGGACATTACATATAACAAATATAGTGAGGACAATAAATATAACGCTTGCAGTAGGGACATTATATATATATATATATATATAAATATATATATAACACTTATAGTGAGAACATTAAATATAGCACTAACAGGACATTATATATATATATAACACTTATAGTGAGAACATTAAATATAGCACTAACAGGACATTATATATATAAAACACTTATAGAGAGAACATTCAATATAGCACTAACAGGACATTATATATATAACAATTGCAGTAAAGACATTAAATATAGCACTAACAGGACATTATATATAAATAACACTTACAGTGAGGACATTAAATATAGCACTAACAGGACATTATATATATAACACTTACAGTGAGGACATTAAATGTAGCACTAACAGGACATTATGTAGAACGCTTAAAGTGAGAACATTAGATATAGCACTAACAGGACATTATATATCTAACACTTACAGTCAGGACATTAAATATAGCACTAACATGACATTACATATATAACACTTATAGTAAGAACATTAGATGTAGCACTAACAGGACATTATATATATAACACTTACAGTCAGGACATTAAATATAGCACTAACATGACATTATATAGAACGCGTATGGTGAGAACATTAGATATAACACTAACAGGACATTATGTAGAACGCTTGTAGTGAGAACATTAGATATAGCACTAACAGGACATTATATATATATATAACACTTATAATGAGGACATTAAATATAGCACTAACATGACATTACATATATAACACTTATAGTGAGGACATTAAATATAGCACTAACAGGACATTATATATATATATAACACTTATAATGAGGATATTAAATATAGCACTAACATGACATTACATATATAACACTTATAGTGAGGACATTAAATATAGCACTAACAGGACATTATATATATATATAACACTTATAATGAGGACATTAAATATAGCACTAACATGACATTACATATAAAACACTTATAGTGAGGACATTAAAATATAGCACTAAGAGGACATTATTTAGAACGCCTATAGTAAAAGCTATAAATACAATCCTTATAGTTGAGACATTAAATGTAATTCTTACAATGACGGTATTTTATGCAACGACTTTAATGGAAGGGAATATATACAACACTTATTATGTGGACATTTAAAATAACACTTACAGTGTGTACATTAAATGCAACGCTTGTCATACGATAGTAATTGTGCTTTCAGCACAAAGCCGGGGCAAACATATAAAGACCATGTGTTGCCATGTATGGTCGCTCTCTCGGTCTGTCTAGTTTGCTCCAAAGGAAAGGTGATACCAATACATTTGGAACAAGGCAAGCTGCAGAAGCTGCCGGATCAACAGAGCAATGCTTTATCTGTTCGCCTGCCGGGGATTCACTCCTAGACCAGCAGCCAACCAAGGCTAAGGGCCTTGTCTGCCCTGCCACAACACTCAGGTGAGGCTGCATTTCCTCGCTCTAGGATAAGACATTGTTTCCTCTTGCGTGTGCTCCTTCGCACATCGTCAGTTGTCAGGTTTGGTAGACGCTGACCAACTTTCAGAATTATCATAAAACAGGTTGCACAACCATACCTGACAAAACCGGACAAGATACGCCAGTTTCTTATCTACAAGGCTTCAGATGGTTTGAAATCAGTTTTCCTTCTTCTAGATGAGCTGCTTTCGTAGGCTTTCGAGTCCCATCTGATTAAAACTACTTCGTTTGAGGCGCCGGTCGAAGAACAGGTGATGGACTTTGTTGTCAGAGGCTAAATGAGACGCACGTCATGGCAGCATTTAGTTGGTGTTGACAGTTCATCCGCAACCCCACCCCCGGCTATAACAACATTTTAAAACAATGGGGACATCATTTACAGCTCTTATAATAGGTCATTAAGTATAACAATGATAGTGAGGACATTATATACACCACTTACAATTGGGACATTAAATATAGTAATGAACGCATGAACTGCAGAGGTCAGCGACCCATAGCTGACTGCTAGCGTCAGAGCCAGCGAACCAGAGCTGCCAAGACCCTTCTACACCTCCACGCGGTGATCCTGGATAACAGGCTGCAGCAGGGCAGACTGACTAAGGAGAAGGAATCGAAGAGGGAGTGCTAACCTGGTACTCAAAAAATGCTTGCTGAAATCGGATGTGTTGGACTGAAAGGTGCAAATATCGCAGTCAAGATGTAAACTACGACACAACGCATTTCGTTCTCTGGACTACATTCTGCTACTTAAGCCCTTTCAGGGTTTGGTAGCCGGAGATTGAGAACGAACGAAGCCAAGCCAAGCCAAATATAGCAATGATACTGAGGACTTTACATATAACACTTATAGTGGAAACATTGCATCTAACACTTAAAGTGCTTACATTACATACAACGCTTAAAGTGCAGACATTACATTCAACATTTACATATCGTGCGAACATTACATTCAACATTTACATATTGTGCGAACATTACATTCAACATTTACATATCGTGAGGACATTATATATAGCACACGTACTACAAACATTATATATAGTACGGACATTACATTTAGAAATTATAATGTAGAACTGAAATATAACCACGTTCGATGGTTTTTATATTCTTTTGATAATTTGATCCCCTACTTTTCTTCCTTAACTACTCAATGACTTGAGCTGTCTCAACATCTGTACTGTCCTTTTCATTGCTGAAAGCGCCGATGACACGACGAACTTCGTTGCTCCAACGGCCGCTGTGAAATTTGCTCCTATTTTTGTCAGGTGCACATGTAAAGCTGGGTCGACTTGCCAAATTGGTCATTCCATGGGTAAACTCACGACGTGTCGGGTTTGTCAAACTGAGCACGAAGTTATTTCAACAGGTACATCAGGATCATGAACCGAGCTCACAATACCTGGGCCTCCGAATCACCATGATTATAGTTGTTTAACAGATAATAAGCAGTGGTCAAGGAGTTAGCATATTGGTGTTATAGTTTCATAGATACGGGTTTGAACTCCAGTAAGTACTTATATTTTGTGTGTGTAGAGTTTGATAATATTTTGTTGCCTATTAACAAGGTCTATCCAACTGTTCGTTCTGTCAAAGTCAATGACACGTTTAAGCGTGTGAGGGTGTTTTGTAGCTAGTAAGTATAACTGTATAAGGTGTTAATAGTTTAAGCCTGTGAAGGTATTTTGTAGCTAGTTAGTAGAACTGTATAAGGTGTTAGTAGTTTAAGCATGTGAAGGTGTTTTGTAGCTAGTTAGTAGAACTGTATAAGGTGTTAGTAGTTTAAGCATGTGAAGGTGTTTTGTAGCTAGTTAGTAGAACTGTATAAGGTGTTAGTAGTTTAAGCATGTGAATGTGTTTTGTAGCTAGTTAATAGAACTGTATAAGGTGTTAGTAGTTTAAGCATGTGAAGGTGTTTTGTAGCTAGTTAGTAGAACTGTGTAAGGTGTTAGTAGTTTAAGCATGTGAATGTGTTTTGTAGCTAGTTAGTAGAACTGTATAAGGTGTTAGTAGTTTAAGCGTGTGAATGTGTTTTGTAGCTAGTTAATAGAACTGTATAAGGTGTTAGTAGTTTAAGCATGTGAATGTGTTTTGTAGCTAGTTAATAGAACTGTATAAGGTGTTAGTAGTTTAAGCGTGTGAATGTGTTTTGTAGCTAGTTAATAGAACTGTATAAGGTGTTAGTAGTTTAAGCGTGTGAATGTGTTTTGTAGCTAGTTAATAGAACTGTATAAGGTGTTAGTAGTTTAAGCGTGTGAATGTGTTTTGTAGCTAGTTAATAGAACTGTATAAGGTGTTAGCAGTTGTTGGACTCCCGATAAAAACTATATCTTTCTGTGAATTCTTGGCAAACAGTCAGCACATATTGCACTGTCTCATATGGGTGGATGCTGTTGCAACAGTTAGTCTGTAGGGTTACATTGTTTATGTATTTCTTAAGTCTGACGTGTTCTGTCGTAAGTTAGAAAATTATGCTCTGCTCCCTGCGTCGTAGTTTACGTTGTTATTTTTGTTTCAGTGTTTCATTTCTTTATACATGTCACGATTAGACTTGTCTGTTCATCCATTCCTTTTTGAAGTTGTTTTCAAGTATTAGTTTCGCTGTCTGCATGTTGACTTGTGTGTTTAATTGAACTGTGCTTGCTCCTAGTTTTGCTAGTCTGTCTGATTTATCATTGTCTGATATGTATGTGTGTCCTGGAGTCCACCGGAGGGTGACTTTTATGTTGTGGGTTGGGGAATTGAGATGCTAGTCCAGTCAGAAAAAAAACATACTGACTAGGACGTTGCGTCAGCGTCAGGCAGCGTCAGCGTCAGGCACAATACACTTACCAAGACCCCAATTTCTCTTCCACGTAGCGTTCCCTGGAAACAGACTGTTTTCAAGAAGCATGACTGACGAGATGTGGATCGATGTGATCGCATAATAGTGAGCGCCACGCAGATGAAACCAAGTATAGCACGACCGCCTGGAGGATAGCGGTCCATCTTCATCAGCATGTTCGGGATGTGAGGAACGCTACTAAAACCCTCCACTTAACATCATTTTGTAGGACGGACAAAAGGATAAACTTACTCATTGTGAGCGTTAAACAATACAACAACAATTTTGGGGGGTGTTTGTATCTTATCAGTCGTCTCAGCCAACCTTGTAACTTCTTTGTTGTTAGCTTGTAGGTATGTTATTAGCTATTGTAAAGTTATTATTGAATTAGCGAAGACAAGACTACAATATCAGACCGTTTTTGCTTTCCTTGCTGGAACTTCTTGAGTATTACCTGGGTTGTAGTGTTTATTGCTGTAATTTCTATTTTGTGGTTACTACAATATGTTCCACAAATTTCACATAGTTCGAATGTATTGTCATCTGAGTACTTTATTTAAAGCAGCAAGTCTGGTGTTTATTGTAGTCTTTTAAAACATGGCAGCCTGTACATGCATAAATCAAAGTGTTAGTACAGCTGTCTATTATTTCCAATGTTGCTGTCGTTAATATTGTTGGTCTGGTTTCTTTTTTCATTGAATTTTTCAAAAGAAGAGTACTTACTTTAGGTAATTTAAAATCCAATCCATGGTAAAGGACTAGACATTTATGTGTTATTTTCCCTATTTGTGGGACTTTTACTTTAATCTGTTAATTGCTATTGAAATAGAAATATGACTAGAATACTCCAAATTGCTTACTTTAGACAGTATGTTATTAAATCATTTAGCCGATTTCGTTAAGGAATTACCGCTGTATTCATATAAAAAAAACTCAAAAGACGTTGCACAGCCACCCACAGACAAGCAGGCTTCCCTCACACTCACGTACACACGCTGTCACGCACATACACACACATATATATATGTTTAATTATTAAAAAAATTATTATGCACGTAGAAGCAATCTGTCATCTAAGCCAATTTTTCCAAACATGTTTACCTATGCGAACCGGTGAAAATAGAAAACATTTTCGCAGACAGAAAAAAACCCATTATTGTTGTAATATTTTGGGTATTAGTTTTCAAATCCAATATAAAAATGACAGTTCTATAATTATTTTAAATAGCAAGAAACAGTGCAATAAATACAAATGCTGATAATAGAACGTCTTAAACATTGAAAACAAAAGTATTTCATTGAGATAAAATTAGTGCGAAAAATGTTGCTGCTTCTTTGTTAGAATATTTGATAACCGTGACTGTAGCATTGTTTCTGTGAGGAAAAGCGCATTGATATATGAATTCGGTTTCTCTGGTTTTGATCACAGACATGGCTGATAGTCTTCTCACACAAACAGGTAGTCGAAAATATGACATCCAATTTAATATCTCTAGCTGAGAGATGAATATTCCTTCCCCAATGATATCCATAATTGAGACAATGATTTTATTTTATATTTGGACTTCAGCGTGAAATCAGAAACAAACCACCCATACCATACTTTGATGGACACAACAGGCAAAATATAGATGAGAAAAGTACGGATGCTTGAGGAGCTGACGTCATTTGAGTTTAAAAATTAACCAATCAGACTTTGTGGAGCTGACGTCATTTGAGTTTAAAAATTAACCAATCAGACTTTAGATTCCCCCAAGACGATCTCCGCAGTTAATGTGGCCTTCTTCGGCGTCCTTCCCGGAAAGGTCGTTGTGATGTTGTTTTCTTTTATAGCGAGGCTGCGATATCTGCGTCTTTCGGCCCGATAACATAATATTTCAGATTGTTTTTTTAAGTATTATGTTTGCCTTCCAACTGTGATCGATATCCCTTGACCAGACTACACTAGTGCAGCCTGTTTCCAGGGCCGACACGTGGAGGCAGAATATGGTCTTGATCAGCTAGGGTTTGCTAACCCTGATACAAGCAGCTCGCTTGCTGCCGTCATCTTCTGTTAACGTGCTAAGCTACAACAGCTTTGTCACGGACCGGCAGGAACTTTCTGCGGACCAGCACAGGTTCGCGCACCGGATGCTGAGAAACATTGCTCTAAACAGATCTTGATTCCTGTCATTATGTAGTAACCGTAGCGTCTGAGTAATGTGACTGAGAGCGGACAGACGGATGTTGATTGAAGTAAGTGTGTGTTTAGTTTTTGTATGTGTTGATGGGGATCAAGACGCTGAGCAGCGCATGAGCTGTAGTGGTCAGCGACCCATAGCTGAATGCTAGCGTTAGGGCCAGCGAACCAGAGCTGCCAAGACCCCTCTACACCTCCACGTGGTGATCCTGGATAACAGGCTGCAGCAGGGTAGACTGGCTAAGAAGGGATTGAAGATGGAATGCTAACCCGGTACTCAAAAAATGCTTGCTGAAGTCGGATGTGTTGTACCGAAAAGTGCAAATATCGCAGCCAAGCTGTAAACGACACAACGCATTCCGTTCTCTGGACTTCATTCTGCTACTTAAGCTTTTTCAGGGTTTGGTAGTGGGAGATTGAGAACGAACGAAGAAGAAGAAGTATGTGTTGATGTGGGCGCATCACCTGACAGGTACCTGATCTGAAAAGAAGAAAGACCCCTGTAACCTTCCATGCATGTCAACCGCGACCAAAAAGTGCTGTGCATGGGGCTTGTATTTCAACATGTAAAACTATTGCCATTTGAAAACTAACAACTAGGATACAGGCTTCATGTAAAGGGACTAGCTGTAATGGCAGACCTGTACTTCATTTGGAGTGAAAAGGTGAATCATCATTTCTAGTATATGTGTGTAGCATTATGTATGTGTGGGCGGAGGAGGAGGAGGGAGAGAGAGAGAGAGAGAGAGAGAGAGATAGAGATAGAGATGATTTCTGAAATAATTTTGCATGCAAATATTTATGTTGCGAAAACAGTACCAATGTTACTATTTGCGTACATGTGGACATCGGATCTAGCAGTCGAATTTGTCTTGAAAGATGTCAGCACCTGTGAGTCAACAACGTATTCTGAGCGACCATTAGTTGTGTACACTGAGAGTTAACAATAGAGTACAAGTTAACAACTGAGTTCACGATTAGAGAAAAGAATAGGTACGGCTTGGAGCGAACCTGCTCAGGCTGCAATTAACTAAACAATGTCAGTTCTGGCATATGTTTTCAGGTACCGATAGCACAAATGGGAAACACTTTATGCTTTCTGCATAACTCCTAATCATTTTTGAATGCACAGAAGCCTATTTATATACATGCAAATACCAAACATATACAAGAGAGAACATCTTCTAGCTTTATGTACTTACATACATAATATCTAACTTCCAAAAATAGCTTTGGACGTTATCCAACAAATTTGGGAACACTTTAGAAATAGCCTTTAGCCGGCTCTTGTAAAAACGAGTCTCAACACCCACATGATCATACATTGAATGAACTTTTCCAAGACATTAATTTATAAAATTAGTTGTGACACATGATTATGTTTGTGTTTATGTAGGTGTTCTATATAACAAAGCACCAATCTTTAAATCTGACAAATATTATGACAGATATTCAAGTTTACACGTGCCAGCTGAAACTTGTTTATATCTGATATAAGCTTATAGTCACGTTTAAACCTAATATGTTTCGATCACTGTCAATATCGCAACAGCATCTGAAAGCACCTACAAAGCATAGATGCATCTAAAAAAAAAATAATGTGAAATAATGTATCAGACAATGGTTGAATAACGTTGAAGATAATCTCACATCCTATCACTCGAGCCATCTTGTCATTGAAGACAAAAAGTTCCTTTTGGCCTGACCAAAACAACCTATTTTTGGGTTTTAACTAATTTAATAACAGATCTGCTCAGGTGCTTCTTGGGATAATTCAATATGTGGGACGGAGACGGAATTGGACAGCGTCCACACTGAGAGCATGTCAAAGTTGCGATTAACAGTGCTTTCAACCGGTGGGTGGTAGAAGACTTAACATGTGAAAAGTGCACACACAACCATTAGCGCAGACGGAAAGTCTTCTGAGTCTGCATTAGCCATCTGGGTATGAAAGAAAGCTCCAGAAAATATCCAGCATATGGGAATGGGATAAAAAAACACCTCATTTTACAGGTAAGCAGCATAATAATGTTATTGTTCTTTGTCCTCGGTGTTCATCATCAGAAAGAGGGATGTGTCGTAGTTTACAGCCAGTATGCAATATCTGCACGTTTCGGTCTGACACATCCCGTTTCAAAGCGGTGTTTTAAGGACCTGGTTTCTCTTCCATATTCGATACCCGTTCTTTTGGGCAGACTGCTTAGGTAGAGTCTGTTTTCAGGTCCGGAAAAAGGTCTTGGTCAGCATTGGTTCGCTGACCCTGGCCGCTGGCTGCTGTCAGCACATTCACTGCCCCTAGATGTGATAAATTATTATTTATTCTAAACACGATTTCTATGATCAATTCTCTGCAACGGTTTGCGTGTGGCTTGTAATTGGAAAAGATTATAGCTCTTTCCAGGATCAAGTACGTTTTAGCACTGCACAAAAGTTTAGGACCAGATATCGAATATTTGTAAATGGCTTAAGCGCCCTGGTTTAACCGAAAAGATTGCCTCCCGTTGAAAGCAGCGTACCTTAGACAAGTCGAGACAAAAACACTAATCAACTTCAAAGGTCGGTGAATTTGTTTTGTGTTAATCAATCTAAACAGATCGAGTAGAAGACACTGATACGACCAAAGAGATATATGTTTGCGGCGATAAATTTTATAAAACAGTAACACTCAAGTATTATCATGAATATGTCTAGTGGTTTACATACGTAGTGAATGAAGTCTGCTAAACTGTCTGTGCCATACCCTGCGTAATTCTACTTTGTCTCCTTTTTATTTAAAGGCCTTTATTCCCACTGCTTGGGACTGCCAGGATGTTTAAGAACAAGAAATCAAAACCGTTTGCCCCGGCAGTCCCAACGCACTGTACAGATACAGTTTTGATTTTACCTCCGATTGAAAAAAAAACATATGTGCACTGAGGATTTGAACGTATATCATCGTCATCGGAAAGCCGATATTCAAACCGCACCGCAAGGCTCTGTGTCACTGTCCGAATAAAATTACATAAGCTTTTCTGTTAAAAATATTATTGTCTGAAAGGATATTCATTGGATCCGTTTGTCTTGTCAGACGAAAGTAAGTTGTGCTTTGAGAAAAATGGATGTACGCACAGTCCATTGCGATTAGGAATGTGACTCGTGAGACCAATCCCATCAGAGAAGCGTCTTCCACATTGTGTGCAAGGAAAATACAGGTGAACAATTTGCATCATCGTATGGTGTGGCGTGTCTTCTCAAACACCGAGTCTTTATCCTATCTACAATCAATATATTCTTTGACTGTATTCCATGCTTAATCTTGCTTTTCGATGCAACACGATCCATGTTATCCTCTTCCCATGATTCCAAATCGATACACCCATCATTCATATCCCCCTTGCATACATCCTTGTACAGGCCGTCTCCGAGACCTTTTCGCAACTATAGTTTTTCTGCACAGCGATAACTGGTATCAAATAAAAATGGCTTTCACATGCCCGAAGTGGCAGGACTTGTGAACGGCGATAGGTGGTATCAAATAAAAATGGCTGGCTATCACATGCCCGAAGTGGCAGGACTTGTTAACGGCGATAGGTGGTATCAAATAAAAATGGCTGGCTATCACATGCCCGAAGTGGCAGGACTTGTTAACGGCGATAGGTGGTATCAATCATTAACACGGTTGTTAAAGAACCGAAGTAGCTTACACAAGATAAGTGAGGAGAATTCGAGGTGATTTAATACAGGTTTATAAGATAACCAAGGGAAAGGATAAATTGGACAAGAGATAGCCAAACTACGGCGCAGGCCAGATCCGGCCCGCTTACTAATTTTGACCGGCCCGCCAACCAGTTTTGGCCGGCCTCTTATTATTGATTATGAATTACTACATACTCCGACCACAAAAATTACAACATAGAACGCACAGGTACCAGAAACAAACAAAAGAGACCCAAAATGTAGGATTAACTTCTCATCTAACACACCACAAATTCTCTTAATCTCTCTCTCGCTCTCTCTCTCTCACACTCTCTATCCTACCAAATGGAGCTCTACTAGATAGTGCCGAAAAACCGGAAATGATACTGTCAAATTTCCAATCGTGCATGTGGACAGGTGAAGACAGTTTTGGTACCTACTTTGATGATGAGAACCTGAAAGCAATGATCAAATGATGTTACTTTGCCTTTAACATCGGAATGGGAAAGTGATCGTGGGAGTGGGGGTGGATGGATGGTAGGTACATTTCTATAGGAAGGAGTTGGGGTGCCAGTTGGCAGCCTTGTGAAGTGTGTAAAGTATAAATCAAGCAGTGACACTTCTGTGCGTGTAGCTGTAGCACAGTTGGCCTAGTGAAGTGTGTTAAGTATAAATCAACCAGTGACACTTCTGTGCGTGTAGCTGTAGCACAGTTGGCCTAGTGAAGCGTGTAAAGTATAAATCAACCAGTGACACTTCTGTGCGTGTAGCTGTAGCACAGTTGGCCTAGTGAAGCGTGTAAAGTATAAATCAACCAGTGACACTTCTGTGCGTGTAGCTGTAGCACAGTTGGCCTAGTGAAGCGTGTAACGTATAAATCAACCAGTGACACTTCTGTACTTGTAGCTGTTGTGCATGTTTTCATGTATGAGTTTCTTTTTGTAAAAATATTTTCTAAGTTAAGGAAAGTGGACAGTGAAAATTGCGCATTTAAATCAGAATAGGAGTTTGATTATTTGTTCATTCTCAATAAGGATAATGAACCGCATCGTATAGTTAGCGCCCAAGTGTTAGCGCCCGAGTGTTAGCCGTGTTGAAAAAATATAACTTGAAACGTCACTACGTCACAATTCATCAGAAAAGTTACAACCATAGCAGCGAGCCGCGAGAGCTTGTGATTGAACAACTGAACAAAAAACCTGAATCAGCAAAAGAGTATATTTAGTCATGTGAATAAGACTTAGGAATCATCACTAATGGTGTCCAATGTGATTAGTTATGAGCTTGCAAAAGCAAACAAAGCCGTTTACTGATGGAGATTTTGTGAAAAAGTGTGAAGTTCAAATGGCAGACGCGTTCAATAAAAGAAAATCAGTAAAATAATTTCAAAACGCACCTTTCAAAACAGATCGCTGGTAAAAGAAAAGAAGATTTAAGTTTGCATTTGTCCCAGAACATGAAATCTTTAATTGAAAATTGTCCATACTATTTACTGGCGATTGATGAAAGTACAGACATCACAGACACTAGCCAGATTTTTAATTCTGTTAAGGTGATCCAGGAAGACTTGACTGTTTCTGAAGAATTATTGAAAGTTTCCTCTTCGCAAGGTACAAGTAAAGGGAATGACATATTTTATGCAGTTCAAAATGCCATGCAAAAATTTGGTGAGTTGGAAAAAGTGTCTGCTGTGCATACTGATTGTTGATAGACTAATGTTGGGAAAAACCCTTTTTTTATTTTTAAAGAAAAGTAAAATTGACTTGCCTACATTAAATTGCATATATCACCAAAAGACCCTTTATGAGAAATCCATAAACCTAAATGACACTATCGCTACTGTAGGAAAAATAACAAATTTGATAAATGCAAGTCAATTCTGTTTACGTTGATCTCCTGCTTGATTCTGAACTGAGATGGCTTAGTCGAGGAAAATGTTTAAGAAGATCTTGTGAACAAAAGGATGAAATATTTGAATTCCTGCGAGACAACTTACCATGTTCAATTGATATTCAAAATAAACAAAGATATTCATTTCATTCAGCACTTGGCATTTTTCACATATAAAACACATTTAAATTGACTGAATTTGCAGCTATAACGAAAAAGGCAAACAATTTTTCAAATGATGGACTATGTTGATGGCTTGACAAAGAGACTGTGCCTCAGAAAGAGTTAACTTCAGGAGGTACACAGATGACATTGAACATCTGATTTCTGAGTTTGATCGTCGATTTCAAGATTCTGAGATGTTCAGTCGTCCACAAACGAACTTTTTAACAACCCATTCAAGTGTGCAGTGGAGTCTCAGACAGCAGAACTACAATTACAATGTGAACTCGAATGTGACCCATTTCTCAACACAACACAAGAAACGGGAGATGATTTTGGGAAATTACTACCAATTAACGTTACCCACTTTTGAGAAAATGGGCCCTAAAAATATGCTCAATATTTTGTAGCATATATCTTTGTGAGACGACATTTTCTGCCATGAAGATTATCAGATCCGAGACCAGAAACAGATTTACTGAATCTGTATAATCTCATATTCTCAGAATTGGTGCATCACAAATGGAAGTAGACTTCAAATCATTGGTAAAAAGTTTTGATAAGTCGCACTTTTCCCAATGAAATAAAACACAAAAGTATGTTTGAAATAAATAATTACATTTCATATTATAAATGACAAAACTAATTAAAACAAAATTCATTATATTAAAAAGTCATTTCAGTCAGAAGACTGGCATACCCGTCTTGGCAGATGTGCAGTACAGTAGTTTGCCGTTGCCTTCTGTGAATGATGTAAAAATAAATCTCAAAACGTTATTTTTTAAGGGTGTTATAGATCTGGCCCTCTGGTGTTACCTTTTATCATAATCTGGCCGTCGGTCAACCTTAGCTTGGCCACAAGTGAATTAGACAATAAGTTTTTTTCAAAGTACAGCCGGTTTCAAGAACAAGAGGGCACAACAACAAATTAATTAAATAAGTCAGCTTGAATGTTAGAAAATATTTTAATGGTGAATGCTTGGAATGCATTGCAAAAGGAAATAGTAGAGGCAGTGTCAGTTAATGCATTCAAGAATCGACTGGATGCAAAGTTATTTTTAGATCAAGTGGGGTAGAAGAAACTGCTTGCATACAGACACTGCAGTCTTCTGAACCAGTATAAAGAAATTAAGTTAACACTTTCTGTTTACAAGAAAACAACAGATTATCATTACGGCATTTTTCCAAATACTGAGTTCCAATCAGTGATATGTATAAAGAAGAATAATAAAGACGGCATGTATCCGCTATTGCCACGCACCGAACGGGCTATATTATTATTTCCCATCCGGTAGATGAAAAGGACATATTCCTTACCGAGGTTTTGAACTCGTGTCTCTGTGGTGATAAGACAGTCATTCAAAACACTCGATCAACAGTTCCCCAGTGCCACGACATGCAGAGCAAAATCATTAATAGGGAGACAGGAGGTGAGATTTGATGTATGATTATCTGATGTGGCTTGAATAAATAAAGTCAATTGTTGGATAAGCCCCAAGAGAGACCCAAATGGGGGATTCCGTGGAATGTGTTTGTTTCGGGAATCGTCATGTGGGAAGTATGGCTTTGATTTGCTGTTGCTTGGTAAGCTTGTTAATAATGTAACGTTATTGGCTAGTGAGCATGATAATATTGTTGCGTTACGGTTGTCTGGTCAGCATGATATTATTGTTGTGTTATTGTTGCCTGGTCAGTATTATATTATTGTTGTGTTACGGTTGCCTGGTCAGTATTATATTATTGTTGTGTTATTGTTGCCTGGTCAGTTTTATATTATTGTTGTGTTACGGTTGCCTGGTCAGTATTATATTATTGTTGTGTTATTGTTGGCTAGTGAGCATGATAATATTGTTGTGTTATTGTTGCCTGGTCAGTATTATATTATTGTTTTGTTACGGTTGCCTGGTCAGTATTATATTATTGTTGTGTTATTGTTGCCTGGTCAGTATTATATTATTGTTGTGTTACGGTTGCCTGGTCAGCATGATATTATTGTTGCGTTACGGTTGCCTGGTCAGTATTATATTATTGTTGTGTTATTGTTGGCTAGTGAGCATGATAATATTGTTGCGTTAAAGTTGCCTGGTCAGTATTATATTATTGTTGTGTTATTGTTGCCTGGTCAGTATTATATTATTGTTGTGTTACGGTTCAGTATTATATTATTGTTGTGTTACGGTTGCCTGGTCAGCATGATATTATTGTTGTTATTGTTGCCTGGTCAGCATGATAATATTGTTGCGTTACGGTTGCCTGGTCAGTATTATATTATTGTTGTGTTATTGTTGCCTGGTCAGCATGATAATATTGTTGCGTTATTATTGCCTGGTTAGCATGATAATATTTCTGCGTTATTATTGCCTGGTCAGCATGGTAATATTGTTACGGTATTGTTGCCTAGTGAGCTTGACAACATTGTTACGGTGAAACTTAAGTTCATCCTCCAATCATGGATTTTTCTTCAACTTTTGAAAATTATTTTCCTTTTGCTTCTTCTTCCTTTTCTTCCTCTTCTTCTTTCTCTTCTTCTTTCTCTTTTTCTTTCTCTTCTTTCTTTTCTTTTTCCTCTTTTTCTTCTTCTTATTCATCTTGTTCTACTGCTGTTGCAATTACTAGTATTATTACTGCTACTACTACTACAACTGCTACTACTACTTATACTTCTATACTACTACTACTACTTCTTTTTCATCTTCAGCTTTCGTCCTGAAAAGCTATAAATGACGTAACTTAGTTTACAGCGAGGTTGCGATATTTGCGTCTTTCGGACTGACACATCCGGTTTTAGAACTGTATTTTTGAAACCGGGATTACGTTCCCCCTGCGACCCCTATTCCCTTAGCCAAACTACACAAACAGCCTGTTCCCAGGGCCGCCACCTGGAGACAGAATAAGGTCTTTGTCAAATATGGTTCACTGACCCTGATGCAGGGAATCAGATATGAGTCAAGTCATCAACCCCAGTCAGGTTTTGTTAGTCTTTGTCTCTTGGTTTTTTTATTTTTTTTTATAGCTGCTTTGTCTGAATTCTTCAGTAGGACTGGCACCTTTACACTTGTAGTGAAATGATCGGCTTCTTATCCGGCTCAGCATTCGAGGATCTCAGTTTCTCGTTGATCAGTCTGCTGTAACACAGTCTGTTCCGTGGTGTATTGTGGACATGCGGTGGGTTTTGTCAATTTGTTGCACTTGGCCCTTACGGGACGAGCTTTCACTGGTATAATTACAAATGTGCGAGGAACAGGGAGAAAAAAATCATAGTTTTAACCAGTCAACCCTCAACTAAAAAAGAAAGAGAAGAAATCACATTGACTACAATAATAGCTAGTTAATTAGCAGACAAAGTGAAGAATTACCTGCTGAACTAATTAGTCATTTCAGAATTTATTTTAAACAGTTTTACAGAACTTCAGAGCTACGGAAAAGATTTTTAGCAGAGCTGAGAACAATACGATTTTTTAAATGGAAACAGCTAAAATGATTTTAATAATTTAAAAAAAAACAACAAAAAAACCATTCTTTGTCAAGTCTGCCCGTGTTCCAGAGATTCAGCAGTGAATGAGCTGACTGCAGCCAGTGACTCAAAGTTGGTTGCTTGTGCCAGGGTGACCTACTACTTATAATTGATTAAGACCCTGTTCCAAATTAAAGTGACGGCCCTGGAAAGAGACTGGAACTATGCAGTATGGCTAAGAAATTAGGGATCGAATAGGGAAGTCAAACCCGCTCCCAAAAAATGCCCTGCTGAAACAGGATATGTTAGGCCGAAAGGCACATATATCGTAGCCTCCATGTAAACGTCAACACAATGTCCTTTACAGGATGAAAGCTGAAGAAGATTAATTGCATCAGAGATGTTCCGCAGATATGAATGTACACAAAGTACCTCTCAAAATATTATGTTTAAACAAAATTAATAATAATTACGCTTTATATTATGTTTAAAATGTTGTTACATAGAAATATTTTTGCTCACATGCCCATCTAACCTAGTTAGATATTTCTGGTTCCCCTCGGAGCAAATTGTTATACGGATGCTTTTCAGCGATTATTATTTTTGTCATCTTCTTGAGTAGTGCTGGATTGTGTTTGGCTTTCTAATATTCTTTTTTTGTGAAGTACGGCTTTGATTATTGTTGCCCGACGAGCTTGTTGATATTGATACGTGGAACCTCAGGTTCATCCTATGTTGGCCGCTATTCATCAGGTGTTCTTTTGCTATTCATTCTTTCTCTTTTTCAGTGGCTTCCAGACCAGCGCACGCCTGGTCCTGTTATTCAGTGTCGTTGAAAGGGCCTGCTCTATCAATCTGCTCTTTCTCTCTACATCTCGAGCTATAATGGTTATTTTTTTTTTGGCTGCAGTTTTGGGATTGCTATTATGTGTATCCATCTGAGGCGAGGAACACTACGGGCTAGTTTGGGTGAACAAACTAACCGACAGTGAATGCAAGGACTGTTCTGGGACGAGTTCTGCTCAATTAGTTCAGCTGAAGATGATTTTGATGTTTCCCCTCATATTAAAAACGTTATGTTCCAATGAATGGGTGGCCTGCTACTTTCATTTACATTTTCATCTTTAACGTATAACACTCCCTCCACTCCCACGTAAGTACACGTATACTACCACCATATTGTAATAGTCCTCTTATAATAAACAAACTTTAGCAGCTCAGAAACTTCATTAGATTGTGCATTATATACACACACATAAACACACACGCACGCACGCACGCGTGGCTTATCATTTCAATGCGGGCACGGACTGTTCTTTGCATGGTTTGCACATTATGTCTTCTGCTGCTGGTAAGGGTTGTTTCGCTGCTCTTTCCTTCTGCAAACGGCGTCTTTCTCCTTCAGTAACGCTCACTTTTACTGCATTTCTCTAGACCGATCTGTTTCCGCAATGCTCTCTCAGCTGTCTTCATCTGTCTGACAGCATCTCAGAGTTTCCTTCAGACTGTCATTAAATCGCTTTTTTTTGGGTGACCTACTTTTCGACAGCCTTCCCATAGCTCACCATACGGAAGTCTCTTCGGCAGTCTTGTGTCTGGCAAGATACCCAGCCAATCTCATCTGACCCGCTTGCAACGATGCATGAATGATTGCCATGTCTGCTCTGTCCAGGACTTCAATGTCAGGGACATGTTCCTGCCAATGGATGCGGAGTAATCGTCTCAGGCTTGTTGTTTGGAAATGGTTCTATCTTTTTTCCTGTCTCGCATAAACAGTCCAACTCTCGCATGCGTATAACAAGGTTGGGAGGATATCAGCTCGGTAGACCTTGAGCTTTGTCTTGGCGCTAATGCACCGGCGCTCCCATACTCTCACGAGGCTACATTGGCTTTGATTATTCTACTTGGCTGGGCATGTGAACCAGAATATTGATATGTAACATAACTTTTCAACAGTACATAAAGCGTAATTATTATTAATTTTGTTTAAACATAATATTTTGAGTGACGTACATTCAAGATGTCTACATTTACTTTGATCTGTGGCTGTGTGTATCCTGTACCAGGAGTTGGTTAGTGCATAACTTCCAATTTTTTTTTACATTCATGACCACTTCAAAATTGTTGCATGTAGCAGAGAACCGATCCATATCCTCCTGCATTTCCCGCTCTGAGTTGCTATTCACAGCACAGTAGTGAGCAAATGCAAGATGAGTCATGTCGCCTGCTACTCTGGCTTATGTCCTATTCTGCGAGTATTGAGGAGCCTGCGATCATGCTGTATCTGATACACACACACACACACACACGTCCGACGTAATGGTCCTAATACGTCTTCAACAAGTGCATGTCTGCGAAGAGAAAGGACAGCACGCAAACTCTAACAAAACCCGACACCAAAATATCCAGCTAGAAACTATGCCTTTCATTAATTTTTTCTGAAGATCGAAAATATGCGCACAGATCAACTCTACATTTTGTATAGAGTGTTCCAAGCAATTTCAGAGCGGAGGCAGAGGCACTGAGGGCGGCAGTGGAAGAAATGGTGACAGGTAAAAGGAATGAAAGCCACATAGTCCTGCTTACAGATGCACTGGCCGTAGTCACAGCACTGAAAAGCCAGAAAAATACTGAACTTAATGAATTAAGAGCAGTACTCTGTCAACTATGCCAGCAGGCCGCACCAAAAAGAGTAGTGGTGCAGTGGGTTCCATCTCACTGCAACATCCAAGGCAACGAGGAGGCAGACAATTTGGCAAAAGAAGGTGCAAAACTACCACAACCTGATACTAGTATGACATACGAAGAGTCAAAACGGCTTATTAGAGCTAGATACATGACCAAATGGGAAACCGAACATACTGGCTACACCAAAAACGATGCCTATTACCAGTTGAACAGAAAAGAGCAGGTCGTGGTCTTCAGACTTCGCACTGGCCACAATAGACTCAGGTACCACCTATTCAACAAATTTAAGATAGGTGACACACACGAACGCCCGTGTAGTACCGGCAAAATTACCGCTGAGCATTTGCTGCAAAACTGCCCGACATACGAGTATCAGAGAGAGCAGATGTGGCAACACTAGACAAGCTCTATGACAGTGTCGACAGCCTCAGGATGACGGCTGCTTTTTTCGACAAAATAATGGTTACTGTCTGACTGCGTACGATGAAGAAGAAGAAGAAGAAGAAGAAGAAGTATAGTGTTCTTTATCATTTATGTTATAGGCTTTCTTGAATACCATTTCGGTAAACAGGCTTTATACAAATTCAGTTTAAAGACAGAGGTCTCAAATGTTCACACATGATAGACAAATAATTATACTATCCCAGAAGAATATATCTGGAGATGAGTACATACACGGGGTGAATGAGATTTATGAGGTGGAAAGTACGAAATGGGAATGACATTGTTTTGCATATAGGTCAGCAATGGTACAGTGAAATTCGTTCAAATTCAAACGACATATTTAAAATGGTTGATGTTTCAAGTTTGGGATGAACTAATGAAAATGTTTCATGTTTGGTATGAACTAATGAAAATGGTTTGTTTGGTATGAACTAAAAAAAATGTTTCAGTTTGGTATGAACTAATGACAATGATTCATGTTTGATATGAACTAAGGAAAATGGTTCGTATTTGGAATGAACTAATGAAAGTGGTTCATGTTTGGTATGAACTAAGGAAAATGGTTCATATTTCGATTGAACTAAGGAAAATTGTACATACTTGGTATGAACTAAGGAAAATGGTGCATGTTTGGTATGAAATAAGGAAAATGGTTCGTATTTAGTAAATTCTAAGGAGACTGGTGCATGTTTGGTATGAACTAAGAAAATAGTACACATTTCATAGATCTCAGTTGAAATCACTTGAAAGTTGACCTGTTGTTGGGTGTTCAAATTATAACTTTGAATAAACATAAAACATGTTCAAAAGTTATTGCAATTTATTTCTAGCCCAAGGACATTAAAAAGTACAACATGTCAAATGTCATGCTAGTTTTCGTGTTAACAAGAATGAATACTTTTGAGTGTATGAAATTTACAGAACATATTTTCGATAATCTCAAATATTTGACAAATTAATGATGTAAACACCACCAAGAATTTTTATTTTTGACACAAACCAAGTAACCCTGGTTTTCATCATTTTTTTCATCTAGAATTCAACCTCAAGGACTCAAAGTATGGACAGCATTCAGACTCAGCTTGTGCTTCCTCTGTCTGAAGTTGCTTATCCTTTCTATCTTTCATGGATGATTGTTACTTTCATCTGAACGTTTTGCAACCCTTTTTAGTCAACTGAGATAACTTAACTTAACTTAAGGTCGTTATACTGGTCTAGAGGTTTCTGCAGAGTATGTATACAACCAATTTCATTTAGATCACCTTGCTCTAAAAGCTATGCGCATCCAGTTTATTCTTAAATGCATTAACTGTCACTGCCTCT
Organism: Ariolimax columbianus; assembly: GCA_036924085.1. Taxonomy (NCBI): domain Eukaryota; kingdom Metazoa; phylum Mollusca; class Gastropoda; order Stylommatophora; family Arionidae; genus Ariolimax; species Ariolimax columbianus. Next base: position 55,029,459 of record JAVGWX010000002.1, on the reverse strand, counting down.
ACTACCTCCCGTGGCAATGCATTCCAAGCAGACACCACTCTCTGACTAAAAAAATATTTCCTAATATCTAATCTGGACCTCTCTTTAGTCAGCTTGTAGCTATGCCCTCTTGTTCTTGTGGGTGGCTATATTAAAAAACAACTTGTAATAGTCTAATTTATCCATTCCACTGATCATCTTATAAACCTGTATTAAGTCACCACGAATTCTCTCTTCGAGACACTGTCAGCCAGTTCTTCTGAGTCTTTCCTCCTAACTGTAATTCTGGAATCCCACTATCAGCTTTGTCACTCTTTTTTGTATTCTTTCCAGCATATCTATATCCCATCTATGATAATTACTCTACACCTGTACACAGTACTCCAATCTAGGTCTAACTAATGCTTTATACAGTTTCACTATCACTATAGATGAAATACTCTGATGTGAAACATACCACATATTAGTTGAATCTCTGCAAAGGGGGCTTCCATGGCTTTTTCTCCACTGTTGCAATGCCAAAAGCAATCTTAACAGCCTCTAATCTGTGGCACTTATGTGTATAACAATTTCGCCAAATTGTGCTGTTTATGAATTCGTTAGCTTTCTTGGTGTACCCAGCTAGACATTTCGTCAACAGATCAGGGTGGGACAAATCTCTGAAAACTAACTTAATGACGTCAATAATGGTCGCAGGAAGGTTATTTCTATGTGCAGAAGCCTTTTCTTTGTTGGCAGCAACTGCTTGTTTATATGAACATCAACTTATTTTACAGACGTTATAAACAGGCCTCCGGTCCGCGAAGAAATTGTGAAAATATATAACCCAATCAGCCTCTCCCATTCCTTTCAATGTATTCTTATTGCCCCTAATTACATTTCCATAATATTTATGGATGGAGTCAATATGTGTGTCAGTAAGTCTTCCCTTTCCAACCATATTCTTTCCATCTGATGGATGAAGTCAATTTGTATGTCAGTAAACCATCCCTTTCCATCCATGTTCTTAATCTTCTCAACAATACCATCACCATGTGGTTTTGAACCAGAAATCCTCTTGAAATTGTTTGCGTCTCCATCACCAATGGAGCACATGTACCTTAGTTTATATCTTTCAACTGATCTGAAAAATAAGTCTGGGCTGTTGTTGTAATAAGTCTGGGCTGTTGTTGTAATAAGTCTGGGCTGTTGTTGCCTCACACACCTCCAGATGGACCATTATGTGTAGCTGCACACTATATTTTGGGATTTGGTCCCCACAACTTATAAGCCTCTGAATATGTTTTATCGAGAGCTCGTGGTCGAATGGTTTCGATGTCTGCCTACCGACAAGGACAGCGGATCGAATCACCAAATAGGCATATGTTGCTTTTCTGTCTTGGGTGAAATAAACAAGCATAAACAGCACACGACCTGGCGACAGTATTGGCAAAGTGACCTGTAGTCCTCAGCCTAAAAACCACTTGACTACTTCAACAATTAAATAAATAGTTTTTGTTCGCTTTCCAGTATTCACAAGATTTACTCATTATTGTGTGTGACGCAGCCAATCGATATGGTATCTCCTATTTTTGACGAATGTCCGAGAGTCAACCAGGTTCTATCTACAGATACATCAATATCGCGGCAACTACTGACTGCCTGCTCTGCTGATTTGAATTGTGTCGCTGCAGCTTTCTTCATACTGGCTGCCTGGGTGGAACTAACACTTTCTATCGTATCATGAATTAGTTTATAGGTGCTCTTCAGGAATGGCGGCAGAAGATTCATCATTCCACTAAATGTCTGAAAGTCTGAACGACTCCACCGGCACAGAGCATTGTAAAACCAGCTCTCCTTCAGACTGAGTTTACTTGTGAGCTTATATTTTTGTTTTCACTAATTTGGGAGTTGGAAGATAAAGAGGATTACTTTTGTTTTTGCAAATTAGCTACCAAGTCCATGTCTTCCATTTTCAGTTATCCGGCCATGGCTATGACAAAATGCGCAAACTAGCTATAATTAAATTTGATGGCAGAGAATTTCAAGGTCAATGGGCCTGCTACCTTCACCATCATCTGGATTGTGTTCATTATTGGCAGTGATCACTTCAAATCTGCATCCACATCATTAATAATATCAGACGTCTTTGATTTTCATCGTTGACCGACTGTGAGTGGGAGTGACACAGGGCGTGTCAACTTTGTGGTTTTCAAGACTTTGGTGTGTTTCTAATACTATAAAAGCCATCTTCCTGCCGATAGCATTTAATTTCATCTAGATCTAATCATCTGTCTCTCTTTTATTTACTGGAAAACCTATCCTTGATAGGTTACAATACTTTTTATTATTTGGCTTTGTTAAGAATTTTAGTGATCGAACAAACTTTTTACAAATTATTATTTTAACATTTTGATGAAGACAGCTATTTGCAAACGCTTCTCTGCGTTCATTAAAACAAAACGAGGTAGGCACTAGTAGCTAAAAGTATTTCTGTTTAAGCAAATTCACTTTTGTCTATATGAATCTGTTATTTTTTGCACTCGAGAAGAGCTTCATTTTATTTGATTTATAATGGCTCGTGAACTAATTAACCGATTCCAAAATCCTAAACAGAAATGTGTTGAAAAGTAGTAGTATCTTTTTGTCGACATTCTCTGGTAACAGTGCCACTTAAGTTTATCTGAACTGGAAAAAATGGGCACAAATCATCTCCACGTTTTGTACCTAGTGCTGAACAACTATGTTATTAACCGACTTCTATACTATTACATACTTTCACAAATACGTATATGTCTATGTAGTCAGTATTGAATACTTTTAATAACTTGAAATGTTTCACCTTGTTGAATGCTTTAATGAAGATTAAGAAGTAACGTATGACTATTCATTTTTATTTTAAATAACATATACTTTATAGCTTCTGGTTTTGTTTCCAAGAAACTTGCACCCTTGAACACCCCTTTCTAGTTTAATTCTAGTCCTCACACTTCTTCTGATGACTTGTAATATTAGTTTCTAAATGTGCTCTTTCAAATTGTTTGTACGTTTGTCCTAACATACCCCGCCTTCTGCTTTATTTAGGAAATGTTCGTAATGGAATGTAGTTAGCCGTTTTGCTATTGCAGATGTTATCCAAATATACGTATAGTTTCCCTTTTATTTATATAATTCTAAACGTTAGTAACGGTCCCAAAAATGGTAAAAGAACAAAAAGCTCAAATGTATGGCGCGCATGCGCCTCTCGATGAAAGCGTGTTCAGACGTTGTTTAATACAGAATACAAAATATGCATTTTAAATACTGGAATTTTAGATATAGAAGATAACGTTAATAACTCTTTAACCTGTCCTAATCGAAGTGAATTATATCTAATGAAGGGATCATTGGCTCAAATTGTTTAAATGTGTATCTTTGCATCCACGTGTTTAGAGATTTTCATATTTGTCTTCAGACTTGGACTTCACTGACCCTAATAAAAGCAGCAGTTACTTCGAAGCTCTGTACATTTCTGTACAGTCTTCCATGAGAGGACATTGGCTGCTGCAACGTGCTAATTCTTTCACATCTTCTCACGTAGCTTATCCGGCCAGTAAAAGCCGATGCTTTATGTCAGTAAGGCAGGAGCAAGAGAACCGAATAAGATCCAGATCATCCAATTTTACTGGGAGGTGACTGTCTCTCACTGGGAAGTACTATTCCTTATTCGCTCCTGCCAAACGCTCCTTTTTCAAATAAATTAATCCAACTATTTTCAGCTCTCTGTGGAAAATTGGTCTTTGAAAAATATGCGTCATGTCATAAAATGTTGATCTACCTAAATCTATTGCAGTTTTTGTGGTTTAAAGTTTCTATAGAATGGGGTAATCAGCCCCATGCCCAACCCTCCTTAGTCTACTTTTACTAATGCCTGCAGGCTACCGTATTATTTATCTTTGATCTGCTTTCAGGTTCTAATATAACCATGAGAAATGTATAGATATCCGCGCTTAATGTCTACGGAATTTATTTCCTTCAGTGACACGTTGAATGGCTTTCGGATGTTCACACCAAACGTTATTTTTTACAAGTGCGAGGGCAAGTCAGTAAATGGGTAACACTTAGTTATTTAAAAAAAAAAAAAAAATAAACGAAATGATTGCACTTCATTCTTCCTTATTTTTCAACATAATTTCCTTAAACATTGCTACACTTATTCCATCACTTTATTAGTGCAAGGTCAGGTCCATTTGGTCCATTGTCTGCTCGTCAGCCCTCTGTCCGAGTACGTATTGTGAGCACACTTTTGTGGAAATTAAATCAATCATACATTATGTTGTAGGCTAAACAAGACCAACATCATATTGCAGTTGTTACACTGTTTGGGAGCCGCGTAGCACAGGGGTAAGCGAGCTAGCTTTGCAGGTTTTTTTCTGGCAGCAACGGCTCCCGTGTCGCCTCAAATGGGTACCGGTTCAGTCCGGGAAGTAAAAGCGGCGAGAGAGTAGAAGTATTGTAATCCTACTCAGGGTTACTTTACTTTACTATGTGTCTTTCACTCGCTGTTGCTGCGTAGACAATTTCCATCAACCACCGCACATGCGCTTCTGTTGCAATCTGAACAGGACGACCAGGTCTGGCTTCATAAGCAATTTTTGAGCGTTTGAGACAATATATTGACCGAGTTATCCCCGCTTGACGTGACAAACACTTCTGACTATAAGCATGAAGTATTTTCTAATACGTAAATATGATAAAAAGTAGCGCAGTTAATCCTTACTAAAAATAGCGCTAGCAAAATTAATTATGCCATCATAGTCTACGATGAATGACGGCCTTCGCCTTTTCTTATATGTTTCGCAAAAATTACTTTCCTCCAAAAAAATCGCACAACAGCACTCTGTTCTTTGGTTGCACACTCTGTGAGCACGGACGGCATTTAGTATCTGAGCACGTGCACTCGAAAACTTAGCTCAGCTACCTACAGCAATCACAAAGCTGGATTTTTGCTGCAACTTTTTGACACCATTTGAAACTACCAACCACATTTTTCAGCTTTCCAATATCAGTTTGTGACCTGCTTATGGACTTATCTTCATTTTATGAACAAATACAAATTGTCATTAAGCATTAGTCTACTTGAATTCCATTTCCGGCACATAATGGACTTTGATTCTAGTTTTAAATATTTCGTATCATTCATATTTCAAATACTCCCACACATTTCTCGGTTTTTTGTTGGTAGCATATCTTACATTTTGCCAAAGGTCCTACATTCAGGCCAAAGTCCTTCTCAGGCTCTTACATTTCGTCAAATGCTTTTACTTTTCGCCTAATGTTCTTACATTCCCCCCCCCCCTCCTCTTCCCAAATTCTCCTAAACTATATCACCAAAAACGTACTGGTAATAATAATGGTCGCCAAGGAATTTAGGGCCACTTGCGTCGATCGACCATTATCATGTCCAACTGCTGAGGCTTGTGGCCAAATCTAGATTAATGCCGAAGGAGGGACTGCTATCTGTTAGAGCGATATAGAGCGTTAGCGGCCCCTGGGTGACTGTTTGTACACTTAGCTCACTTATCTGGTGAGCCGGAACTTCCCGGTCCAGTCGAACCACGTGACCAAACACAGACAAGCGACGGCGGACCAGTGTGTTCGAAATGGAGGGAAGACTCGTCTGTACAGAAACCTCTGCATTGCAGACGAGATCGAACCATCGGACGCCGAGTATGCGTCCCTGGTTGCGCTAATGAAAGGCATCGATTCCTGATATGTCCTGTTTAAGTAGGGCCCAAGTCTCTGAACAATATACGGATGAATCATACACGTCTGATAAATACAAATTTTGTATCCGAGCGAGAGAGAGTCTACCATTATTCCACACCCGGCGAAGGTCATTCATAGCAGAGGCAGCAAACCCGATCCACCTTAACATGTCAGGGGCACTGCGTCCTGAAAAAGAACTTCCCAGGTATGTTAATTCATTGGTGCACTCCCCCGTGTGACCATGGACAACAATGCTATGAGGATAAGTGTCGGAGCCGAAGTTCTAAATGTGTGTCTTAACCCAAGATATTGATAGGGCCAGGTTTGCTGTTTCGAGATCGAGTTTCTCGAGAGACTGTTGCAGAGCCGCATTTTCTGGGCCGACTAGAAGTATATCATCAGCATAGGCGAAGTCGGTGATGGGTGTTTGGTCCATGACAATGCCCAGATGGTGATAGTCAAGGCCGTGGAGAATCAAATCGATGGCTGGAAAAGTTCAGAGACGCAACTCTGTCTGACGCCCGAAGATATTGGGAACCTGTCCGATAGAGTGTCACCTAATCGGACTCTGGCACCGGTGTCCGTGTGTAATTTCCTTATCAAGCTTTGCAGTAGGGCAGCAGTGCCGATGCCTTGTAGGGCTTTCCAGAAAGCAGACCTATCGACTGAATCGAATGCAGCCTTTAGATCCACACACGCAGCGCAGAGCCGGCAGTGAATGCATAGTGCATCTCAGCCAGAAGATGGAGAGCAAGAATGGCATCCATAATTGTTAGTGGTAACATTCAAAATTTCCCAAAATCCTCTTACATGTAATTCGTTCCTACATTTCGCCAAAGCTCTTACATTTGCCAGATGCCAGATGAATGCATGTCACTTCACAATTGGGAAAATATCTCTCAGCTTTTATAAGGGGGCCGGACATTTGGAATGAGGGCCATTAGTTTAAGTGGAATAAGAAGGACAGGGTTTGACAGATTGTGTGCGCGCGAGGAGGGAGGCATTATCATCAAATATTCATTTTAATCATTTACGGTCGAGGAGACGGATCTATGACACAGATGGCAAACAGACTCAAATATCCCTTTCCTTGCAAACCTTAGAGAGATTGACACATAGACAGAAGGCCATACACATAGACAAAGGGACATTTATAAAATAATTCAAGTACATGTTCTACGTGGAACATTATTTAATTGTGTAACAAATTCCAAAAAGGTAACGAAAGTCTCATTACGTACATTATCGTTAGGGATGAAGTGTTACAGACTTTATCATGTTAAATGTCAATTTTATATGAGTGATGTGACCTGTTCCTATCTTCTTGGCTTGATTTTCCTAATTGCAAATCGTGTACTCATCTTCAATTCACTTCAATTCAGGTGCGGTATCCACAATGAAGGTGCGGTCTCCACAATGAAGGTTGACTGCAATTGATCTCCAACATTTTCTATCTATTGTCCTGTTGGTACACACAGACAATGGATCCCCAACATTATCTATCTCTCGCTCTGTTGGTAAACACAGACAATGGATCCCCAAAATGCTCTATCTCTCGCTCTGTTGGTACACACAGACAGACTTCTCTCTACCTCGTGTTCACCTGCATTCAACATTGCCCTCCAGTGTGATTTTTACAAAAGCTATGTCTTTTAACGTGGCCAAAATATATGATTTGTTGACTCTTTGTCTTTCAACAGTTCTCTTTTCACCAACAGTTCCTCTAGGACCTCTAAATTTGTTAGCCTTTTATTCCATGAAATGCTATCCGTTCTCCTGCACAACATCTCCAGCGATTCTGCAATATTTGTTAACCTTTTGTTTTCAGTTTCACAGTTGCCATCATCAGTTATTACATGCCCGAGATTAAAGAAACTTCTCACCTGCTCCAGTACCTTTACATTTGCTCTGATGTTCTTTTAAGACATCTCCTTTGTACGGCTAATTATCACACGTTTTGTTGTTTTAACATGAATGTCTAGACCACATTCTTCCCTGCACTTATTAATGTCTAGACCACATTCTACCCTGTACTTATTGATGTCTAGACCACATTCTACCCTGTACTTATTGATGTCTAGACCACATTCTACCCTGTACTTATTGATGTCTAGACCACATTCTACCCTGTACTTATTGATGTCTAGACCACATTCTACCCTGTACTTATTGATGTCTAGACCACATTCTACCCTGTACTTATTGATGTCTAGACCACATTCTACCCTGTACTTATTGATGTCTAGACCACATTCTACCCTGTACTTATTGATGTCTAGACCACATTCTACCCTGTACTTATTGATGTCTAGACCACATTCTACCCTGTACTTATTGATGTCTAGACCACATTCTACCCTGTACTTATTATGTCTAGACCACATTCTACCCTGTACTTATTGATGTCTAGACCACATTCTTCCCTGCACTTATTAATGTCTAGACCACATTCTATCCTGCACATATTAATATCTAGACCACATTCTACCCTGTACTTATTGAAGTCTAGACCACATTCTACCCTGCACATATTAATATCTAGACCACATTCTACCCTGTACTTATTGATGTCTAGACCACATTCTACCCTGCACATATTAATATCTAGACCACATTCTACCCTGTACTTATTGATGTCTAGACCACATTCTACCCTGTACTTATTGATGTCTAGACCACATTCTATCCTGCACATATTAATATCTAGACCACATTCTACCCTGCACATATTAATATCTAGACCACATTCTACCCTGTACTTATTGATGTCTAGACCATATTCTACCCTGTACTTATTGATGTCTAGACCATATTCTACCCTGCACTTATTGATGTCTAGACCACACTTATTGATGTCTAGACCACATCCTACCCTGCCCTTATAGACTTATTCAACAAGATCTTGTAATTCCTCTTCACGTTCAGCCAACAGTTCAGTGTCCCAAGCATAGCGAAGATTCTTTATTATTCTTCCGTTCACCTTAATCCAGACATTTCTCCGACTTGCCTGAAGATATTTTCGGTGTACAGGTTAAAGAGAAAGGTAATAACAGACACCACTACCGCTCGCCTCTTTTTATATCAATGTGTGGTGAGATATACAGTTGTGTAGATTAACGCTTGTCAAAGCCGAGGATTGAATCTGGACTACGGCTTTATTTTTCTTCTGCAATAACTGCACATTTAGAAAGTTTTACAAATTCGTAGATAAAGCAGTTGATAGTCAATTTACACCAATTCTTTATGAACACAATTACTTATAAACAAACGTGGCGATAACAATTGTAACCATACATGTTATGAAGACCAAAAACACCAGGAACTACCATGTTCCGTCTGTGAACAGGAAGCTGCAGACTATTAGGTCGCATGTACCTGCTGAAGATGTCCTACACAAACGAGTGTTAGTATGCAGCCCGAATCCAAACCCCTGAACATGTCCCACAAAACATGCGACGCCGAACGTGGCCAGGGAGAGCAGCACTTAGACAGAGTGAGAAAAGCTAAGTCGGTGACAACACCTTATTGGATTATTTAGTTGCCAAATACCCAATTTATGCCTTTATAGCAGGAAGGCGAATTCTTTACCCAGAAGTTCAGAATTCGAATTCTGAATGGATGCTAAACGACTTATCTCGCCGTTGTTTTGTGTATATGTTGTCCGGGCGCCTCAAATATATCTTTCCTGACAATAGTTAGTTGTAATGTTACCAGTGGAGACCAGAACTACGATAAATTATATTGGTAACGTGGTTCAAATTTTAGCTCCTAAAGTGAAGCATACGCCACTACTCCAGTCAGTCCCTATTTAGGAAGCCTGTACTTACTTGGAATATTTGGAATTCTGGAAGCTAAGTGGACAGTGTATCCTAGTCAACAGTGAACTGGCTTACTAGAATAGGATTACTACGTGCCAGAGGTTCAAATGCACGGCTAGGACATACACATAATCCGGTCCGTGGTTCGTGTCTGGTACACGCGCTCCTCCAATCCACCCAGCTGTGAATTAGTACCTAACATATGAGTTAGGGAAGGTAAAAACAGCAAGTAAGCGAACTGGTCACCATACCTAACATACTCTTCTGATTAGTACATGAACAGGTATCTTCATTCCCGACGCCAATTGTTGCCATGGCACTGACCTTCACCTTTACCTATCTAAACAGCCGCGTGTACATCTGCTCCCAGGTAGCAGAAGGTTATCCATAGTAGATTATTTTTGTACTTTCTTTTCTTACCACTTACTAGGCTTGGGGGAAAGGGGGGGGGAAAGGAGGTAGGTGGTCTACTACCACTTACTAAGCCTGATGGAGGGGAGAGGAGGAGGTAGGTGGTTTCCTACCACTTACTAGGCCTGATGGAGGGGAGAGGAGGAGGTAGGTGGTTTCCTATCACTTACTAGGCCTGATGGAGGGGAGAGGAGGAGGTAGGTGGTTTCCTACCACTTACTAGGCCTGATGGAGGGCAGAGGAGGAGGTAGGTGGTTTCCTACCACTTACTAGACCTGATGGGGGGGAGAGGAGGAGGTAGGTGGTTTCCTACCACTTACTAGGCCTGATGGAGGGGAGAGGAGGAGGTAGGTGGTCTCCTACCACTTACTAGGCCTGATGGAGGGGAGAGGAGGAGGTAGGTGGTCTCCTACCACTTACTAGGCCTGATGGAGGGGAGAGGAGGAGGTAGGTGGTTTCCTACCACTTACTAGGCCTGATGGAGGGGAGAGGAGGAGGTAGGTGGTCTCCTACCACTTACTTGGCTTGATGGAGGGGAGAGGAGGACGTAGGTGGTCTCCTACCACTTACTAGGCCTGATGGAGGGGAGAGGAGGAGGTAGGTGGTCTCCTACCACTTACTAGGCCTGATGGAGAGGAGAGGAGGAGGTAGGTGGTCTCCTACCACTTACTAGGCCTGATGGAGGGGAGAGGAGGAGGTAGGTGGTTTCCTACCACTTACTAGGCCTGATGGAGGGGAGAGGAGGAGGTAGGTGGTCTCCTACCACTTACTAGGTCTGGGGAAGGGGAGAGGAGTAGGTAGGTGGTTTCCTACCACTTACTAGGTCTGGGGGAGGGGAGAGGATGAGGTAGGTGGTATCTACCACTTACTAGGTCTGGGGGAGGGGAGAGGAGGAGGTAGGTGGTTTCCTACCACTTACTGGGTCTGGGGGAGGGGAGAGGATGAGGTAGGTGGTCTCCTACCATTTACTAGGCCTGATGGAGGGGAGAGGAGGAGGTAGGTGGTCTCCTACCACTTACTAGGCCTGATGGAGGGGAGAGGAGGAATTAGGTGGTTTCCTACCACTTACTAGGCCTGGGAGATGAGGGAGAGTAGGAGGTAGATGCCCTCCTACTACATACTAGTTCTGGGTGGGGAGGGAGGTGACGTCCTACCACTTACTAAGCCTGGGGTGAGGTAGGTGGCTATTGGGTAGGACTTGTCTTTATTTGTCTACATTTTACTGGTCAGCGGCTGCCTGCACTTTTCAATGTTTAACTGTCAGTGGTTCTTTTCCGTGATCAGCCTGTGAACGGGACTTTTACGTCCGTTATCGATAGGGCTAGGTATGCATCTCACCTTACTTGAGAACATGGGTCGCCTGAGACAAGCTGGGTTCGAGCGTCAACTGTTTCATGCTTTCGTTCGTTTCTGAAGTGCCAGCACCTCCCCTTTCTGCTAAAGTGCTCTTTCGCTCCCCTTTACAGGAAGCATGTATCCGAACAGCTGCATTGGTGATTTGTTGTTGTAGCGAATACTCACAATGAGTAAGTTTACTCTTTTGTACGCCCTGAAATGAACATTAAGTGGCTTTTCTCACAACCCGATCGTGCTGGTAAAGGTGCACCGTTTGTGCTATGCTTGGCTTCATGTGCGCGTCGATCACTACTATGAGGATCACGTCAATCCCCATATCGTTTTCCAGCCTGCCATGAAAACAGCTCGTTTCAAGGACGAACTGTGAGGAAGTGGAGGTGGGGGCCAGTATATTTTACCAGACCCTGACAGACGTGTCTGATAAATATATTTTGCCAGACCCTGACAGACGTGTCTGATTTTATATTTTGCCTGACCAGACGCTAGTCATCCTCCCCGCAATAGTGATTTCAATGGCAATGATTTTACATAATGAAGTTGCAAACTTAATGCACGACATTCTTTGTTGGTATTTTAACACATGCCTTGAAGGCTTACAGGGGGTCTATTCTGGTCAACCCAGGTATCACTCGATGGACACTGACGACCCAACATGAAAGAGTGACATAAATATGCATTATGAAACCTGAGAAAATAGTGCCAACAAACTGATTACACAACCATACTTGAGTAACCTCCTGTGAGTTACTAGCTTCACATTTAGTCCGCACTCATTTTTAATGGAAAGAACTAATATTGATAACACCAATAATAGCCGACTTATAACACGGAACAAGTGAACAGAAGGCAAAATAAAACATTAAAAGACTGCGGCATACCCTCCCGCAATTAGTCACTAAAACACCAGATGTCGTGTGATACCTCGCGATAATGGACAACTGTTGGTCTCGAGTGTAATTTGCTCCCGATAACTGATTCCCAGGTCAGTTTAGTGTTCGATCACCCAGGGCACTTAATGTTGACCGTCACCATGCCACAATTAGCGATAACAAAGCTAGACTTCAGAACTAAACTTGGAGGAAGACTAGGAGTCAATCGTTAGCTATCAGACAGAAATCAGACAGAACACGTATATTGATTGCGTGCAATATGACGTCAGTTCTATTTAATGTTTTCCTGGATGAAATGTAACATAAATTTTTTTTTTTAAATGTTTATATCGTCAAGTGAAATAGTGTATTCCCGTGCATTTTAATCGTTAAGCGATTGACTAGTGTATTTTGTTTTTATTTCACAATAACTATTGATAATGACTTTACCTTGATGAATCACAATATTTGAGCGTCGATCAGCGATATCATTGTACAAGTATGAGGTCATCGGTTCCTCATTTTTCCGCTACATCTGACCAAATTTTCCGAAGTGTAGCTAACAAATAGACTTTTGCAGATTGCCGAAAATATAATCATTAAAGAAACACATTTCAGCTGGTTTCATTTCATTCATGGCTAACTTCAGATTTGATCATTTGTATACGAGTATGACGTCATGTTTTCTTTACAAATACATCAAAACCTGTTTTAAAAGGTGTAAACTTTGATTTATCTCGCAACAACATTTTAACAGTATTGTTTTAATTAACGAAGTTAAATCCGCTGTTTTCCGACGGCCGGCTATGTAAATCGCAGTACTTTGACCTTGGAATTAAAAAAGTTCAATTACAGACATTTCTTCTATCCCCTGTTGGTTGGCTTCAGAAAATGTTACAAGTGATGTGGTATTGTTTATCGCTAGACAATTTGTTTGACTTTGGTCAGTTTCTAAGACAATTTGTTTGACTTTGGTCAGTTTCTAAGACAATTTGTTTGACCGTTTTTAGTCATTGTCTTTAACAATTTGTTTGACCATTTTTTTGCAATTTGAGACAATTTGTTGGACCATTTTTTTTTCATTTTCTAACTTTTCTATTCAAGTATCTTCTTTAGCGTTCATCCTGAAAAAAGAAACATTGAGAGGTTGTCCAGCTGTAGGTCGTTAGATATTGACAGTTCATGCACCGCTGCCTTTTAAAGGATAACTGGCGATAGAAAAATGTGTTTGGTTATTTATGGCGTTTTTGAAAGGATAGTTGGCAACACAAATATGTGTTTGCTCAGTTATTGCCTTTTAAAGGATAGACACCAGAATGAGTTGTTTGGTAATTTTTTGATTTTTTTAGCATGCTAAAATTACTTCCACAGAATGAATTAAGTGTATTGTGTTATGCTGTATTAAAAAATAAAAAAAATTAAAAATGCATAACGAAAATCATAAAATACACCTCCTAGCAGGGTTGGTCTTTTTAGTGCCATAGTCCAGAAATGTAGCCTATATTCTGAGAACTGTCGCCTATATTCTGAGAGCTGTCGTGGTGGTTTCAGCATGACGAATCATACAAGAATGTTATATTAGTCAAATTTAACCGAATCTCTTTATTTCCGGAGAAAAAAACTTGCAAAGAACGGAAAGCCATATTCAAAAGAGACTGTCAAAGAATCTCTGTGTTGTCATTCAAGCATTGTGTCTAGGTAATAGCAAATGTATTGAACAAATGTCTAGGTAATAGCAAATGTATTGAACAAATGTCTAGGGAATAGCAAATGTATTGAACAAATGTCTAGGTAATAGCAAATGTATTGAACAAAAGTCTAGGTATTAGCAAATGTGTTGAACAAATAAATCGTTTTCACTGGACGGGGAGAAAATGTTTTTACGGAATGGCCGAAGACATAAAATTAAATCTCAAAGAACTCGCGTCACAATTTGGATATCTTTAATTTGTTCTATATCAGTGGCCGGAGAGCAGGACTAGAAGAAAAAACAGGATATATATTGACATTTGGGGTTTGCAATTTAAGGCTTACAAAATATACATATAAAAGTAAAATTTGTATTACTATTTTATGCAAAAAGAGTTGTAGAAAATTGTAGAAAACAACGGTAACATTTTTCCATATTCGAAGCTATTGAAACTGCAGAAAAACTTTTGTCGGTCAAATGATGTCAATTTAAAGTAACGGGAATAATCTACAATTTGACGTTTTGAATTTGCAATTCAGATAACAAGTAAATGGACAATTCCGATGACAAATAACCGAGCCACAAATAAATGGACAGTTCCGGTGACAAATAACCGAACCACAAGTAAATGGACAATTCAGAGGACAAACAACAGAACCACGAGGAAATAGACAATTCGGAGGACAAACAACCGTACCAAAAGTAAATGGACAATTCGGAGGACATATAACCGAACCACCGGTAAATGAATAATACAGGTCAGTTTGGTACTTTATATTTCTGTTCAGTAACCCAGCGACAATATTGTGTCAAAGGAAATTTGAATTCACCTTCTATTTATATATCTGTATGGACAATTTCAAAGACGTCAGTGTTGATATAAATTAGCTGTAGCATTATATTTAGAACAAATTTTTTACCGAAATCGTGCTCGAAATATTTTTATGAAAATCTGGTGTAAGCGACGTCTTTTTTACAATCCTATCATGTATTATTGTTGTGTGTCTGTCATGGAGCTGGAGGACTGTATTGGTGTATCTTTTGATGGAGCTGGTAGACTGTATTGGTGTGTCTATTGATGGAGGTCTGTATTGGTGTGTCTATTGATGGAGCTGGAGGACTGTATTGGTGTGTCTATTGATGGAGCTGGTAGACTGTATTGGCGTGTCTATTGATGGAGCTGGTAGACTATTGATGTGTCTATTGATGGAGCTGGGGGACTGTATTGGTGTGTCTATTGATTGAGCTGGTAGACTGTATTGGCGTGTCTATTGATGGAGCTGGTAGACTATTGGTGTGTCTATTGACGGAGCTTGAGGACTGTATTGGTGTCTGTTGATGGAGCTGGTAGACTATATTGGTGTGTCTATTGTTGAAGCTGGTAGACTGTATTGGTGTCTATTGACGGAGCTTGAGGACTGTATTGGTGTGTCTATTGTTGGAGCTGGTAGACTGTATTGGTGTGTCTATTGATGGAGCTGGTGGACTGTATTTGGATTTGTTGATGGAGCTGGTAGACTGTATTGGTGTGTTTATTGATGGAGCTGGTATACTGTATTGGTGTGTCTATTCATGGAGCTGGTAGACTATTGGTGTGTCTATTGATGCGGCTGGTAGACTATTGATGTCTCTATTGATGGGGCTGGTAGACTGTATGGGTGTGTCTATTGATGGGGCTGGTAGACTGTTTTGGTGTCTATTGATGGGGCTGGTAGACTGTATGGCTGTGTCTATTGATGGGGCTGGTAGACTGTATGGGTGTGTCTATTGATGGGGCTGGTAGACTGTATGGGTGTCTATTGATGGGGCTGGTAGACTGTATGGGTGTGTCTATTGATGGGGCTGGTAGACTGTATGGGTGTCTATTGATGGAGCTGGTAGACTGTATGGGTGTGTCTATTGATGGAGCTGGTAGACTGTATGGGTGTGTCTATTGATGGGGCTGGTAGACTGTATGGGTGTGTCTATTGATGGAGCTGGTAGGCTGTATGGGTGTCTATTGATGGGGCTGGTAGACTGTATGGGTGTGTTTCTATTGATGGGGCTGGTAGACTGTATATGTGTGTCTGTTGATGGGGCTGAATGATTGTATTGATGTGGCTATTGATGGAGCTGGTAGACTGTATATGTGTGTCTGTTGAAGCGGCTGGTAGACTGTATTGATGTGTCTATTCATGGGGCTGGTGGACTGTATATGTGTGTCTGTTGATGGAGCTGGAAGGATATTCGTGTGTCTGTTGGCGGGGCTGGAGGACTGTATTGATGTCTGTTGAAGGAGGTGGTCTGTATTGATGTTGGTTGATGAAGCTGGTGGACTGTGTTGATGTATTTGTTGATGGAGCTGGTGGACTGTGTTGATGTCTGTTGATGGAGCAGGAGGTCTTTATAGGTGCGTCTATGGATGGTGATGGAGGTGTGTACTGGTGTTTTTGTTGGGTGATGTAAGTGGCTTTTCGGCTTTTGCCTAAAAAAATAGAAACTAAAAAATAAAGAAACCGACTGTATGATGTATCGCTAGACATTGCATGTGAAGCAGCTGGAATCTAATCGGACATATGCTAATCAAGATTGTCACTGGTGTAAAACGGCAAGCACTAAGCACGCAACAGTGTCGTGATTTATGTGAGGTTAGGAAGGCTGTATATTCGACCTTCTCTTTTCATACATAATTGAGATGGGCTGTTACTTGGACACGTTCACAATTAGGCGTGGGCTATCAGAACTGAACTACAAATTGTTCTGGTGGATCAGAAACATATCTTTGCAGATGTCGAGAATCTATCATTTGGCTTGCATATCTTGCATATTTAGCTGGCATCTTTGAGCACGTGAATTAATTGAGCAAGGAATTGGAAGAGATAAATAAATAAATGGGATTGAAGCAAGTTTTTTGTGTGTTTTTGCGTTCGCCTTATTTTCTCTAATCCCCAAGGCGGTGTGCGTTACACTGGTTTTTATTTTGCGCCTGTCAGCCCAGTTCATCAGACTTCAGCATGCATTTTATGTAAGGGACTGCTTCCTCCTGCATTTTTTAAGTGTTTGCTCCCCCGGGGTAACGGCCGGTGCTGTGATGGCGATAGAACCCAGCGCCTTCGGGTTGTGTGCCGTGCCACTTAACCACTAGGCCACGCCGTCCCCGCATTGAATCAAATTAAAAGGTTTCTGTGTTTTGATCAAATCTTTTGTACTAGAACGGGAAAGTGGAACACAGCAAGACATCAGCATTTGAAAGCCATCAGAGGTAATGGAAGATTGTGAAGATCAGTTTTAGTGACATTAAGGATATCAGCTACACTATATCTCATCAAAAGGCAAATAAAGCGGTTATCGTATTATTATGCAGAGCTTGATTCACATGCTGACATCTTGGTTATAAATTCCTTCAACATACTGATGTGCAAGAAGAGCCTGAAGGATTGTAGAGACAACGTTGCAGCAGTGAATGATTCATTGGATTTTGGAACACGATAGATCTCTTACAAGTACCTTTCCCGATGTTATAAACTGCAAACGCTTTTAAAATTGAACATTTGGATGCGACAACAATGATGTTGCATCAACTAACCTTATACGAACAATACTTTTTTTTTTTTTTTTTTTTTTTTTTTTGCTTAGATGTTTGCCTCACTAGTTTCTACTGGCGGAGGCGCGCCATTTTCCACCCCAGACAGTAGTCAATTGGGCGATATTAGGACGCATAAACCAGTGCTTGGATGCATGTGTGCATCTATATGTACCTAAGCTAGGTTTGTGCGCCCTCAGAAGCTAGCCCAACCAAAGTGCAATGGAAGGGCTTTATTACGAGGGCGCGTGTGAAAGTTGTGCAAGAGTGTGACTGTGGGATAGAGTCAAATGAAACAGAGTGAGGTGAGAAGAGATAGAAGGGGAAGAGTTGCCCCCGTGCGTTCCAATACTTTTCTGCCTTTACACTGACATCATAAATACTTGGTGTGGATATTGTTAGTCAAAATCAAGCGCCATCTGTCTAAAACCTGAAGGGCTGGATTAAATATTTTGAATAAAATGCATCACTTTTTTCAACTTTTATATTAAAATTGTATGTTGTTATTATTACAGCACTTGTGGCTTGTTAAGTATTTTAATACTTCATGACTTTCAGAACAGTTCTATTTTGGATTCCCTTAAAGAACAATTATCTCAATTTGTGTGTGTTTACTTTGGATTCAAGGTAGCGAGGGACGGGATTAAATATGAATCAACATAAATAAATTATGGGTAATACCCGAAAATGTTCCCGACTCCTGCTATAAATGAGAGCACATACGCCACAGACACCGTTCAGTTGGCAATATTTGTCCACAGAGACGATGTTAATTCAATTGTATGCTAGAATTGCTTGCTCCTCAACCAATGAAAGATAGTACAAAAGAAAAAATATTTTCCAGGAAATAAAAATGTTTTAATAAATTTTACCTTAAGCGGAGGAAACTAAACGTGAAATCAATCGATGAGACCCCAGTCGAACGTAGTGGCTGTTGTTAAATAAGTTCATACGTATCTGATATGAACATTAGTACAGAAGATCTGTGTGCGCTTCTCTGAATTTAACTGCAGCAAAACCTGTGTACAAAATCAAGTAACTTTACCCATGTCATGTTGTTTAATGCCCACAATGAGTAAGTTTACTCTTTTGTGCGCCCTGAAAAGGACGTTGAGTGACGGGTTGTATTAGCTTTCCTCTCATCCCATGCATGCTGATGGTGGGCCGCAGTTCTCCAGGCGGTGTGGTATACTTGGCTTCATCTGCGTAGCGCTCACTACTACAGGGATCACATCGATCCACGCCTCGTAAGTCAGGCTGCTTTGAAAATAACTTGTTTCCAGAGAACGCAACATGGAAGAGAGATTGTGGTCTTGGTCAGTATATTGTACCTGCCCCTGATGCAACGTCCTGGTCTGTTTGATGGGCCTGACTCGAATAGCATCTGTTTCCTTTTGCCCATGTATTAACCACGGTAGTTTACTACATACATACCTAGTTAAAGAATTTCTGGAAGACGTTTAATCCGATCATGCAGACTTCAGCTTTTACTGTGGAATGCGTTGGTTAAGTAACAAGAAGATGCTGAAACACTTTTTATGATTTGAAAGGCGAAGTATCTGTTTTAACGGGCATGAAAGAAAAACATCTGCAGAAGTTAGGAAATCAATGCTGTATGTGTGATCTGCTCTGCCTTGTAGACGCTACAACTCGTCTAAATGATCTCAATACTAAGTTACAAACTTAAGGACAGTTGGTTCATGTACAGCAGGGACACATTAAGTCATTTAAAAACAAACTTCTAAGCTGGGAAAACTAAGGATCAGCATTATTTATTATTTTCTAATACTTGCGAACAATAGCAATGATTTTGATAACGAATCATTTTAGAAAGAGTTGAAATAATTTAATGAAGAATTCAACACCATATTATGTGATTTTAGAGTACAGGAAGGAAAGAGATCTTTCTTTCTCCATTTTATGCTGGCCTTTAGACCTTCTTTGCACATTAATTAATTTAACTGCAGAAGAACTCATGTTTGATAACAATCAAGGATGTTTCCTTAAATGAGTTTTATCAGAAATGTTTTTCAGTGGAAAAGTATCTGAAATTGACAGCTGTTGCTTGGAAGAGGACAGGGCTACTTGGAAGTACTGTGAACAAGGTTTTTCTAGAACAATATTTGTAAAATCTAAAACGTGAAATAGGATAACGGATTCGCATCTTTAGAAATCTTTGCGTGCTGCTACTTCAGTTATTTCCCCTAACATCCACCGCCTCGTGAGAAACATGAAGTCTTAAACGTCATATTGAATGCATATGATTTATCTTACGCTTAACTTAATTGTGTTCCTAAAGCGAACTTTCAAAAAATGTGCCTTTTAAAATAGACTTGAATTAATAAATAGCTGAATCAAGCTCTCATGAAATATATGTTTTACTGCCAATCTTCACGTAAAAATTGTTTGTACTAATGACATAAATAAAATAACCATATTTTTTACAGAAACTGAACGATTTATTCCAAATAAATTACACACATAATTACATGTTCAAAATGACGTCATATGATTATAGTCCGCAGATATATTTAGAAGTTGATATCCGGCCCAGGCTCTTGATGAAGCTGCGTATTCCCAGATATACAGAATCTGTCAATGAACGAACTACACTAACTTTCTCACTTTTTGAAACTCCGCTATGCTCTACAACTCGTGAGAAGGTTATGCTTAATAATTTTATGGACCTGAAGTAGATGTAGACTTTCTTTCACTTCTGCAGAACTAACTTGATTCTACATTTTTTTTTAAACAAACTGTAAAATCTCGCATTTAATACGCAAAAACTCTGGTCCGCATTATACACCAGTACTAAAGAATATAAAAATCACGTTTATATCATTTTTATGTGTCCAATGTCTAGTGTACGAATATGAAAGTGAATTAGAAGATCATACAAATATACATATTGTGCGAGACATAACATGAAGATTAGTACATCAAATACAAACTATGAAAATCTGCAAATCACTACGCCCTTAATAATATTTACGACCCAACAAAAATATGGTCAAACAGGTGCTTGAGTTGGAGAATCAAGGAAGGATTTTCACTGAAAATGGAGGATTGGACAGAAAAATTTGAAGCATTGGTTAAACATCAAGTGCAGTGACCTATCAATTGTCACATCTACTCAAACACCAGTATTGAAACAAAAGGCATCTGATACAAACTATTTTCTGACTAACCCTGTGTGGTATCAGTGACACCCCCTGGCCTCTAAGGCACACTACAAGAATATTGCAACCTGTGAAATGAGATGCCAGAGAAAAGTCAACGTTACCAGAAGAGACATTCTAGCGAATGTAAAATACAGACAACATTGTGGGAATAACATCCTCACAAGAATACACTCATAGACAGAAGGTTAACTGGTTTGGTTATTTCATGAGCACGAAATGAGATCGGCTGCGATTAAAAATATACAACAGTAGATCGGGGTTTCGATATAAGGGAAGACCACGAGGCAAATGGATAGGCAACAACAAAGACATCCTATGCCAAAATGGGCTTACAAAAACCATATCCCCACATCTGACTCAAGAGCAAGGCCTGTAGGTCCCCGCTACTCTTCACGGCAGCCGTTATAAGGATAAAGTCAAGTAAGTACTAACAAAAATGATTTTATAGACCGGAAGTAGCCAACACTAGATAGTTTGTCGCAATGTGACAGTTCAAATGGCGCGAAATTGTGTCACGTGTTTTCTTATGTGTCGGACATTGTTGCAAATCGCATCTCGCCCTCTTGGTCCTCATCTGTTTTGATTTTAATCTTGGTTGTAAAATGTGTCCTTTGATTATTTTGAGTTCTAAAAATAAATACGAGAAACGTTAAGCTGCAGCAGAAATGCCTTCGTGGTAGAGCATGCAGAATCAATCAGCAATCGGGCAGCAGGTTGATATTTTACCATTAACCCCCCCCCCCCCTCCCTCCGCCCGCCACCCCACCCCCTACAACATCCGATTATTGCGAAGAAACAGAGGTGTCGCTAGTATTGCTTGGTAAGAAAAAGGTCAATCAACACTAGACGAGCTTCTTTCTAGTGAGAGTGATGACGAGGGAGAAGAGTATCTACAATTGAGATGTCTTTACCGATTTCTGTAGCTTATTAAACATTTATTTAAAAACTGAAATATTTAAAAATCATGCTGTGTATTACAACCGAGTGCGCATTATAGGCGATGTTTTACAATCATTTTCAAAGTAGAAGGAAATGTTCTGCTGCCAAAAATACCCGGCCATTTTGTTAGCCATCGCCGCTGTCTCACTTTATTTGTAATTTGACGATGATTGATGATGATGACGATGTCAAGTGCCGTTTCCGGATTGAAGTTTGACTGCAATGGACCTTCAACATGCTCCTGTTTCTTGTCTTGATGATACACTCAGACAGACTATTATTATTACATTTCTTGATTTTACTATCCCACTTATAGCGCTGTTATACTCTTGCTCATTTTTTTCTCCAACACTATCTTCAAATGTTCCCTCCATAATTATTTTCAGCCTTTCCCTCCAGCATTATTTTCAAGTGTTTATTGTCTCTTTATGTGTCCAAAATATCTAATTTGTCAAGCTTGTCTGTCTTTCAGTATTTCACTTCCTTTTTAATCTCGACAATACTTCATTTGTTTGCTTTTCTTAGAAGAAAAATTAGACCCATTCTTCTGTATATGCATATTTTAAGGGCCCCTATTGTGTCCTCCAACTGGTTGCTTCTCGTCCACATTTCCAAACTGTCTAGAATGATGTGTATGAATATGTATAACTCCCGATGATTTCCACTTCCACTTTGTTATTTTCCGGATGTAAATATATTTCTTATATTGTTAAATGTCTATTTCGCCATTCCTTATCTCTCCTTCATTTCTCAATCAGTTGTTTTTATCTGCCCTAGGTTCAAGTAGCTGTTTACCCTGATTACTAAGTATGATGTTTATTGTGCGTTTCATATATGTTTTGCCAGATTATCCAATCCATATTCTTTGCTTCTGATGTTGACTGTCTCGACCAATTTCTGCAACTCTTGCTCACGTTGAACAAAAGACACTGTTTCATAAGCAGATCTAATTTTGTTGATTATTTTTCCTTTTATGTTTATTCCTGGTAACCCTTCAACCTTTCTAAAATTTAACTTTTTTGTAGACGTTATATAGACAATATGACAACACAAACATCTTGCTGACACCTCTTTTTATATCAATATAAGGTGAGGTAATTCTTTCCAGAATTTACTGTCGCTTCATGTTCCCAATACAGATTACTGATGAGTCTTTTGCATTTTCCATCTAAATGATTGTCTAGAGGCACTAAATTAACTTTTGATGATGAACTCTATCAAATGCTTTACTATAGTCTGTGAAACACATATAGATACTCTTTTGTACCTCTATATACATTCTTGCTAACATTATCAAACAAAGTATTGTTTCTCTAGTTCCATTGCTGTTTCGAAACCCAAATTGCTCTTCCATTTTTAATTTGTTCTTGTGGAATCTTGAAGAGTAGGTTGGTCATGCGACTCATCATTCGACTCACCAGGCTGAGTGTTCTAGGATCTTGGTCAATTGACTCAATAGGATGATTGTTCAATAATCTTGAAGAGTATCCTGGTCATGTGACTCACCAAGCTGATTGTTCTATAATCTTGAAGAGTATCCTGGTCATGTGACTCATGAAGCTGATTGTTCTATAATCTTGCGGAGTAAAGTATCTTGGTTATGAGACTCACCAAGCTGATTGTTCTATAATCTTGCGGAGTAAAGTATCTTGGTTATGAGACTCATCAAGCTGATTGTTCTATAATCTTGCGGAGTAAAGTATCTTGGTTATGAGACTCAAGCTGATTGTTCTATAATCTTGCGGAGTAAAGTATCTTGGTTATGAGACTCACCAAGCTGATTGTTCTATAATCTTGCGGAGTAAAGTATCTTGGTTATGAGACTCATCAAGCTGATTGTTCTATAATCTTGCGGAGTAAAGTATCTTGGTTATGAGACTCATCAAGGTGATTGTTCTATAATCTTGAGGAGTAAAGTATCTTGGTTATGAGACTCATCAAGCTGATTGTTCTATAATCTTGAGGAGTAAAGTATCTTGGTAATGAGACTCATCAAGGTGATTGTTCTATAATCTTGAGGAGTAAAGTGTCTTGGTTATGAGACTCAAGATGATTGTTCTATAATCTTTACAATCAACTGTTTTAGTTTTGTTACAGTGCGATACAGACTGATGTGTTACCCAAAAATTCAGTCATTTCGATCCAATGTGAAGTCTATACCCCCGTTGCAGCTAGTCCCTTCTAAAGGAAGCATGTCTCCAATTCTTTGCAGTCATTCACATTTGAGCTCCAATAGCAGAACACGTTTTAACTGCAACTGGCCTGTTTACAGGAAGCCTGTATCCCAGATTGTGTAGTGACTGATTATAATGACAAGGTTTTTTTTTTCTACATGATGAGTTTTCTAGCCCCGAGAACCACCTTTTTTAGTCGTCTATTATAAGATGTTTTGGAGGTGGGGGGTGCCAGGGTGACAGTGGCACTGGTTCCATTTTTTTCAAGTAATACGTATACGCTCCTTTCTTATGTTTCTTCTTCGTCCGTCCGTTCGGTCGTCCGTTCATTCGTCCGTCCGTTCGTTCGTCCGTCCGTCCGTCTGTCTGTCTGTCTGGGTCTGGGTCTGGTCCTTCTCTCTCTCCTCATTCCCCGCTACCAAGTACTAAAAAGCACTTTGCATTTAGCAAGATGTACAGGAGAACGGAATGCGTTGTCGTAGTTTACAGCTTGACTGATATTTCCACCCTTCGGTCCGACACATCCGACTTCAACATGAGCTTGTTGGATACCGTATTAGCATTTCCTTCTAGGTCACCTTTACTTAGCCAGCCTGCGCTGTTACAGCATGTTATTCAGGCTCACCAAGTGGAGTTGAGGAAGGGAATTGGTGGCAGCTCTGGTCCACTAGCACTGACGCAGCAGTCGCTGACCGCTACAACTCATATTGAGCTCATTATCTTGATTTCATTTGTTTGATTTGAAAACGGTTTTGTGTGTTTGTTTGTTTGTTTTTTTGTCTTTTAAATTAACATTTGTTTTCATAACAAACATTTTATTGACAAGTAGTAAAATTATTTTTAAAGGCAACATTTCCATTGATCATACATTTGCTGAAAATGTGATACAACCAGTGTAACCGTTATCGAAGGCATTTCAAGCTGAAAATACGTAATATTTTTGTTGTTTTCTTTTGTATGCGTTCGCCTTATTTTTCTAATCCCCAAGGCGGTGTGCGTTGCACTGTTTTAATTTTGCGCCTGTCGGCCCAGTGCATCCGATTTCAGCAAATATTTTATGTAAGGGTCTGCTTCCTCCTGCATTTTCTAAGGGTTTGCTTCCCCGGGGTAACGGCCGGTGCTGTGATAGGGATTGAACTCAGCACCTTCTTGATGTGAGTCGTGTCACTTAGCCACAAGTATACTTGACTTGGCAGTTAGTGAAGAAAACACGACGAGAAAGGAAACAAAAAGACGAGACTCCCAACAACAAAGCATTTAACACTCCATCCCCGACAGCAGCAGGTGCCATGGAGCTATTTTCGTGTTGCCAAGCATGAGAGTTGCAGCTCTGGACTCATTTTGGACATAAAAAAGACAAGCGTTTAGACATTATTCTCAATCGTTATTTCAAGTTGTTTCTTTATAACGTCCAGCTTTGATATCGTTTATTGATCACTTTTCATCGTGTGTATTTCTTTTAAACTCTCCCTACTTTGAAATATTTCCATTTGCAAGCTTCGCGAAAGCAAACAAAAAAAGCCTTTAATATGCAAAGTTAATATTTGATTAATCATTTTCTTGCTTGAATTTGCTATTTCTCGAACGAACTACGATAATTAATTAATTCATTTCTGGACAGAGTATTGTACGACAACTCACAGTAATTCTTTTGCTCTGCAAATAGTCCTTCTTGACCAGAATACCAAACATGCACATTAAGTGGGAAAGTAACGATTTTTCTGGCAGAGGTTATTCTCGGGCAGTGACATTATATCTATTCATGTAGCAGTGGTATTAGACAGACAACGGAGAAACAGACAATTCACAATGCAGGCTGATGTGATCTCTACTAAAGCACGTTAAAGAGTACGAAAGTGTTGCAGCAAAATGCTAGTTTATTCTCGTAGATAATTGTCCTTTTGTTCCACTAAATTATCATTTTTAATTAATAACATCATAATGAATTAGAGGATGTTCACACATTTAGTTGTTAATGGTCTCTCTCGATACAGCACGAGTAACTTTACCCAATGGCTTACTCCTTGTGGTTCTACATGCCGTATATGGCAGTTAGAATGTTCTAATCGCTGTTTCTATTTTGGGCAGTGGCCGTCTGCTTGAGCTGAGCTCATGAGGCAACAGCTGTCCTGACTTTCTCATCCAACTTTCTACATCATCAGGTTTTCTTTGGTCTCCCTCATCACCCTTATTCATTTTGAAGTTTTCTGTGAATTCCTTCCCCACCTTTCTTCAACAAGTTTAATTTAGTCCCTTCTTCATCAAGTTTTATGTGGCCAGCCTTCCCACCTTTCTTCATCAAGTTTTATGTGGCCAGCCTTCCCACCTTTCTTCATCAAGTTTTATGTGGCCAGCCTTCCCACTGTCCTTCATCGAGTTTTATGTGGCCAGCCTTCCCACAGTTCTTCAAGTTTTATGTGGCCAGCCTTCCCACAGTTCATCAAGTTTTATGTGGCCAGCCTTCCCACAGTTCATCAAGTTTTATGTGGCCAGCCTTCCCACAGTCCTTCATCGAGTTTTATGTGGCCAGCCTTCCCACAGTTCTTCATCAAGTTTTATGTGGCCAGCCTTCCCACAGTTCATCAAGTTTTATGTGGCCAGCCTTCCCACAGTTCATCAAGTTTTATGTGGCCAGCCTTCCCACAGTTTTTCATCAAGTTTTATGTGGCCAGCTTTCCCACAGTTCATCAAGTTTTATGTGGCCAGCCTTCCCAAAGTTCAAGTTTTATGTGGCCAGCCTTCCCACAGTTCATCAAGTTTTAGGTGGCCAGCCTTCCCACAGTTCTTCATCAAGTTTTATGTGGCCAGCCTTCCCACAGTTCTTCATCAAGTTTTATGTGGCCAGCCTTCCCACAGTTCATCAAGTTTTATGTGGCCAGCCTTCCTACAGTTCATCAAGTTTTATGTGGCCAGCCTTCCCCCAGTTCTTCATCAAGTTTTATGTGGCCAGCCTTCCCCCAGTTCTTCATCAAGTTTTATGTAGCCAGCCTTCCCACAGTTTTTCATCAAGTTTTATGGCCTTCCCACAGTTCATCAAGTTTTATGTGGCCAGCCTTCCCACAGTTCATCAAGTTTTATGTGGCCATCTTTCCCACAGTTCTTCATCAAGTTTTATGTGGCCAGCCTTTCCACAGTCCTTCATCAAGTTTTATGTGGCCAGCCTTCCCACAGTTCATCAAGTTTTATGTGATCAGCCTTCCCACAGTTCTTCATCAAGTTTTATGTGACCAGCCTTCCCACAGTTCTTCATCAAGTTTTATGTGACCAGCCTTCCCACAGTTCTTCATCAAGTTTTATGTGGCCAGCCTTCCTACAGTTCATCAAGTTTTATGTGGCCAGCCTTCCCACAGTTCATCAACTTTTATGTGGCCAGCCTTCCCACAGTTCTTCATCAAGTTTTCTGGTGCCACCCTTCTCATCAGTTTAAAAAAAAATTGGTACCCTTATTACGATTTTCCATCAAGTTTTTATTTTCAGCCACCATTCCCACCTTTCTTTATCATGTTTTCTATTCCCACCCTCCCTTCTTCTTCTTCTTCTTCTTCTTCTTCTTCTTCTTCTTCTTCTTCTTCTTCTTCTTCTTCTTCTTCTTCTTCTTCTTCTTTCTTTCTTTCTTTCTTTCTTTCTTTCTTTCTTTCTTTCTTTCTTTCTTTCTTCGTACGCAGTCAGACAGTAACCATTATTTTTTTGAAAAAAGCAGCCGTCATCCTGAGGCTGTCGACACTGCCATAGAGCTTGTCTAGTATTGCCACTGGTGATGGCCACATCTGCTCTCTCTTATCCTCGTATGTCGGGCAGTTTTGCAGCAAATGCTCAGTGGTCATTTTGCCGGTACCACACGGGCATTCGTCGGTGCCACCTATCTTCAATTTGTTGAATAGGTAGTACCTGAGTCTATTGTGGCCAGTGCGAAGTCTGAAGACCACGACCTGCTCCTTTCTGTCCAGCTGGTAATATGCATCGTTTTTGGTGTAGCCAGTATGTTCGGTTTCCCATTTGGTCATGTACCTAGCTCTAAAAAACCGTTTTGACTCATCGTATGTCATACTAGTAGGTTGCAGTAGTTTTGCACCTTCCTTTGCCAGTCTGTCTGCCTCCTCGTTGCCTTGGATGTTGCAGTGAGATGGAACCCACTGCACCACTACTCTTTTTGGTGCGGCCTGCTGGCATAGTTAACAGAGTACTGCTCTTAATTCATTAAGTTCAGTATTTTTCTGGCTTTTCAGTGCTGTGACTACGGCCAGTGCATCTGTAAGCAGGACTATGTGGCTTTCATTCCTTTTACCTGTCACCATTTCTTCCACTGCCGCCCTCAGTGCCTCTGCCTCCGCTCTGAAATTGCTTGTGTATTTTCCAGTAGCGAATGACAGTGTTATTTTTCTGCCATTAGGTAGGCCCAGGAATGCTCCTGCCCCTCCGTTCTGTGTTGTATTTGTTACGGAACCGTCGGTGTATGCATGGGTCCAGTCCATGCTTGGGTAGTTTTCCGTAATGAAACTCAGGGTAGTATCTCTTCTTTCTTTTTCAGACTGGCAGTTTTTGTTTCTAATACCTGATATAATTTCTACCACCTCTGGAAATATATGCTGCCTCCGGGTAGGTTTTCGAACAGTAGGGATGGGCTTTGGTGTGGTAGTGCGTTCATAGGGTCTTCGTGCATCTTTGCTTTGGCTATTTCTGCAAAGTTTCTTTGCCTTAGCTTTCCATTTCCCAAATTGTTTAGTCTCTGGTGCATTGGGTGGTCAGTCAGTCTTCTGAGTTTCTCTGATTGCAGCTGGGCTCTGCAGTCTCTTCTGTCGGCCATGGATTGCAGTTTTGTAATCTTTTCAAGTTCTACAATTGGCGTTGACTTCATGCCTCCTGTTATAACTCTCATGGCTTGGTTTTGGAGTTTGCTAACTTTATCGAAGTTCGCCTTTGCTGCTGTTGTCCATGCCGCAATGCCATACTCGAGAACTGGTCTCACTCTTCCAGTGTACAGTATCTTTAGTATGCTTTCGTCTGCTCCCCAGCTTGTGCCATCAAGTTTCCTCACAATTGCCATTCTTTCTCTGGCTCTCATTCGGTTTCTCTCGCTCTGACTTTTCCATGTCATGCGGCGATCAAATGTGACTCCCAGATAGTTTGGGTTGTCGTTTGGCTGAAGGTATTTGCCGTTTAGACTTAATTTGGTATTTTGGGGTTTGATTGATAGCGAGAATATTGTACATGTGGTTTTGTCCTCGTTTATATTGACCAGCCATGAGTTCGCCCACTCTTCCAACGATGTTAGGGCCTGCTGCATCCGATTTCTTGCTATGGTGAGATTCTTTTCAGAGGTCCACATAGCCAGATCGTCTGAAAACATTGAGCTATGAACTCTTCTTGGTATATTCTCTGTAATGTCATTTATATACACCAGGAAGAGTGTGGGTGACAGTACTCCCCCTTGGGGTACTCCCTGCTCAAGTGTCACCTTTTTGCTCATCTGCCCTTGTACTTGGACTCTGGCCGTTCTGTTTTTGAGGTAGTGGTTGATCCACTTGTACATTGTCCCACAAACTTCACTTCTTCTTAGCTTGACTCTAAGTACATCTTTCCAGACTTTGTCAAATGCCTTTTCCAGGTCCACAAACACCGCTACTGTGTGTTTCTGTGCCTGGTAGGCATCTTCTATTTCCTGGGCTATGAGGATGACCTGGTCCTCAGTGGATCTGGGCTGTCTAAAGCCTGCTTGCTGTGGAATTAGTATCCGTTTTTCTTCCAGATGCCACATCAGTCTGGTGTTTATCATACGTTCCAACAGTTTGCCGACACAGCTCAGTAGGCTGATAGGCCTGTATCCATTTGGATCGGTTTTTGTCTTTTCTTTTCTTTGGTACTGGTACAAGTACTGCGTCTTTCCATGTCTAGGGTACAATACCCCTTTTCCAGCTTTGGTTCAGGACTGATAGCAGCTTCCTCTTTGCTGTTTGGCACCCTTGCAACTTTTCTCTATCAAGTCTTATATGGTCTCCATCTCCTTTTTTTATCTTTTCTTATTTTACGTGTTTGCCTCACTAGTTTCTTCTGGCGAATGCGCGCCTATTCCACCCCAGACCGTAGTCAATTGAGCAATATTCAGACGCATACACCCGTGCTTGGATACACATGTGCGTCTGTATGGACCTAGGCTAGGTTTGTGCGCTCTCAGAAGCTAGTCGCACCAAAGTGCAATGGAAGGGGCTCACCCTGAAGGAGCGTGTGAAAGTTGTGCAAGAGTGTGAATTTTGGACACAGTCAAAAGAAACAGGTGCAAGAGTGTGAATTTTGGACAGAGTCAAAAGAAACAGAGTGTGTGGAAAGGAGGAGCGCAAAGTCTCCATCTCCACTATTCTTCATACAATTGTGTATGGCCTTGCTACCCACCGTTCTTTACCAAGTTCTATGTGGTCTCTATCATCTGTTGTTCATCAAGGCTTATGTGGCCTTCCTACCGTTCGTTGTCAAGTTTTCTGTATCCTTCTGCTCCACCTTTCCTTGTGGTATTTAATGTGGCCTTCCTACCGTTCGTTGTCAAGTTTTCTGTATCCTTCCGCTCCATCTTTCCTTGTGGTATTTAATGTGGCCTTCCTACCGTTCGTTGTCAAGTTTTCTGTATCCTTCTGCTCCACCTTTCCTTGTGGTATTTAATGTGGCCTTCCTACCGTTCGTTGTCAAGTTTTCTGTATCCTTCCGCTCCATCTTTCTTTGTGGTATTTAATGTGACCTTCTTACCGTTCGTTGTCAAGTTTTCTGTATCCTTCCGCTCCACCTTTCCTTGTGGTATTTAATATGGCCTTCCTACTGTACTCGTATCATTGAGTTTTAATCTAGTGGATGCCTGGTTATGTTATTATATATTCATCCATCTCCCCCTCCTCTACCCAATCTTCAGTTGTATATGTTACAGTGATGGCATTGAACATAGATGAACTTCTGTTGGTACCAGCGGGAGCAACAGATGTGTCCATACACAATCCAAATTTAAACATTGTTATGCTTGATGTAAGAGCATCAGTATTGTAAAGTTGCAGAACGTTCCTTTTCTCACTATAAATGTACCGAGTTTGGCCCGTTTTCGATACAGTCCAGCCAACCTATCTGCAAATCAGTACCAGGCTATTATTCCACTGTTGAATTACAGGAAACGAGTTAGCCGCTTCCCTGTCCAAAGCTGGTAGCAATTTGGAACAATTCCTTCATACAATACCATACACAGAAAACCATATTACCGTTCACAGCTATTATATCAACCTGTAGAAAAAGAGTTGGATGTGAACGAAAGACTTGAACTAATCCATCAACTTTAAAGACATCCACACACTGCAACATTTTGTTACACCCGAGAACAGGCCACTGTAGACTATTAGGTAATTTCAGCCGACTCCCGATGTCCTACGCAAACAAATTTCCACGTGCGACCGAAATCCAAACCCAGGAACATGTCCTACAAGACTGACCAACCCACAAAACACGTACGGAGTCAAACCTTGCTAAAGGGAGGAGAGATGAGGCAGAATTATTGGGCTGCCGTTCAAACCTAGAAAAGATTTAACTTCGTCATGACGACGGGAATTCAGATCATTAACGTATACCTAAAGGCAGAGGAGGAAGTACCAGGTTAATTCTTAAGAGGAATGGAACTAGCTACCATACCATCATGCAAAGCTGATGACTAGTGCAATGAAGTTTCTAACACACCATCCTCGACAGCAGTGTCAACTCTGTGACTAACTGTACCACTTAATCCCAGAATGATTATTGAATGTATTGAAGATCTCTGCTCTACATGGAGCTGAAATGGTTTTGATTGATGTAATGATCGTTGGGCCGTATTCCATTAGAGGGTCATCACGATTGCGTGCTACTCCGCACGTAAAGTAAGAAAACAGATGGGGCGGGTTGGCTGGTAGCTAAGATGTTCGTATCACGGCTCACAGATCAAACTGGCATGTGTTGAGATTCCCAATCCAGCAAAGTTCGATCCCTTACCCAGTGACTTACGGCCCTTTAATTACCTATTGGCCGAATTTCCTCTTTGCTTCACCTTTCTCTACATTTTCCTGATTCTTAATTATCACACATGGTGCCGTTAATATATTCCACGATCAAGTGTAACTTCACAATTATATAATTCCGTGCAGTTTTCTGTCCATCTGTTACCGTGCAATATTACATCCATCTTTTCATGTGAAATATCCTGCCCATCTGTTCCCGTGCAATATTACATCCATCTTTTCCCGTGCAATATTAAGTCCGTATTTTCCCGTGCAATATTCTGTCATCTTGTCAGGAAAGCTATTTTTTCATTGAGCCTCAACCTTGACATTTTGGGAAATTCTTCTTCTTTTGTCAAACTGCCTTTGCCAAGAGTCGTCGAAAAGAGGCAAGATGCGTAGATTTCTTGTTATCGTCTAGTGGAAGTCGTGTGCTGTGGTTAGATATAACTTTCTGAGAGTCAGAGACAACCTAGATCTACCGACGTCGAGGTAGACTGCTTGCTCGTGGACCGGAGATCTGCATATGATATGCTCTCGCTGCAGGCTGGTCATAATGCATTCTGACTAAACAATTAGACCACTTTAATATTTTAATATAACAAAACAAAAGGTGTATTCTTTTAAATACTTAGGCTCTATATTTGTAGTGGTGGAAAATCTAATAATGAAATTGAAACAAGACATGGGATGGCTGCAGTCGACATGCAAAGACATAATGTGATATGGAAAAGAAACTTCAGCACTGTAGTGAAAGTCACGTTATATAAACCATTAGTGATGTCTATTCCGGATGGGCAAGGCCGAAAAGCGCAAATATGGCAGCCCTGCTGTAAACTACGACACACCGTCACAAGATCCTTTTCAGGACGAAAGTTGGCTGCTGGCAGCGCTCTCTCTCACACACACACACGCACGCACCCTCGCGCGCACGCACGCGCGCACGCACGCGCGCACGCACGGAGAGCATTCCAAATAGAAACTGAACTTCTCAAATACATTTCTACTGTACTTACAATTTATTCAAATTTGTAGCTTTGAAATAGAAGTATTTTCTTCTATTATTGATACACTGCTCCCAACGCATTTCCAATTTTTTAATGCGTCTTAGAACTCATTTGTTGGGACAGTCTGCATATTTTATAGCGACTTTTCTGTCATCTCTTCTATGGTATGAAATCGGCTAACTTTAATAGTGAATTACAACTTTGTTAATAAAAAATGTCTGTATGGGCCAAAGCCAGAGAAGAGAGCTGTAGAACAATAGTCAGCTCATGCTTTGCCAAAAAGTTACGAAAAAGCAGTGACATATGTACAAGTGCGTTGTCAGGGAACAGCATCCAGGTTCTGTTTGTCCATGCTTCAGACCTTTTTCTTCACATTGCCTGTCTCAAACACCCCATAACATTCAAGTAATATTCTTTATTGATCGTCTGACAGAGTAGAACAAACTCACGACGAACAGTAAAACAAAAAGCCGATCAACAGAACCTTCAAATTTGACTGATTCAGACGGGCCTATTTCCACTTAAACCAACTGTGATTACTACCTTCTTGTTTCGACATCTATCCATAAACCCATCTTTCATCACATGCTGTAACATTTTTCAAATAATCTGTCAACATTCAGTAAAAGTTTGACCTAATTTGAAACAGAGCTTTACGCAAACACGTTCTTCAAGATCCTTTATTGCTCAATTTTCAAAAAATCGTTATGTGCACTACACGTGTATACACTTCCTCGAATGCACATCGAAAAGAAAGGTAGTGGTGCTATGCGGTTTTGATTAAAATGGAAGTCAATGTCATCTGACACAAAACGTAGTAGCTAGCTCACTGACTCACTTAGTTGCTGTGCCATTTTAAAAATTCGGTTTCTTTTTAGGCTGCCCTCGTGCGTGAAATAGTGAGAGAGGGAGAGTGTGTGTGTGTGTCTGTGTGTATGTATGTATGTATGTATGTATATATATATATATATATATATATATATATATATATATATATATATATATATATATATATATATATATAGAGAGAGAGAGAGAGAGAGAGAGAGGGAGATGGGATAGAGACAGACAGCGATATAAAGGTATAGGTAAACAAAGAGAGAGAAAGAAGAGGGAGAGAGATAAATAAAGAGATGAGAGGGAGATAAATAAAGAGATAGATAAACACAGAGAGAGAGAGAGAGAGAGAGAAAGGAAGGAGAGGGATAGAGAAACAAATGCTAATATCATTTTCACTATATTTCAGACAACTTTACTGACCATAGACAATCCAACCTGCACTGGTCACGTGATGGTGTCTTGGTGAATTATGTACACTGGACGGTTAAAACTGTCGAGGTTACTAGATGGTGAGGATTGACAGATAATATGAAGGCATTACGACATCCAACACGACTGCTGCTTCTATTAGTGTGGAGATACCTTTTTCGTTGCTGCCCAGTGTCGCTCGTTCTTCTCTGTCTACGATTGTCTTTTATCTCAACTGGTAAGAGTTTACAAATTAGCCCATCTATGAATACATAGATCGATCAATAAGTATCCGCTTGTGCTTAGAGACATCAATAAATTGTTATCTGGTTGATCTATTATTACCCGGTTGGGCTTAGCGAAATCTATATTGTTACCTGTTTGGGCTTAACGAAATCTATATTGTTAACTGGTTACAGTTATAGAGATCCATTACAGGAAGTAACAGGACGACATCAATACAGCTCTTCCAATTGATCTAGGTTTATATATCTGCCACAATAGTCGTAGAGGGAGGAAAACTAGGCCAGTGATTGAGTTTGGTTCGTATCTCAGTCACAATAGTCGTAGTGTGAGGAACACTAGGCCAGGGGTTGAGCTAGGTTTATATCTCAGTTACAATAGTCGTAGTGTGAGGAACACTAGGCCAGGGATTGAGTTAGGTATATATCTGTCACAATAGTCGTAGTGTGAGGAACACTAGGCCAGGGATTGAGCTAGGTTTATATGTCACAATAGTCGTAGTGTGAGGAACACTAGGCCAGGGATTGAGTTAGGTATATATGTCACAATAGTCGTAGTATGAGGAACACTAGGCCAGGGGTTGAGCTAGGTTTATATCTGTCACAATAGTCGTAGTGTGAGGAACACTAGCCCAGGGATTGAACTAGGTTTATATCAGTCACAATAGTCGTAGTGTGAGGAACACTAGGCCAGGGATTGAGCTAGGTTTATATCTGTCACAATAGTCGTAGTGTGAGGAACACTAGGCCAGGGATTGAGCTAGGTTTATATCTGTCACAATAGTCGTAGTGTGAGGAACACTAGGCCAGGGATTGAGCTAGGTTTATATCTGTCACAATAGTCGTAGTGTGAGGAACACTAGGCCAGGGATTGAGCTAGATTTATATATGTCACAATAGTCGTAGTGTGAGGAACACTAGGCCAGGGATTGAGTTAGGTTTATATCTGTCACAATAGTCGTAGTGTGAGGAACACTAGGCCAGGGATTGAGCTAGGCCCATACTCCACTGTTAGTTAGTTTTCCATCGCAAGCAACGATGATATCATCAGGCGGTTTTTGTGCTGATGGTGTCACTTGCGCTGTATTTTAATTATAGCGAGGAACAAGCTGAGCTGGTCATCAAAGTCACTCTCTGGTACCTAGCTAGATTGACATAGTGGCAAGTCAACTAGTCAAGACGACTGGGGATGTCACGATGCAGGAATTCTGGTCATACCTCACATGACACCAGAGGTCACTTGAAATTTGCAGGATTCGATCGTCCATCGTTTCAGTTCATCGCTTTGAGAGACGAGTGCCTTACCTCTCGACTACAGCGACTCCACGGTTACAATAGTCATAGCATGAGAGAAACTAAAACAATGATTGGGCTAAGTCTGCACTCCAAAGTTACAGTAGTTATAGCTCGAGAAAGAATAGGACAATGTTTAGACTAAATCTATATTCCAAAGTTACAGTAGTTATAGCTCGAGAAAGAATATGACAATGATTGGACTAGATTTATACTCCAAGGTTACAGTAGTTATAGCTCGAGAAAGAATAGGACAATAATTAGACTAGATCTATATTCCAAAGTTACAGTAGTTATAG
Source organism: Ariolimax columbianus (assembly GCA_036924085.1). Classification (NCBI taxonomy): domain Eukaryota; kingdom Metazoa; phylum Mollusca; class Gastropoda; order Stylommatophora; family Arionidae; genus Ariolimax; species Ariolimax columbianus. The sequence continues at coordinate 54,993,666 of JAVGWX010000002.1, read as the reverse complement.
CTCGAGAAAGAATAGGACAATGATTGGACTAGATTTATACTCCAGTTACAGTAGTTATAGCTCGAGAAAGAATAGAACAATGATTGAAGTAGGTCTATATTCAAAGTAACAGTAGTTATAGCTTGAGAAAGAATAGAACGATTGGGCTACGTATGCACCACAAAGTTACAGTAGTTATAGCTTGAGAAAGAATAGAACAATGATTGGGCTACGTCTGCACTACAAAGTTACAGTAGTTATTGCTTGAAAAGACCAGGCCAATAATTGAGGTGTCTATTTGGCTGAATTCTTAAACCTGTCTTTCTTGCAGCATGGCACATACGTTACTGGAAGGCTGTGGTCCGAATATACTGATTGCCGATCACCTCACTTACTTTTATGCTGTCTGATATATGCGTTCTCCGAATGCATGAAATATATTTGTCTTTTCATCACTTTCGTCATACTTCTGAGATGCGATTATGATTATAGAAAGTCAGCAATCTTAGTATTAAACAGGCAGATTTTGTACCTGATGCCACGTATCAAAAACATGTTTCCGTGGGGTTTTGTTTGGTCTATTGTCATGGATACCGTACTGTTCCAAGGGGTTTTCTCAGTCTATATCTCATTGGTGGACGACTGAGGTGATGTTTATAGTATGTCTACCATAACGTCACTTTACGTTGGCTTTAAAATATATTGAGAGAAGAAAAACAAAAATTAGAAAAGATTACACAGATGCAAGATTAATATGCCCACCGCAATGCTTCAACTGCATGTCATTATACAAACAGAAGCAACTCATAGTTTTATGACTTCTCTAAGACTCAGTTTGTTAAGCATTAGTTAAGCGAGGTTTAGTCATAGCAGAATAGAGGTTTACATTGCCACGCTCTTCTCATTGCTGAAGTCCTTCTGAGGATTTGTAGGACTGAGAAATAAAGTCCGAATTCTCCTTCTAGTCACCGAGCCAGTAAATTCTCTGAGGATTTATAGGACTGAGAAATAAAGTCCGAATTCTCCTAGTAGTCACCGAGCCAGTAAATATTCTGAGGATTTGTAGGACTGAGAAATAAAGTCCGAATTCTCCTTCTAGTCACCGAGCCAGTAAATTCTCTGAGGATTTGTAGGACTGAGAAATAAAGACGGAATTCTCCTACTAGTCACCGAGCCAGTAAATTGGTCATAAATGGATATTTCAAAAACCGTTGGTTGGTTATTGATCCTTTAGCCTCTGCGCTCCTGCCCTTTGGCCTAATGCCATATAGTGGTATATGTAAGTGTTTGTGAGCTGTTGATTAGTTCGGTTCAAGATGTTCCATTTGTCTGGCCACGGAAGAAGAAGCTCTTTTCTAACATTGTCCAGCATCGGACACCCAAAAAGATTATGTTCAAGTTTCATAGGAATGTGTGCACACCTGAGACTCTGGAGAATGTTCAGGTTGGATTCTGTTCAAGTGGCTGTTAAGTTGTATGTGTTGAGTGCAAAGTCTAAAAATGGTGCTTTGATCTCTCCTTTTTATGAGGTTGATGTTTTCTTTGGGATTTGGCATCTTTGTAAATTTATTTTCCAAGATTCCCCATTGCCCATCTATTCAGCCAAGCTTCGTAGTTTGCGGTTCTGCAGCAGTTGTTTGACTGTCTGTATCGTTATTAGCGTGTATTGTTGTTTTGGACTTGATCCCTTCTAAGCCAGTCTGTCTAACATGTCATTGCCAGGTGTATGTAAGTGACCAGGGATCCATTGCATAACTATTCCGACTACATGGGATGTGATAATCTGGTTGGTATCTAATGATATTTAGTTAAGTTCAGGTTTACAATTACCACCATCTTCCAGAGATAGAAGGGCATGATAAATGAATAGTAAATGAGACAAGAACTAGAAAACCATTTGTTATTGCACTTTATTGTCCATTATTCCTCAACATATTTTATACTAACATTGATACACTTATCCCATTGCTTTATCAGTGCATGGACACGCCCGTTTTAGTTTTCTGTTCGTCAGTCAGTTGTCTGTGTACTCAACATGAACACACTTTCTGGAAATTCAATCCACCATACATTATGCTGTAGGTTAAACCATGCAAACTTGGTTTTACAGTTGCTAAACTGTCTATTGCTACTCGCTTGCTGGCTCGAATCATTTCTCCACCCGCCGATAGAAGCTTCTGTTACATTCTCAACTGGATAACCAGGTTCGGCTTATCAGCAATTGTTGAGAGTTCTTGAGAAAGTGCATTGACCCAGTTATGAGCCGATTTACGCAAAAAACAATTCTCATCGTGAACAGGTGTGCTTGTACCCGCACACAAAAATGCATAACGGAACGCTGTTCTTTGATCCTACACTATAAGCGCGAGCGCCATTTTGTAGTTGAGCTGCGCACACGCATTGTGAAATCTAGCGTCTGCTACCGCAATCACAAAACTCGATGTTGGTGGCACCTAATGCCACCTTACAGCAATCACAAAACTGGATGTTGATGGCACCTAATGCTACCTTACAGCAATCACAAAGCTGGATGTTGGTGGCACCTAATGCCACTTTTAGAAACTGCCAGCAACGCTATTTAGCGTTCCCATATTAGTGACCTACTTACTGCCTTACCCTTGTAAAATACGTAGGATTTATCGCGATTTAAACACGTTTCTAGACTAAGAGACAGCTTCTGTATCAACTCGTCCACATACTCGTCAGTGAATTTGACAAGTTTATTATTTGATGAATCATGTGTTATTGGGTAAATCAACCAATTCTGAGACTTGTTATCCTTGATAATAATTTTCTTCAAATCTCCAGTTAAACAAGTTATCCAATCTGTTATTCGTGTTACATTTGAGATTTTGTTTTGATATATTTCGTTCAAACACAAAAGACTACTCTACACACTTTTGTTCTGTGTTAATGGTGGAGTGTGCAGACCCACACGTTAGGGGGCCTTCTACTCTTAACAAAATACTGTCGTTGGCAAAGAAACTGATGTGCGTGCAGATGTTGATGAAAACTGTCATTGGCGAAAACCGTCATGATTTTATTAGGAACGGGAAATGGGAGGGTTTATAAATATGGATCACTCAATGCAGATAACACAACGAAGGGCAGAAACTGGGTAATTTTTCAGTGTCTATATATATCTTACATTTTACTTGTCGCTATTTATCCATTACCCATTTAACTTCATTTTCTCTCAGCCTCACCTTTTTCTTCAACTTTGTTCTTAAACTCGCATGTGTCTTCATGTTTCTTCTCAGCCTCACATTTTTCTCTACATCTGTTCTGTCACATTGTTCTTCACCTTTGTTCTCAGCCTCACATTTTTCTTCACCTTTGTTCTCAGCCTCACATTTTTCTTCACCTTTGTTCTCAGCCTCACATTTTTCTTCACCTTTGTTCTCAGCCTCACATTTTTCTTCACCTTTGTTCCCAGCCTCACATTTTACTTCACCTTTGTTCTTAGACACACATTTTTCTTTACCTTTGTTTTCATCTTCATATTTGTGTTCACTTTTGTTCTGTTCACCTTCTTCTTCACGTTGCTTCTCTACCTCACACATATTTTACGTTATATCTCGTTTTGACATGTGTCGCGGCGTTACTTCTCGTCGTCAATTATTTCACGTTATATCTCAATATCACATCTGTCTTCACGTTGCTAAATCTCAACACCACATTCTGTCTTCAAGTTATTAAATCTCAACTTAACGTCTTTATACTGGTTTAGAAGACTCACAACCAGTTTCATTTACATTACCTTGCTTTAAAAGTTGTGTGCATCCAATCTATTCTTAAATACATTAATTGTCCCTGCGTCCACTACTTTATGTGGCAATGCATTCCACGCTCTCACCACTATGTGATTACAAAATATTTCCTAATATCTAATCTGGACCTTTCTTTAGTTAATTTGTAGCTATACCCGCTTGTTCTTGTTGGTGGTTGCATTTTGAAGAAAAAAAACATGTTAGTCTAATTTATCCGTTCCTCTGATTATCTTATAAACCTGTATTAAGTCATCTCGAATGCTTCTCTTTTTTAGACACAGTAGGTTGATTTTTCTGAGTCTTTCCTCATAACTGTAATTCTGGAATCTCACTAACCTAACATCTCTTTCGCTCTTTTTTTGTATTCTTTACAGCATATTTATATCCCCTCTTCGATAAGGACTTCACACGTGTACACAGTACTTCAATCTAGGTCTAACTAATGCTTTATATTTTGACTATCACTTTCTTCTTCCTATGTTTAATATTTCTTTTTATCATACCTAACATTGCATTTGCCTTTTTCACTGCTACCTGAACTTGCTCACTCCCCTTACCTGAATGATCTATTATAACTCATAGGTCCCTTTCATTTTCTATCTTTATAATATTGTTCTGGCACATTCTGTAATTATGTTCCATATTGAATCTACCCATGTGGTTGACTACATTTATCTACATTAAACTCCATTTGCCAGCTTACATACCATTCTATAATTTTATCTAAATCCAACCTCAAAATATTTACTTCTTCTTTAGATGAGACACTACTGCATAGTTTTGTGTATTCAGCGAATTTCGCAATCATGGATCCCATATCAATGTCCAAATCGTTTATATATATCAAGAACAAAATTGATCCCAAATCCGAGCCCTGTGGCACTCCACTTTTTACTTCACACCACTCAGAGTACTCCTTATTTATGCCCACTCTCTGCCTTCTTCCCGTTAACCAATTTTCAATCCATTTGGCAACTTCTCCACAAATACAATGTGATTTTAATTTTCTAAATAATCTTTGATGAGGTACTCTACCAAAAACCTTTACAAAATTTAGATAAATAAAATCTATTAGTTCCACTTTATCTGTCATTATAGTAACCTCCTTCATCAATACTAAATAGACGTTAATAACGATCTCCCTCTAGTAAACCCATGCTGACTATTTCTGAGTAGAATAAACTTGTCTAAATGCATTATAATGTTTCCTTTGGTTATTGACTAACAATTTACAGATTATGTTCGTTAAACTCACCGGTCTATAATTTGCTGGATCTGATTTTGTGCCTTTTTTAATAAAGGGATCACTCCTGCATCGTTCCAATCCCGTGGAACAATCCCTTTTGTAAGTGATTAAGAACATAATATAGCCAATGGTTGTGCTAGTTGGTCTCTAATTTCATACAGCAATTTTGGATGAATACCATCTTGACCTGGACATTTATTCACTTTCAATCCCTCCTATTTTTTAAAGACCATTTCCTCTGTAATACAGATTGATCTTAATCCTGCTGTATCCATGTCTCTTTGAAAAATATCTATATAATCTGGGATCTTGGAGTAGTCCTCTTTTTTGTAGCCTGTGCTAAAGTACTGATTGAGTAGATTAGCTGCCTCCCTATACTCACTTATTATTTTTTCTTGTGCTATCTATGAGAGGGCCTACTTTTGTTTTTCGTTCTTTGTTTATTTATAACATTAGAAAAGAAGCTTTTTCTATCCGTCTTGATCCTTTGAGCAAGTTTTTTTCGAAGTATTTTTGCTGTTGTTTTCACTTTCTGGGCTCTATTCTGCTTGTCCATATATTTTAAATATGTTTCTTTTTATTTACCTGCCTCCATATATTTGTCCATGCTTTATTTTTAGCTCTTTTACATTTAACTACAAATCTAGTTATCCACTTTTTACGCTTGGGGTTTACTTCCCTACATGGAACACATTCTTCTTTTAGTTTTTCTAGAACTGTTTTAAAACTCTCCCACTCTTGTTCAACATCTGTTCCTCCGACAATATCTTTCCAGATTATGTGGTTCGCTGCCTCTTTCATCTTCTTAACATCTGCCTTAGAGTAGTCACATTTTCGCGTATTTATGTTTACTTCCTTCTCTTCTATTAGATCCCAACGGATGATTTGATGGTCACTTGAACCAAACAGTTCCTCAACGGTAACATTTTCACCCATATTTTCCACTGTAGTAAAAATTAGGTCGAGTGTGTTTTTGCCTCTGGTGGCTGCTTTTACATGTTGAATTAAAAAATTGTCACTTATGTACTTAACATCTCTCTTGCTATATCTGAACATCACATCTGTCTTGTTAAATCTCAACATCACATCAGTCTTGCTATATCTCAACATCACGTCTGCCTTGCTAAATCTCAACATCACGTCTGCCTTGCTAAATCTCAACATCCCATCTGTCTTCACCTTATCTCTCATCATATTTTTCTTCTAGAGAGTTCACCTTCACATTCTGCTTGCTGTTAAAATAAAATCAAAGATGTCAGATTAACATTACATACGTTTCTAAGCCATGTCCTGATAATGAGTCTGTCCTAATGTTTCCTGAAGGGATCTGTGCATGACAGAGGTGTAAATAACATTGCGTTGTATAACCCGCAATTCGGAGAGGACAAGAAACTTAGTATGGAGCCTTCTTTAACTAAAAGAAGGACCTAGAAACAATACTCCAGATATAGGACGGGATTTAAAAAATTAATAAATAATTTTCCTGACGAATAGTAAATGAAGAAGAATAATAAAGATTGTGGAATGGAAGGATGGAATGATGGAAGAAATACGAATGGAAGAAGATAAAGATGAAGACGAATGTGATTGTCAGCAGTAAGTGTCGGAGCAGATAAGGAATGTGGATGTAAATGGAAGTACCACATGATGTTGTAAACATTGGTCGACGGTCGCATTTCACTAAAAGTCTCTCACATAGTGCCTGTGTATCTATTAGTTAATGGGAAATTTGGAAAGTTCATGGGGAAATCAATTAACAAATTAGGCGAGTCATGAAATATGGATTGCTAAATTATTGTTTTAATTAAACAGATCGTGAGGGTGATGAAAATTAGATTACATTGTGAAACCAATGTTTTTAAGGGGCAACTGAAGCGGGAAATGAAACATTTGTTGAATCAATGTGTACATTAATAAATGAATGGCCTGGCTAAACGTCGGTGACATGGTTCGCAAACACACTTGCTTGTGTTCAAATTCATGATACAGAAAGGTCGTAAACCCTATGGACAATAATCACATTTTGGCTTGGCTTGGCTTCGTTCATTCTCAATCTCCCGCTACCAAACCCTGAAAGGGCTTAAGTAGCAGAATGCAGTCCAGAGAACGGAATGCGTTGTGTCGTAGTTTACAGCTTGACTGCGAAATTTGCACCTTTCGGTCCAGCACATCCGACTTCAGCAAGCATTTTTGAGTAACGGGTTAGCATTCCCTATTCGATCCCTTCTCTTAGCCAGTCTGCCCTGCTGCAGCCTGTTATCCAGGATCACCGCTTGGAGGTGTTTAAGGGTTTTGGCAGTTCTGGTTGGCTGGCCCTGATGTCAGCAGTCAGCTATGGGTCGCTGACCACTGCAGCTCATGAGCTACTCAGCATCTTGATCCCTAATAATCACATTTTGAACATTAGTGCTGAAGACGGACGCACGGTGTCGTTATGGGGCAAAATAAGGCAACCGAAACGAGGAAGTAAATACTAAAACAGAACGCACAACACCTCTCCCCCCCCCCTCCTCATCTCACCCCCTCCCCTTTAACAATTGTACAGATTATCGGGATCACGTAATATCGTTAGCATAACATTATTCATTAGTTTGTTTACTAGTCAGGAAAAACATTGAAAATTCATGGCGACAAACATTGTTTTCAGTAATAAATGTAACCTGCCATTCTGGAGACCTCTGTGCGCGCATACACATGCTGTTAATCACTGTTGCTGGCCTGTGGGTTTCCCATCCAGTTGTCTGTATACTGAACAGCATCTATTGAACCCCAGAAGCCACCAGAAGATCGATAAAGGTTGGTCGATATTGATAGCCTGATTTCTCCAGACGCTACAATAAAACAGAGTGCACCCGAAAGCCGCGAATGTTTCAACTTAGCACATTTTATTTACTGTTTGGGGCCAACATTTTGTTTTTCGTTTCCAGCCAAAACCGTTTTTATCTTGTCTTCACACAAGAGAGCTTATCGCTCGCTGCGCAGGTATTTAGTGCCATTTTCGGTCTTAGCATGCTCTAGTCTACCAAGCTGTTTTATGGTATTTGACTTACTGTTATGGAAGACATAACAGTTAGAAAGGGACTAGTTATCCCATTTCGTATTAAAAAAACCTGAAACAAAGTACCATGCAGTCAAAATACACATCATCCTCGACGGTAGTGTCTGTTATGGGATCACCGCTTCCTTTTAACTAGTATTGGACTGATTAACTTAATCTAACCATGACTTAATTAAAAGTGTGCTTTCTCCAACCTGGCAACAAGTCAGACTAACAGCTGATCATTTTTGAAAACATATAAAACAAAGCTTAGACTTAGAAATAAAAATAGATTTGACTCATCATTTAACAAATAAGGACAATATAAAGTGACTCTGCTATATCTTGTCTGTTTATTCTTTCTTACACTAGATATCTGGACTTTCTTTCTTACACGAGATATCTGGACTTTCTTTCTTACACTAGATTTCTGGACTTTTTTTCTTACACGAGATATCTGGACTTTCTTTCTTACACGAGATATCTGGACTTTCTTTCTTACACGAGATATCGGGACTTTCTTTCTTACACGAGATATCGGGACTTTCTTTCTTACACTAGATTTCTGGATTTTCTTTCTTACACGAGATAAATGGACTATTATTTGAAGGCAGACAGGGTGTTCCAATTGGAAACCTGCGGGCCAAATGTGAGTCGCCTAAACATGTTTTATGGTCCGCGATTAAATACAACACATCTTTCGCTTTAACTATAATAAATTCGTTTTGAGCAATTTTCTATTTCCCGCTGTCATCGTTCCGCCTGATGTAGTTTTCTTACTTTCAATACAACAATGCAATCTCGCGAGATATCAGTTGTTCATGGCTTACATGAGAAAAATATTTTAAAATTTGTATCCCACTTATAATCATCTGTTTTATTAACTAGTATCTTCAGTACTCTGCTCCTTCCGCCCTCGAAAAGAAAAGTAATTTTGTAATACACAGAATTCGGTAGTAAATACCTATGATTTAATACACAGAATTCGGTAGTAAATACCTATGATTTAATACACAGAATTCGGTAGTAAATACCTATGATTTAATACACAGAATTCGGTAGTAAATACCTATGATTTAATACACAGAATTCGGTAGTAAATACCTATGATTAAATACACAGAATTCGGTAGTAAATACCTATGATTTAATACACAGCATTCGGTAGTAAATACCTATGATTTAATACACAGAATTCGGTAGTAAATACCTATGATTTTAATACACAGAATTCGGTAGTAAATACCGATGATTTAATACACAGAATTCGGTAGTAAATACCTATGATTTAATACACAGAATTCGGTAGTAAATACCTATGATTTAATACACAGAATTCGGTAGTAAATACCTATGATTTAATACACAGAATTCGGTAGTAGATACCTATGATTTAATACACAGCATTCGGTAGCAAACACCTATGATTTAATACACAGAATTCGGTAGTAAATACCTATGATTTAATACACAGCATTCGGTAGTAAATACCTATGATTTAATACACAGCATTCGGTAGTAAATACCTATGATTTAATACACAGCATTCGGTAGTAAATACCTATGATTTAATACACAGCATTCGGTAGTAAATACCTATGATTTAATACACAGAATTCGGTAGTAAATACCTATGATTTAATACACAGAATTCGGTAGTAAATACCTATGATTTAATACACAGAATTCGGTAGTAAATACCTATGATTTAATACACAGAATTCGGTAGTAGATACCTATGATTTAATACACAGCATTCGGTAGTAAATACCTATGATTTAATACACAGCATTCCGTAGTAAATACCTATGATTTAATGCACAGAATTCGGTAGTAAATACCTATGATTTAATACACAGAATTCGGTAGTAAATACCTATGATTTAATACACATAATTCGGTAGTAAATACCTATTATTTAATACACAGAATTCGGTAGTAAATACCTATGATTTAATACACATAATTCGGTAGTAAATACCTATGATTTAATACACAGAACTCGGTAGTAAATACCTATAATTTAATACACAGAATTCGGTAGCAAATACCTATGATTTAATACACAGCATTCGGTAGTAAATACCTATGATTTAATACACAAATCACCAGCAGCTACAAATGTGGCCACATATTTCCATACACCATATATAAACAAATCTAACAATTTTGTATTTTGCTGTTTTAATCGGTTATGGTGTCAGTTCATTGTGTCATTTCATTGTATCATTTCATGGTGCCAGTTCGTAGTTTTAGTGTTTGCCGATTAAAAGAATATTCTTCGTGCAACCATAAAATCATATGCCTATAACTAGATAAAAGAGTAATCAGCGACTTGAAATACATTGTGTTGATCTACAAATGTGTCGTAGAGTGTTCAGTAAAAACATCAATTCGATATGTCGTTCCGTTTCGCGAGTCATTGAGTTTGCCGGTAAACGATATACCAGTCTTTGCACGGGATAAGTATGAAAGTAGCTAATTGTTAAGGCCACCACCCTTCTTGAAAGAAAAAAAAACCAAAAAAAAAACCCAATCATATCCCCATTGAATTCACATCTGTTTGCCGATAACTTCTCCTACTTCTCCCCCAATTTCTTTCCTGCTCAACCTGCTGATCTGTTCTTATTAAATCGCCAATCTCTCCCTCTCCTCCGTATCAAACTGCATCTTATCTCAAACTCGTCTACATCATACTCTTCATCATCAATCAACCCACCCATCCCTCCGTCAAGCGCTTCCTCCTCTGAACCTACGCTCATCCATGTCTTTCTCCAGCCCACATTGTCCCCGCATATTTCCTCACTTATTGTTCAGGTCGCTTGTGAAAGTTTTAGCTCGATATACCGTTTCATTCGCCAGTTATGACGTCTTCTGACAAATATATCCACAAATATATAAACTTATAGAAATATAGTATAGTCAAAAAGGCTTTTGACAGTGCCATGGAACAACTTGTCCATATTATTGAACACACAATATCGAAAACAGCTGATAGCATTATAACACCAATCTGTATTCTGGAGCTCCCAAGATAAGAGAAGTAGAGACAGTCCTAAACTCACATGAAGAAGAGCTCCTGCGACAAATATAAAGATGGCAGGCAAGACGGGACACAGCTGGAACGGATAGCATAGGACAGGTAAACTTGGCGAGTATTTGCTGAAGACCTGAAAAGTATTGATTGTTGATTGACTGAATGATTGATTCATTTAGGGATTGAGGAACAGGCCAGAGAGCAAGAGCAAATGTTTTCATATTAAGGCCACCTTATTACAGACAATGATTGCTGGGAAGTTAACATAACTTGGAATGCAGTAGGAGAAAAGGCATTCCGAGAAAAAAAAAAGTTTATAACATCAGTAACAAAACACTGAACTGCAGAAAATAAAAATCACCACACACATCTGGGCTGTAGCATGGGTCGGCACTGATACACGGACTCTTAAAAAAAAAAAAAAAAGGAAGAAGTGCCGATTTAAATCTTTGAGATGCGACGATATCGAAGGATGACAAAAGTGAGTTGGACAGAAACAATGTCAAACGAGCAAATGCTTACAAATATTGGCACACATAGACAACTAATGAAAATTATACGAAAAGAAATATTGTTTTGGATTGGTCACATTATGAGATATGGAGGACAACTATTTAAAATACTGGAAGGCAAAATTCAAGGAAGAAGGAGAGGACGACTAGAATACAGCTATATTATATAAACGTGCAAGAACATCGATGTGCAGACTGTGCAAAACCAAAGAGATCTGAGAATAACAGATGCATGGCAATATCAGATGACTTCAACATCAGTCTTCGGACTAACTAACCTGTGATGATGGTAATATTTGCAATATCCACTTAAATGAACAGGCAGCGTGCCCTAAACCATCTAGGGTAGAAGGGTCTTTAGGTCGTTACACTGCACACGCAGTCATTAATAAATAAATGTTGAACGTGGAATAACCTTCTGGGTTTCAGAGAAAGCTCTAGACACAATACTTTATATGTGATAGAATACAAGAGTGAATATGTAGCTTTTCTGAGTATTGGAAGATGAACATAGAAGAAGGTGTGGGGAGAGAAGAAGAAGAAAACGGAGGAGGGAAAGAAGGCGATGATGTAGGTGAGAAGTAATATAAAGATGAAGAAGAAAAAAAGGAAGAGGAGGGAACGGAGAAAAAAAAAATATAAGAATATGAAAGACAGGAAGATGGAGAATGAGAAACAAAAAGCAAAGAACAAGAAAACTGAAGAAAAGTAGATAAAGGAGAAAAAAATAAACGAACACTATTTGTCTGTTTGTCTGTCTGTTAATTTGTATAGTACCAGACCATGGCCATCTATAGTTTAGAGACCTTACTTAACTAATCGAACAGCGATCACCAAATCGCCCCTTCGCTAGATCTTCTGTGTCAGAGTATATATGTGTGCGATTGGTTATTAGCCAGCGTGCGTGTTTTGCAGCTTTTCCCGTGCTTCTACATTGAGGAAGCAAAAGTTTAAATTGGGGTTTCCATAGCAACCATGGTGTAAATATATGACACTTGATGAAAATTTAATTTTAAGGAATGCCTGCCCACCTGAACTTAATCACGTGATATGTGTTCCAGATTTGGCGTTTGTCGTTTCATGGGTTGTCATAAATATTGCACATAAATGTTCTTTAATTCCCTTTTTGAAAGTCTGTAAGATTCGGACAAATATTTACGAGACAGGTGGCAGAGGCAGCTATCTAGGGACATAAACTAAATCTAGGGACGATACAAAGGCAAAATGAATTGAGAGATTTGAGCGTTCATAAACATACACATTTGGACACGCATATCTATGTCCTTGTTCCCAGGACCAGGCATACAATAGGAAATTATCATCAAACTTGTTGATCCTATGACGGTCAATAAACAAATCTGTCAACACCTGATGAGATTCCTGTGGAATTCATTCATTTATTCACATGCGTCTGTCTTTGCAGACCATGTGCGTGACACCCTGTGAGTAGCCTCTCAGAGCGCAATCCTGGTGCTGAATATGGAGACCCTGGGCTACCAAAACTGCAGGACCCTCCTCTCGGCCTCGCTGGTGTAATCCAAAGAAATGCAAAGCATGACAATTTGGCACCAGCTCAGCTGCAGGAGCTGCCGAAATTAGTTCGCAATTTTGAAACCATCCGTCTTAGGTGCTAACACTTTGGATTTTCTGTCTGGATTTACTCACGTAGCCCTATCCTCTCCCGATGTTTCCACAAGGCAGTGGAGTCGTTGCCCGCAAATCCTAGTTACTCGAGACATCCGATTATACTCGCATCCTTCCAAGACTAGCTAGCATTCTCTGGGACTTGGGGATTTAAAATCAGAGTTCCTCCTCTCCTAGGCGAACTGCCTCAACAGCTAACGAGATTCGTCTACCCGGGTTTAGAGTCAGAGTTTACCTTCTCTTAGATTGGCTGCCAACCAAGGCTAATGAGCCCAATCTGCCTGCCCAGTTAAACCGTCGGGTACTCGGTCGCGCCCCACGGCAGGCTGTGTAAGAATCACGGGGCTCCTCATAAAGGTGCTGCTGGGGACAAAATAATGTAGGAGAGGCCATTAGCATGGAAACTCCTGAACGGCAAGCCGAACAGTGTATCCTGCGGCGATCTCTACACCTGGAAAGGAGAGGCTATATCAGACGCTTTGCTTTCCTTTAACGTTCAGCCCAGACCTCGCTAACCCTCAATTGTGGAGAACAGGTCTTCAAAGGCCTTCAACAAATGCATGGCATGTCATCAAATGTTGAACTGGCTGTGAAGTATTTGTAGCTTAAAGTATTTACAGTATGAGGACAACCAGCCCCCATGTCCAACACTCCATGGCCTACCCATATTTCATTTCGGACAGGTTGCAGTTTTACTATTATTTTCTCCCCTACCAGGCCCAGGTAACACTCAGATACGCTCTAACGTTGCTGAAGGATAAACTTTATGATGGCGATAGAAATCTGAGACGGACCAGTTTATTATAAAAGGCTGATTTTTTTTAGCCCAAACGACAAAGATGAAGTTGATAGATCAACTTTGAAACCTGCTTGCAACAGTACGATAATCAGTAAATACGTTGGAGTTATGTGACGACATCACGTTTCTCGTAGGATGATATGTTTACAACTACTACAGACCTCTTTGCAGGAACCATGTGCTAAAGTTCTCTTGTATTAGTGATCCATGAAGCACTTTGATGTACACATTTACACATTTCTGCTTAGTGGGGGTTTATTTACGGTGTAGAAGTCGTATAGTTTGTAAAAGTAAGGAACCCCGAGATCCAACTAGAGCGCACATAATCTCATTTGAAACTCTGACCGACACATCTTTCTAATTATTTCTCAAATGTGCGTTTGTTTGTATTTCCAATGTTTGAGAAGAACATTTTATTGGCTCCAGATTTGTGCTGGATGTTACTTGCGTTAACGTTTGTATTACTCTGCTAATCCACCAGCCAGTTGGGATCTTTTTTGTCTGCGTCAAACCAACCATGCTTTTTACTCCAACTCTTGCTGGCGTTTGACTAGATGAACAACACGCCGGTAAGTAACCACAGCAAGTCATTGAATTCAGGACCTCATTATTGCTTGTCCGTATGAAATTTAACACTCGCCCAAATGGCCAGTTTGAGCAGAACTCACGCTTGTAGGAAATATAATATGTATAATCCATTTATAATGAATTGTATATGCATACATAGCTTCATTCAATTGTCGTATGCAGTACACCGAATAATCCTTTATTATCCGAAAAAACGATTTTCCACAAAAACAGTCTCAAAACATAAATGAATTCTCAAAATCACCAAGGCAAGGAGCTATCAGCGAACTCTTACTCTCTCGCCTACCGTCTCGCTGTTAGCAAAGGCTATAAATGGATTCGTATTTCGACTAGCGAACTGTATGTTAGCAAAGGCTATAAATGGATTCGTATTTCGGCTAGCGAACTGTATGTTAGCAAAGGCGATAGATTCGTATTTCGGCTAATGTACTGTATTTATAAAAGTAATCTACAACAGTATATGGATTAAATATTTTTTAAAGTGGCAAATAACTTTCCTTGGCAATTAGTTTAATCAGATCAGGTCATCACGTAATCGGTGAGCAAGTTGGGGCATACATGAAGACATCCCACAACGAAACGCCATCCTTCTCTGTCGGCGGCCTCTGCCTATTCCACCTCTGGTTGGAGATTGGTCTATTCTTTCATGTTGTCCTCCCATATATTTTTTGAGACGACCTCTTCCTCGTCTACCTTGCACTTTTCCTTGCAGGATCGTATTTAAAAGACCATTTGATCTCGACATGTGACCGTACCAAGCGAGTTTCTTTCTTTAGACAGTTGTCAAGAGATTTTCAAATGGTCATATTGCTGTTGTAATTCTATCTCGTATTTTCCTTATTTGTAACTAGGTCTTTGTACGTGACGTTTAGAAGTCTTCGGAAACATCTCATCTTCAAGGCCTGCATCCTCCGCTGCAGGTCAGCTGTAATTGTCCATGTCTGACAAGCATAGAGGAATATTGACAGAACCAATGTACGTATTAATCTTATTTTTGTGCATATGGCTAATCGTTTATCTTGCCAGATTTTAAGCCGTGCAAGCGCCGCTTTTTGTATGCGCTATTCTGGCCAACACTTTCCATTTTGATCCTTCATCCCTGACAATCGAATCCAGATATTTAAAACGGTCGACCACTTCGAGTTCCTGGCCATTAGCTTTTATCTTACTATTGAAGCTCTCGACGTTGTTGGTCATTAATTGTTGTCTTTCCAGCGTTAATCTCCATACCACAGACATTAGCTGTTTCATCAGCCTTCTGACCCATTCCTGGAGTTCCGCTTATGTGTCCTCTAACCCGTCGATGTAATCTGCAAAACGAAAGTTGGTAATCGCTCGGCCCCCTATCTTAACAGTACCAACGTGATCTTAAAGTGCCTCTCATTATTCCCTCAAGGAAAGTGTTGGGGAGAGTGTACAGCCCTGCCTCACACCGACTGATGTGAGAAACCAGTTCCCCCGCCTCCCATTCACAAAAACTACGCTGGACGTCTTGTCAGACAGGTTTTCAATGACCTGTATGAAATGTCCGTTGATTTTACCTCTTCTCATGGTTGCCCGAAGCGCTTTGTGCCTTACCCAATCAAACGCTATCTTGAAATTAAAAAACACATGATACAATGTTTGCTGTTGTTCCAGATATTTCTCGTTTAGCAGTCTTACATTAAATATCTATTCGGTAGTGCTTCTTCACTGTCGGAACCCCGCTTGTTCCTCAGCAATGATGTTCTCTCTAGATGATGATATTAGTTTCGATAATATCTTCTACCGCCCTAGCATCAGCACTCGTAGCTTCACTACTCATTGTCTCATTATGCAGCAATAAAACCTTGTTTAAAGGCCTTAAAGCACTAATAGCTAGCATTCATGTCGATATTGTCCTTTGACCCTGCTTTTTCGAACAAGCTTAATGCCTTAGCAGTGATCGCCAATGTACTGAGGGATTCGCTTCTATGTTTGGTCATCAATCGATGTCATTAGAAATATTTGCATACCTGATGTAGGTCCCTCTCGCATTTTTGTAACCCTGTAGCTTTTAGTTGAGCCTATCCTTTAACAGTTTGGAGAACATTTTAATTGTGGTCACGGATAGTCGAGTGCGACATACCCAAATCCCGTGCTATATTATTCACAGGTTTTCCGTTGTAGTGCTCCTTAATTAATTTCTGGTTCACTGTCAAATCGATACTTCTTTGTTCTCTGTTACTGCATCTATCACTATAACTGGTTTTTATGTTGCGTTTGGGAGCCATCATATACTGCAGGGTAATTTTCGAAAGAAAACTACACAGAGATAACGCTACAGCGTTTAAGATTTGCGATATTTGATTATGTTCACTAATATGTTATATGGCAAATATTTTATTTGAAGACATGGACAATTCCCATTAAAATAATTATAGAAAGTATAGTACAGTACATACATAGACCGGCAACATGAACGTTTAATATGAAGAGATCACAAATGTATTTGATACTGTCAGCAGAGGTGGACTTTAGCAGATGTCAAAATTCGACTGTCCTCGCAAATTTGTCATTCTGGTGGAACAGCTTTACTGGGCAGGCGTGCACGGGTACTTACCAGCGACACGACCTGTACTTTGAGGTATAACAAAGAAAAACCAGGGTAAAATAAGGATGCGTACTGCCCTGCCCCGACTCTGTTAATTATGCTTTCAGGCTATGACGGCGGACATGTCTTAATCAGCGCCATGTACTTCTGAAGAATGTTCAGTTAAGATTGGCTGATCACCTGAAAATGAGAATTGTCAGATGTTATGTATAATCGTCACTACTTTATGGTGCAGAAACATGGAAAATTAATAACAAGTTGGAAAAGAGTAATGAAGCCTTCGGAATGTGGGTATATAGAAGATTGGGTCGCATTTCTTGGAAAGAGAAGAAAACACATTTAGAGGTATTGAAAAAGTTTAGGGTGAAAAGATAATTAATGACCGAAGTCAAGATTATAAAGTTACGTTATTTTGGTCATATACTGGAGGGTAGGGTGTAAGGCAGTAAGTAGTTCAAGAGGCAGAAAACGCTTTAAGTGAGTGGATAACATCAGGAGATGGACTGGAAAAAGTCTCTCAGACTGCACCATTACAGCAAAAGTATACTGGAGATCCATTGCAGCCGATCTTCGATGAGGAGATGGCACCTGAACTGAACTGAACTGACCACCTTTGCTCGAACGTCAAGAGAAAGAATGACAAAATAATTCTGAATGGCGAGCTGAGTGCAGGAAAACGATCGCAGGGACATACACAAAAACGATTAAAAGACAGTCTGAAGGAGTCCCTTAAGTGCTGTCAAATAGCCAATACAAATCCTTGCCCAAGATTGTTCAGCCTGGAAAGGCACGGTAACACAAATTACATCAGTCAGTGAGGGCACTTGTGTGGGGGCAGCCGAGGATGTACGTGTGATCTGAAAGTATAGAGTAGGAACATACCATTACCAGAAGCAGTCATTAGCAGTGTTTACCTGTCATTCAATGGTGCTTTCCGCGCTCGCAGTGGCTTATCAGTCACAAGCGCATCCACATTCACAAGGATGCGGTGTGATCCAGGGGATGTTTACCGTTCTCATTGGCGACAGTGGACACAGTTATTATTATTGTGACTATCAAGACACATGTACTGTATTATATATTATATCGGTACTGTGCTATCATACGTCTGGTATAAGAATTACTTTGTATACACGAGACACGTGTTGCGCGAGGGCAGCTGCTGCTTTCACTACGCTTTGTTACGTTCTCTACCTGGGTGGGTAATGTGTATGTAATGTGTAATGTATAATGTATGTATGTGCCAAACAAAAATGAAATCAAAGCCAAAAACAAATAATGAATTTTATTAAAGTTTGAATTGTACAATCGTTTTCGCTTGATGGACATTTTCAGCTAAAATTTGAATACAAGTTTTATAAACAATATTTTTGTTAGAAATGTTAACTGGGAATTTTGATTATAAGACTATTAACAACTATTGACACTCGAAAACATTTTAAGTTGCCCTTGACTAAGAGCGTGCTTTTTAAGCATTACTCCAACCATTTCAAATGCGTTTGTGATTTATTTATGGTAACAGCAAACATACTGGGAATTCACTTCAAAACAATATGATGATTTGCTTCTGAAGGGACTAATTTAATTTTTGGGATTACTGTGTTATTTTCTCTACGTTCAACAGTTGCAATTTCAGCTAGAATGAAACAGTTTTCCAATCTTCCGACTTTGTATGTTACCATTACAAAGTTAATTTTTTATATAAATATTTATGAGCAAAATAATTATTTCACCAGATTTGATAATTAGTCTGTGGGATGTTACTTCAGAAAGCGAAAAAACTATTTATAAATGCAGCAATGTAGTTGTTTCTGGCGAGAAACTATTTAGAAATAAGCAGTGTAGTTGTTTCTGGGGAAAAACTGTTTACAGAATACAGCAAGGTGGTTGTTTCTGGGGAAAAACTGTTTACAGAATACAGCAAGGTGGTTGTTTCTGGGGAAAAACTGTTTACAAAATACAGCAAGGTGGTTGTTTCTGGGGAAAAACTGTTTACAAAATACAGCAGGGCAGTTGTTTCTGGGGAAAAAACTTAAGACATGCAGGAATGTAGTTGTTTCTGGGGAAAAACTTAAGACATATAGCAATGTAGTTGTTTCTGGGGGAAAACTATTAAGACATATAGCAATGTAGTTGTTTCTGGAAGAAAACTATTAAGACATACAGCAATGTAGTTGTTTCTGGGGGGAAACTTTAGAAATCAGCAGGGTAGTTGTTTCTGGCGAAGAACTATTTAGAAATACAGCTGGATAATTGTCTAACGTTAAACTATTTAGAAATATAGTTGGGCAGTTGTTTCTGACGGATAACTGTTATGTATGTCTTTCTGCATTAGCAAATAATAATTGTTGATTAGCTACTGTCTTTGCAATTCTCATTTTTGTTGGTGCATGTTGAAGTTGATGTTGTCTTCGTTTTAGACTTCTACTTCTACGACGTGCTCTTACCATTTCAGCGTTTCGTGTATTCCATTCTATCCTCTTTTCTGTGGTTTCACTTTGTCCCTTTTTCATATTAAAAATTTATACTTAAAATAGGTTTATGAAACAGCCTACCAAAGTCTTCAATTACACTGGAAAAACCACAATTTTCAAAGATTAACAACGAACTTAGAAACATTGTAAATGTCCTTATTTCCGCATTATCGCCACTATTTTGGTCTCAAATGAAACTATGATTTCCGGCGATGTTGCTAAAAACATAGTCTTTTCGATTCGTACACAAATGATCTCGCTTTATTGATTACAAACAAAAAAACAATGAGCTCACTCATCGACCATGTAAATTTGATTGCCTTATGGCTAGAAAACGAACAAACCGCAGCTGTTTCCCGATCGCTACTATTTATGTATAGTGTCTTGTGGTTATCAGAAAACTACGTCATAATGAAATAACATGTACTGAGTACATTTTAAACAAAACATGAAAAAGAAAAAAATATTACTACTGACTAGGGATGCGAACCCTGAACCCTAGACCACTCGCATCGTAACGAGAATCACACACCTTAAAAGGATTCGACCAGCATATCAAATTACCATAGCTAACGTCGGAAATACAGACAGATAATTGAAAATTAATTATGTGTGTGTATGTATGTGTGTGGGATCAAGATGCTGAGTAACGCATGAGCTGCAGCGGTCAGCGACCCATAGCTGACTGCTAGCATCAGGGCCAGCGAACCATAGCTGCCAAGACCCTTCTACACCTCCACGCGGTGATCCTGGATAACAGGCTGCAGCAGGGCAGACTGGCTAAGGAGAAGGGATCGAAGAGGGAATGTTAACCCGGTACTAAAAAAATGCTTGCTGAAGTCAGATGTGTTGGACCGAAAGGTGCAAATATCGTAGCCAAGCTGTAAACTACGACACAACGCATTCCATTCTCTGGACTACATTCTGCTACTTAAGCCCTTTCAGGGTTTGGTAGTGGGAGATTGAGAACAAACGAAGAAGAAGAAGAAAAAGTGTGTGTGTGTGTGTATATATATATAAATATATAAATATAAAAATATATATATATATTTATATATACACACACACACACACACACATAAACACATTTTGGTTAACATAACTGAATGCACATCGCGAATCCCAAATTATGAGCCCCTATTCAAATTTAATGAGGGGTCGTTCACAAATGGTGCCATGACCGTGGGAGGGGATGGGGGCACAGCGCTTATGATTTTTTTCTTTTGACGTAGTGTGATAAAGGGGAAGAGAGAGAGACTGAACACATGTAACGTCATACAATCGATGTTGCTATCTTTCTCTATTGCAAAGTTGTTAGGGTATCACATTGTTAATATTCTTATCTGCTTTTTTGTTTCCGATATCTGACTCGATCATTATTCAAGCCACGGGAGGGGAAACGTGTGTGTAAAATGAAATGTCTGAGAAAAGTAATACATGTCAGAATGAGAAATGAGGCCTCAGACGAAGCAGTGAATAAGCTGAGAGCAGCCAGCAACTCAAAACTAGATGCTTGCGCGTGGGTCGGCCCGGTCCTTATCTGACTCCAAGTGGTGGTCCTGGATGCTGGCTGCACACGTGCAGTCTTACTGAGAGTATATGGATCTAGGAGAGAAGGCATAGTTGGTTTCAAAAAGGATGTGCTAAAATCGGATTTGTCGGGTTTAAAGGGGTAGATATTGCGGCGACAATGTAAACTACGAAGCAAAACGTAACTTTTCAAAAAGAACGCGGAAGAAGAAGAAGAAGAAAAATAAATTATTATAAGCATTGTTTTAACTACTGGTGGTGTTGAATACGTGTTGCCGTACGGTTCCTGGAAACAGACTGTGTCACAGCAGTTTGTTCAACGAAATGGCAATCGACATTGTAGTCTCTATAGTGATGAGCTTACGGAGGAGCATCAAATTGCACTATCGCTAGGACGAGCCCAGTCAAACTCCTCAGATACTCATTGAGAAGTTACCTGCCAATAATCGAACTTTACCCTAACCTAACATGGTAAAACAAAAACTGAACTTGCTGGAAAATTGTTTGGCCGAAATATTGTCAAAGTTGGCTGCAAACAATCAGCTAGCAATTTCTTGCTCGTTCGTTTATTCGTTTGTTCTTTCTTTTGTTCTTCTGTTCGTTCGTTCGTTTGTTTGTTCGTTCGAAAACTCGGGCTACTAAGCTCTGGAAAGTGTTCTGTAAGTAGCAGAAAGTAGCTTAAGAATAACGAAAGGCGCTCTGTCATAGTTTACAGCTTGACTGCGATATTTGCACCTGCCAGTTCTTCTTCTCCTTCTTCGTACGCAGTCAGACAGTAACCATTATTTTTTGGAAAAAAGCGGCGGTCATCCTGAGGCTGTCGCCACTGCCATAGAGCTTGTCTTGCAGTTCCACTGGTGATGGCCACATCTGCTCTCTCTGATCCTCGTATGTCGGGCAGTTCTGCAGCAGATGTTCAGCGGTCATTTTACCAGTACCGCACGGGCATTCGTCGGTACACCCTATCTTAAATTTGTTGAATAGGTGGTACCTCAGTCTATTGTGGCCAGTGCGAAGTCTGAAGACAACGACCTGCTCTCTTCGGCTCAACTGGTAATAGGCATAGTTTTTGCACCTGCCAGTTCAACACACCCGACTTCAGCATGCCATTTGTAGGTACCGAGTTAGCCTTCCCTCCTCTATCCTTTCTCCTTAGCCATTCTGCCCTGTAACAGCCTGTCATTATGTCTGTCCTTAAATGTGGCCAATTTAACCACTGGGTTTACCACGCATTGGAACAAAAACTACTCATTTTTGATGAACAACGGTTTTTGCAGTCACAATTTATTATGAAATTCTATCATATTTGAAGATTGCGATGAGTGAGTGGCAGAGTTTGTTTGTTTTTTAGCAACACGTTTCTTATATTATGGCTTCTTTGTTCTAGCTAGTAGGAAAATACTTTATAACTAGTAAGTTATTTTACTAATTCAGCTTATTCCGCATCTCTGCTAAACGATTTTTCAACTAAAGCTATTATGAGAATTATGTTAAAACTTGTTGTTTAACCTGTCATGGACGCATTGGAAATGGAAATATGTTGTTTAGCCAGCCGTGGGCGCTTTAGAAATGTAAATAAGATGTTTAACTCGGCATGGACGGTTTAGAAATGCGAGTTAAAGTTGTATATCTTGTTTTTGGAAAATTAATGTTCGCAAATAAGACACGACTTTTTCTTTCTTCTTCGTTCGTTCTCAATCCCCCACTACGAAACCCCGAAAGGGCCTAAGTAGCAGAATGTAGTCCATAGAACGGAATGCGTTGTCGTAGTCTACAGCTTGACTGCGATATTTTCACCTTTCGGTCCAAAACATCCGACTTCAGCAAGCATTTTTTGAGTACTGGGTTAGCATTCCCTCTTCGATCCCTTCTCCTTAGCTAGTCTGCCCTTTTGCAGCCTGTTATCCAGGATCACCGCGTGGAGGTGTAGAAGGGTCTTGGCAGTTATGGTTCGCTGGCCCTGACGCTAGCAGTCAGCAATGGGTCACTGACCACTGCAGCTCATGCTCTGCTCAGCATCTTGATCCCAGTTTTTCTTTCAATTTTATGGCCCCTATGATTGCTGGAAACTACATTGAGTTTCGCTCAGTTTCCTCATTTCTTTTTAATCAACAATTTTAGTCAAATATCTAATTTATTTTAAGACGCATCGTTACTCTGATCAGGTTCTTCCAATCTTATCCAATGGCCACTTGATTGCTCACACCTGAATTATGCGACATCACATCAAATGTTAGCCAGTTAATGTGATTCATGATCATCATCATTAGTTAATCAGTCCGGAGACTGGTGTTGGTGTCGCCTGATCATGTGTTGCCATTGTCCTCTGTTCTCGACAAAAATCTTCAGCTCAGCATGTCTGCCCATCACACTCCCCGCCAATCGATCTTCTTGCACGCCCTTGTGATGTATTTGTTTCCTTGGCGCCACCTGCTTCTTTTCTCCTGAATGTTGCTCTCCAGTCAATCCCAGACCTCTGTGTCTCATGTTGTGGCCGAGTCTTGACAAATGACCTGTTTTCTATTCTTTTTATTAACTCTATGGGGCCCCCATATCACTAAGCCCGTCCTCGTTTGACCTTTTTCTGTCCAGCTTAATCTTTGCATACTGTGATAGCCCTACGTCTCAAAAGCTTCTGAGGTATTTTAATCATTTTTGTTCAGTCCACGTCGTGTTAGAGCCAGTGCTATCGGCCCGATATGTGTATTGATTATTCTTCTTGACAGCTCAATATTGATGTTACTTGACGTTAGATGCTTTTGTTTCTCGACGAATGCCTTTTTTTGCTATTGTGATTTTAATTCTGATTTCAACTTCGCAAAGGGCATGTTCTGTAATTATGTCGCCCAAATATGTGAACCTCTGCACTTCTTCTCCGGTCTGCTCCTCTTTAATAAAACCATATTTGCATGAGTTCTCGTTCTGACAGTAGGGCATACTTATTCTGAAGTAAAACCGTTTGACAAAATGTACAAATTATCGAAGTATGGAACGTGATTTAGAAATGTGTACGAGGGCAAGTAAAAAAATGTCACACATGGCTATTAAAAACAAAACAAAAATCAAATACGAGCTTGAATACTATTTATTATTTCTTTTACACTGTCCCTTATTTCTCAACATAATTTCCACAAGCATCGATATATTTAACCAATCGCTTTATCAGTGCACTAAAACTTGCAACAAAGAAGTCTTTGGTCTGCTGTTTAAGCCACATTTTTCACTTCATGCAGCTTATGTTCCTCTTCGTCATTAGGCATTAGCGAAACGTCTCCCGCCTAGGTGGGGTCATGCATTATGCAGTAGACAGTAGTGTAGCTGGAGTTTGTGTCGTCGGGGGCGGTCACTGAGTTTGCCGACCCTCTAAATACACATCAAATATATTGAGTAAAAAAGTCAAAACGGCAAGTAGAATTTAAAAAATAAGATACCATAAATAAGATACAATGCTTATTTCTGAAGTGAAAAATGTAATTTCAACATTCTACAATGCTACTTACTTTTCGTGCTTTTATGTTAGCAAAATTGTCGATGGAGTTGTTGAAGACTATTTCGTGTGTAAGTTGCTGTTCTATAGACAGTATGGCCAAATTTGTTAACCACAAGGTACGTGTAGCCTAGTCGACATTGAACTGGCTTGCTAAGACTGGGATTACACCGCGTTAGGATGCGAAATCACGGAATAACAGAAATAAATCCGGGCGTGGTTCGTTCATGGTATGACCACTCCTCCAGTTGACCCAGCTGTAAATGGCTACCTGACGAATGAGTTACAGAAAGCATAAAAAGCAAGGAAGGGAACGGCCACCCCACCTTGGATACGCTGCGGCTTAGTCCATGGATAGTTAGTTATCTTCATTCCCAACAACAATTGTTGCCATGGGACCCACCTTTAACTTACTCAATTTAAATATTATGTATCTCTTGATCAATTTTAATTTAGAAAAACTTTTCTTACAGCTAGCAACATTAGCAGCAATTGTAAAGAAAATTCGCAGTAGTGTTACAATTTTTTGTTTGTTTTGTTTTGTTTTTTTTGGCGTTCGTCTGATTTCTCCAATCTCCAAGGCGGTGTGCGTTGCACTGTGGTTTTTATTTTGCGCCTGTCGGCCCAGTGCATCTGACTTCAGCATTCATTTTATGTAAGGGTCTGCTTGCTCCTGCATTTTCTAAGGGTTTGCTTCACTGGGGTAACGGCCGGTGCTGTGATGGGGATCGAACCCAGCACCTTCGGTTTGTGAGCCGTGCCACGTAACCACTAGGCCACGCCGTTCCCTTATTACAATATTTGAAAATGAGTTACCAAGGCTGTCTTTTTAATAAACGGCCAAAGTTCTAGGGGCCTACCTTCCGTGTCTGTTTCGTCCTAGGTAGAATTCTAGAAGCATCTGCAGTAAAACTGAACTCTTTCTCATCTAGGAATTGAATTGTCTTGCGTAGAATTCTAGAAGTATCTGCAGTAAAACTCTGAACTATTTCTCTCAACGAGGAACTCATCATTATTAATGTCATCGTAACCATGGTTTAGTTGGCACATGAAGCTGTTGGAATGAGTTATTACTTGGATCACTCTGTCCAGCGAAGAAAATATATCTTTCTTCAACTCAGTTTCGTATGACAATTCAGCATCTCGAGTTTCTTCATCAATCAACAGTTTCATCTTTCTACATTGACGTTGACGTTCTATGATTATCAAAAGATCCTCACAATTTCTTTGGCAAAATCTACTGAACTATTAACTAATGCGTTCCTATTTCAGTCTAAAGTGCTTTAAAAGGCTCGAGTTTCATATCACATAGTTGTATGTTCAATTCTTTGGTAGGTCTGCGTGTTGCTAATTTCTAGAAGGATGGCTTCCCACTGGCCAAGAAAGCACGAAAAAAGAAACGATTGTACCACCAAGCAGACCGCCAATCTCTGACCTGTCAACTATATTTATTTTTCATCAGTTAACTGTTCTAAAGCCATGAAGATTTTCTTACAGCTTCTAGCATTGCACTCTACCGTGATTATATTCCACACTTGACCAGTGATTAAAGTCAGAATATCTATTACGCGGTTGATACTTGACCAGTGATGAAAGTCAGAATATTCCAGCGATGACTCAATGAAGAAAACGACGTGAACACACGTTCCACGATAACAAAAAGATAACAGAATTCACAGCAACAAAAGCTGCGCGTTACGACCGCTAAATTCAGTGTACGATTTGTATATGTGACAAATTATGTCTCGTAGTTATTTCATTGATACGTTTCTGAACGTCAGTATGTTGACCAGTCATCCAAGCAGCATTATCATATGCTTGTCCTCTACAATTTTTAATATCAATTCCGTAGTTTTCTTCTTTTTTTTTAAAATTTAAAAAAAAAAAAATACAAAATCATAGTTCTTCTTCTTCGTTCGTTCACAATCTCCTACTACGAAACACCGAAAGGGCCTAAGTAGCAGAATGTAGTCCAGAGAACGGAATGCGCTGTGTTGTAGTTTACAGCTTGGCTGCGATATTTGCACCTTTCGGTCCAACACATCTGACTTCAGCAAGCATTTTTTGAGTACCGGGTTAGCATTCCCTCTTCGATCCCTTCTCGATAGCCAGTCTGCCCTTTTGCAGCCTGTTATCCAGGATCACCGCGTGGAGG
Source organism: Ariolimax columbianus (assembly GCA_036924085.1). Classification (NCBI taxonomy): domain Eukaryota; kingdom Metazoa; phylum Mollusca; class Gastropoda; order Stylommatophora; family Arionidae; genus Ariolimax; species Ariolimax columbianus. Next base: position 54,966,837 of record JAVGWX010000002.1, on the reverse strand, counting down.
TGTATAAGGGTCTTGGCAGTTATGGTTCGCTGGTCCTGACGCTAGCAGTCAGCAATGGGTCACTGACCACTGCAGCTCATGCGCTGCTCAGCATCTTGATCCCCAAAATCCTGGTTGAAATATGTTTGTTGGTTTAACTTTATTTCAATGAAATCAGCAAATGATTCCCAAACCTTCTTTTGATTCCATAGATCATAACGTGGACTAAAACGTGACTCGCTTGATATTAATAATTCCTAAGAGTGCTGTGGAATATCATTTTAAAAATTACTTGGCTTCTATTAATTGCTCGATAATTTTGCTTCTTACTCTCCCCTCCCCACACTCCACCCCACCCCCCAAGACTTATATAAACTCTTTATGAATAGCAGGTGACATACCTGATTTAGCATACTTTTTCCTTCAGCTTGATTCGTAGAATACTGTAGCAGGGTTAACATATTCTCTGTCCTATCTTCCTTAACCACTATCACTCCTTAACTCACTCTAAATTTATCTACTAACAATTCTTTTAACACAAGTAAATTAAAGCATGTATTTTTCACAAGTAAAACAACATACACATCAAATCAAATCACTAGGCTCATTGATCATATTATATTGTTCATCAATTATTAATGAATTATGTCTCTCAAGAGGTAGGTTATCATCACTTTTCTATCTGACTAAGGTTCGTGCAAGTAGCACAGGTCTTACTCTAGTATTAAACTTTACCCAGGGTTCTCATCGTGGTCAATAGGTTCGTGGTCAATTGTTCTATTCACTGTCTATCTCCGTGCGTTGAAACCATGATGTCTAAAATTTCTCAGTCCTCATCTATCTGTCCTCGCTCGTCTGATGGCCACCTCTCAGCTTACACAAAATGGATGTCTACCGAGACTTCTCTCGTCTAACTGTAAGGCAGATGTCTACTGGACCTCTTGTCTCGTCTCAACATCAGGCAGTCGACGACTGCGTTTGTGCTTCGACTGCAGCTGTGCTCGTGTCTACGACAGACGACAGTGGTTATGTTACTGTGGTTGTTAGGACGAGAAAATGCACCAGTCACGACAGTCGTCCAGGACGACAGCTTCGTGTTGAAGCAACACGTCTCCGTCTGACGAGAATGAAGTCGAGTCACGAGAGCAAGGTGATAGCGACGACGACTTGAACAAAACATCACACACAGACAAATTCTTACATGTGTGTGGTCACTCGTTGCCTTTCCGTGTTGGTCTGCTTCGGTGGCTTCTAATTCTCTGACTCTATTTTGGTTACTCACTGGCTAAGTTCTGTAGCTTTTAACTATCTACTTGTTCTTGACTAATGTGCTACTCACTACACTGTCCGGTAGGACACCCGTGTCTACTGGTTCTGATCTGTCTTCTATTCTGTCTCCCCCACCTTATATGCTAATCTCCCTCGCCTTAGACAATTACTTCTACTTTCTTGAGTTCATTGCCCACAAACTGTATTTGAAATCGCGTGTCCCAAAGAAAGGCTGCATTGCTTAGCAAACTACTGAAAGACCCATAGGCCACTGGAATTTCCAGTTGAAACCGTGGTAACGAGAACCATTTTGGCTGGACAGCCCCACACTACTTTGTTTGAGAGTTGAGGACAATGTCTCGTTCAATGAACTGAATTGCTCTGGCCGGGTTCTCGTATGTTTGGGTACCACGGACGGGATTTTCAGGGCTTCCCTGGCGTTAGCTCGTTGGACCATTGTAACTCTGTTACAATATGTTCATGTAGCACTGACCGTATTTCGCCAACATATGAACTAAATTTTAAACGAATTCCTCTTATTTCCCGTTCACTCAGGTTCAGCATGAGTCGCATAATAAATCCTTTCTCGGTGATCCCGTAAAGCCAAATTATGTTTAACTAGGTATGTAATGATATCCAACAAACTTGAAAGTATCTACATCCACCTCTTCACTTCGTTTTCAACTTCTTTTTTCTTTAAAAAAAAAAATTGTTGTCCTATGTCGGATTCTTATTACCAACTCCTGCCATTGTGTGAACATGGGCTACACTGGATTCATTGCTCTACCATTGTGTGATCATGGGCTACGCTGGATTCATTGCTCTACCATTGCGTGAACATGGGCTACGCTGGATTCATTGCACTACCATTGCGTGAACATGGGCTACGCTGGATTCATTGCTCTACCATTGTGTGATCATGGGCTACGCTGGATTCATTGCTCTACCATTGTGTGAACATGGGCTACGCTGGATTCATTGCTCTAATATTTTCGGATTAATTTTGCATCACATGTTGAATTCATCACTAGAATCAACATTTGAATGTTTTCTGTCTGAAAATAGTATGCAACTAGAGTAGGAAAGACTTTTCATTGAAAGAAGAGTCGTCCTTTGATTGGCTCACCCTCATGAAGCACTTCATCAAACTCTGAGGCCGTATGTTAAACCATATACGCCCCTTGGCATACTAGTAAGATCCATGTGTCTTCGTTAATTCTACTTGGCCATATGCCAACCTCTTTTAAATCAACAGCCGGAATTGTGTGTTACACTTACACTTACACAGTTGGGTAAAATGGACTGAGTACTATCACGAAAGAGGACAAGGGCTAGTGAGTTGGAGAGAAAGAACATGACAAATGCTGTCACTGAGGTAGGTGGATAAAAACAAAGATTTAAAATGATACAGAAGCGAAGATTGAGTTGACTGGGCACAACATGACCCGCATTAAAGTCTTCAGTAGAAGGTACCAGAGGACAAGATCCAAGGGAGAAGTGGAAAGGAGCGAGCAAGACTCACATTTACATATCAGGAAGAGACATTAAAATACCAACCTATGCTGAAATTAAGAGAGAGCAGAGGATATGGTCCAATAAAGACACATGCAGACAACTTTGCAAACAGTCTTATGGTCCAATAGAGAGACACATGCAGACAACTTTGCAAACAGTCTTATGGTCCAATAGAGAGACACATGCAGACAACTTTGCAAACAGTCTTATGGTCCAATAGAGAGACACATGCAGACAACTTTGCAAACGGTCTTATGGTCCAATAGAGAGACACATGCAGACAACTTTGCAAACAGTCTTATGGTCCAATAGAGAGACACATGCAGACAACTTTGCAAACAGTCTTATGGTCCAATAGAGAGACACATGCAGACAACTTTGCAAACGGTCTTATGGTCCAATAGAGAGACACATGCAGACAACTTTGCAAACAGTCTTATGGTCCAATAGAGAGACACATGCAGACAACTTTGCAAACAGTCTTATGGTCCAATAGAGAGACACATGCAGACAACTTTGCAAACAGTCTTATGGTCCAATAGAGAGACACATGCAGACAACTTTGCAAACAGTCTTATGGTCCAATAGAGAGACACATGCTGACAACTTTGCAAACAGTCTTATGGTCCAATAGAGAGACACATGCAGACAACTTTGCAAACAGTCTTATGGTCCAATAGAGAGACACATGCAGACAACTTTGCAAACAGTCTTATGGTCCAATAGAGAGACACATGCAGACAACTTTGCAAACAGTCTTATGGTCCAATAGAGAGACACATGCAGACAACTTTGCAAACAGTCTTATGGTCCAATAGAGAGACACATGCAGACAACTTTGCAAACAGTCTTATGGTCCAATAGAGAGACACATGCAGACAACTTTGCAAACAGTCTTATGGTCCAATAGAGAGACACATGCAGACAACTTTGCAAACAGTCTTATGGTCCAATAGAGAGACACATGCAGACAACTTTGCAAACAGTCTTATGGTCCAATAGAGAGACACATGCAGACAACTTTGCAAACAGTCTTATGGTCCAATAGAGAGACACATGCAGACAACTTTGCAAACAGTCTTATGGTCCAATAGAGAGACACATGCAGACAACTTTGCAAACAGTCTTATGGTCCAATAGAGAGACACATGCAGACAACTTTGCAAACAGTCTTATGGTCCAATAGAGAGACACATGCAGACAACTTTGCAAACAGTCTTATGGTCCAATAGAGAGACACATGCAGACAACTTTGCAAACAGTCTTATGGTCCAATAGAGAGACACATGCAGACAACTTTACAAACAGTCTTTGGCTGATCAACCAGATGCTAATGATGATAATGATAATAATGACGGTGACGTTTTTCATCGCTTCAAGTTGAACAATCACTTAAATTTGACGGTTGTTTGAATTCGGAAATTGCTTCAGCTACAGTAACAGTAATATTTTTGCGACTGAGATGTTTCAGTAGTGACCCTTCATTCTTTTTCAATTATCTCATCTTCCACTCCGCAATTATTTTGCACGCTGTGCTGGAATTATTTTGTGGTCAGAATTTAGACAGTGGGGTGTAGCTCTTTCATTCTAAATTATTGTGTGGTTTATTTAATTTAATATGCACATATTTTATATCAAAATGACATGTAGAGGACAGAGAAATATAATTTACAATTGGTATGTCAATAATATAAAACATGCAGTAAGTATAGATGAAAAATCATTGTTAAAAATGAAAACGCAACAAAACAGTATAATCTTCTTCTTCTTCGTACGCAGTCAGACAGAAACCATTATTTTTTCGAAAAAGCGGCGATCATCCTGAGGCTGTCGACACTGCCATATAGCTTGTCTTGTGGTTCCACTGGTGATGGCCACATCTGCTCTCTCTGATCCTCGTATGTCGGGCAGTTCTGCAGCAGATGCTCAGCGGTCATTTTCTTGGTACCACACGGGCATTAGCCTTAAATGGGTACCGGTTCAGTCCGGGAAGTAAAAGCGGCGAGGGTGAGGAGATGGCTACCGCCCTCATATAGCCGAGCCTTTGAAATGTGAGATCGCTAACACCTCACACCCCTACGGCAGTAATGCTATGGGATACTTTACTTTACTTTTACTTACACGGGCATTCGTCGGTACCACCTATCTTCAATTTGTTGAATAGGTGGTACCTCAATCTATTGGGGCCAGTGCGAAGTCTGAAGACAACGACCTGCTCTCTCCTGTTCAACTGGCAATAGGCATCGTTTTTGGCGTAGCCGGTATGTTCAGTATAATCAAAATATGAACTTATCGAGGACCAGTTACTGTTATATTTATTAAAATTGGTATCTGTGTCCCGTATAATCAAGGTAATCCATTTCTGAAATCACACAATTTCAAATATATCCAATTTTAGCGTAAGAAATAATATTTAAAATTTAAACTGCGGCCACCAAGACATTCACAATAACATCAAATATAACAACATAATTTTGAAAATTTGATTGTAAAATTATTTTCCACGCCAGGTTCCACATCGTGAATGAAAATAATACCACTTTCCACAGCTGACTGACAATTCATTTACATGTATTTAAAAATTATTTTACTTGCACTTGAGGGTGCATATCTTGAAACAAGTTAGATGGACCAGAGTGTGGCAATGCCTCCCTCATCAACAGGTTTTGTTTTATCGAACATTTCTGCATTGCTTTCATAATTTGATAACAAATTATCCATTTCTGCGGTTTCAAACAATTCCTCTTCCCTTTCCATGACATTTTATAGTTAACTATACGCTCTAGGGACTTATAACTTGTAGACAGATGACTAGCCATAGTATCATAGAAGCAACAAAATAATTTGGGAAATCGGAACCCTCGTCATTACCATACAGCATGTACACAAACACATCGTCTGCAGCCAAAAAGATGGCGTTCACAACCATATGAAGAGTGGTCTAAGGAAAGCTCAGAAAAATGGATACGTGGTTGGAAAACAAGGCAGATGAAATGATTCTGACAGAAACGACACAAAATGCTTCTATGACGCTGATATTAAAAGCCCTCAATCCTCGTATGCAACTCCAATTCTGAATGCAGATGGCTCAGAACTGCTGGCAGACAAACCGAGAATACTGGAAGGCTGGACAGAACACTTCCGCACGGTCCTCAACCAAGCGTCTTCCATCTGCGACGAGACAATAGAACACCTGCCTCAGACACCCCTGAACAATGAATTGGCCGTTCCTCCAAATATCAGGAGGTCAGAGTAGCAATCAACCAACTATCAAATGGAAAGTCTGCAGGTGAGGACCTGATTCCGGCTGAAATCTACAAAGTAGGCAGGTGTGTCCTAACACAACAGAGACTGAGTTGTACAACACAATATGGACCACTGAGACTGGCCCACAACACAATATGGACCACTGAGACTGGCCCACAACACAATATGGACCACTGAGACTGGCCCACAACACAATATGGACCACTGAGACTGGCCCACAACACAATATGGACCACTGAGACTGGCCCACAACACAATATGGACCACTGAGACTGTCCTACAAGAACTGAAGGATGCTACCATCGTCCACTTATACAAGCGGAAGGGAAACCGTCAATCCTGCGACAACCACAGAGGAATCTCTTTCCTATCGACTGCTGGTAAGATACTGGCACGAGTTCTCCTCAACCGATTGATCGTTCACCTAGAATATTGTCTTCTTCCAGTGAGCCAATGTGGCTTCAGATCGGGTCGCGCAGCTGTGGATTTTATATTCGCGGCTCGGCAACTTCATGAGAAATGCAAAGAGCAGCAACATGGGCTGTATATGACTTTCTTAGACCTGACAAAGGCTTTTGATACCGTCAACAGAGATGGACTTTGGAACCTTGTGGGGAAATTCGGCTGTCCAAGCAGATTCACCAAGATCGTCAAACAATTCCACGAAGGTATGCATGCTCATGTGCTCAGTGATGGGAAAACGTCAAATGCCTTTTCTGTGTCAAATGGCGTCAAGCAGGGCTGTGTACTAGCCCCAACACTCTTCAGCTTAATGTTCGCTGCCATGCTCAGCGTTAGCTCTCAGGGTTGTATCCAAAACGGAGCGGAAATTAAATACCAAACTGCCGGAAAACTGTCTAATCACAGGCGACTGCAAGCTCACACCAAAATAAAGAACACAACCATCTCAATCTTGCTTTTTGCTGATGACTGTGCCCTCGCTGTCAGCACCGAAAGAGACATGCAGACAAATGTGGACAAGTTCTCTACAGCCTGTGACATGTTCGGTTTTACAATTAATCACACAAAAAACCGTCATATTTCAGGATGCCCCGAGTGACGCATATCGCGACCCAGATATCATAGCCAAGAACGAGCGCCTCTAATCAGTAGACATATTCACATACCTTGGCAAAACTTTTTTTACGAGAAACTACTATTAACTCTGAGGTCAGTAACAGCATCTCTAAGGCCAGTGTGCATCTGGCAGGCTGCGCAATAGCGTTTGGAATTCAAGGGGTCTAAGTCTTGATACGAAACTCAGTCTACAGAGCCGTAGTGCTCCCCCCCACCTTCCTGTATGCCAGTGAGACGTGGACTGTGTACAGCAGACATGCTAGGAAAATAAGTCACTTCGATTCAACCTGCCTCCGTAGATTGTTCAAAATACCGAGATCTTGATGAAGGCAAAAATGCGCAGATCCACACACTGTTGTAGAAGACCCAGGTTAGGTAGGCCGACCACGTCGTGTGCATGACAGACAACCGCAACCCCAAACAACGAATACATAGTGAGCTGAAAGAGGGTCTGCTTCTGGTCGGTGGCCAAAAGAAGTGCTTCAAAGACTCCCTCAAAGTATAAACGCTTCAACATCGCCGAGACTCATGAAAATGCCTCGCACAGGACCGCGAAGCATGGCATGAAACCACCATCAGAGGCAACCTCCACTATTGATTAACACCGGACCTCCGTATTACAGGAAACCACGCACTTTGCAAAAACACAAAATAACTGATACACACATGTACAATTCTGACCCTTAAATGCTACATATGTGGAAAAGTTTCCGTGCCAGAATTGGACTATACAGCCCCCTCTTGACTCATCTGTGAGGTGCAGCACAGCACGTCTGGCTGCTGTTGCCATCATCGCTTGTGATGGACGGCTATTATTATTATTTATTATACAAACACACAAAACAACAACTATTAACAACCAAATTTTGTATTAAAATGTCTGGGTGTCGATATCCTAATTTACCGTTTAAATTTCGTACTAAGAGTGTCTAATTTCATTTATAAAATTATTGGACACCACATTTAAAACAACTCTCACAGCGTTGTTCTGGCACAAAGGTATTCTCAAAAACAACTCCTTCAGCGTTGCTTCTGAGTGAACGAGTAAAATACTTCCTCCTTATAATTCTTTTTGGTTTTAAACCAGTATCAGTCTCTTATTTTCCACTTCTTCTTATGTAAGACTGATAGAATAATTAGAAATATGATATTCATTATAAATAATAATTCAATAAATAAATAATAGAGATCAATAAATCGTATTACAGAGAAAGGAAGAATAATAGGGATCAATAAATCTTATTACAGAAAAAGGAAAAATAATAGGGATCAATAAATCTTATTACAGAGAAAGGAAAAATTATAGGGATAAAAAAATCCCGCTACAGAGAAGAGAATAATAATAGAGATAAACAAATATCGCTACAGAGAACAGAATAATAATAGAGATAAACAAATATCGCTACAGAGAACAGAATAATAATAGAGATAAACAAATATCGATACAGAGAACAGAATAATAATAGAGATAAACAAATATCGCTACAGAGAACATAATAATAATAGAGATAAACAAATCTCGCTACAGAGAACATAATAATAATAGAGTTAAACAAATCCCGCTACAGAGAACACTAAATTCTTAGTTTGTGGAGAAATGCAGTCACCTGCACACCTAAAAAAAACAACAACCAAGGATGCTCATCGCAGACAGACAAACGAAGAACGATGGAAATATTACAAAGACATTACATACAATTAACGAGATCGCATTCTAACAACAAGATATCTTCACCCGAGAAACAGTTCAAAGTGAGTCGATGACAATCGCTGAAGTGTTGCTCTAACTAGCAATAACGCAGATGCCGTGTGTGTTTTATTTCTTAGAATTAGAATTATGACACAGCAGGGAAATTTAACGGGTTTGTTACAATTACATTGTCCTTAATTTAATAGCAATAACTGGTAGTAGATGTTCAGTAAGTAATAAGATTGTGGCTGTCTTGAACAATCCTGACAGAAAAATTCTTTAATTTTCTTTGCAGTAGACAAAAATTACCGACTCACCCCCCCCCCCCCCCCTCCCTAAAATGAGTGTCATCTGGCCAGCATTCATGGATTTGGACTATTCGTTCTGCCTCCCTCCGGTTGTAGCCATTTAATCGTAGTTCTCTCTCTCCCATTCTCTTCTCCGTGTATTTTTACGTCTGCCTGTCATTTTCTTCCCCTGCGGATCCCATGTGAGAGCCTGCCTAGAGCAGTGCTTTACTCATCGTAATCCTATCAGCCCTATTTCTTCTCTCAATTTGTTGTTCCAGTGGCTGTTTTTGACTCAATTCCCACATGCCTTCATATTCATTGTCATGTCCTGCCACTTTATACTCTTTATCCTTCGATGGCATCTCTTAGCTAAGGAGTTCAATTGTTATTGTATCGCTTTGCTCGTCCTCCATGATTTTGCTCCATACAACAGCACCGACTTCCCACACTGCTGTCGAATATTCTAACTTCGGTATAGATCTTGATTTCTGTTCAATCTCCAAATGGTGTTTAGTGTCAGTAATGCCGCTCTTGCTTTTCTTCTTCTTCTGCATTCATCCTCAATCTCCTGCTAGCTAGCCACGAATAGGGCTTTGCAAGTAGCAGGATGTAGTCCAGGAAGCGGAATGCATTGTGGGGCTAGTTTACAGATTGACTGCGATAGGTGCACTTCAGTCCGACACATCCGCGATTATTTTTTTTTTTTAATAGGGCGCTTTTGGGTGGATAACGTTCTATTCTTTGCACATTCATTTTGACTCTTTGATTAATGGTGTATTGAAACGTGTTTTCTTCTTCTTCTGCTTATTCTTATACTTCTTCCTTCTTCTTCCTTCTTCTTCTTCCTTCTTTTTCTTTTTCTTCTTCTTCTTCTACTTCGTCTGCTTCTTCGTCTGCTTCTTCGTCTTCTTCTTTGTCTTCTTCCTTTCCTCTTTTTATTACTATTATTTTTACTGTGATCATCCGGGGTCTTGTGTGCGACAAGGACAAGAATAGCACCACTGCCTCACAGAGAGCATGTCGTAAGAGGCGACTATGTATGTAACATAGCGTAACACCGGACATAATAGGATGGTTTGTTTCGAGCAGCATAGATGGCGGCTAACAGGCTGCGGGTCTACTTTGCTCTAGTGTTTGAGTCTCTTAAGATGAAATCGCACATCGGTTAACCACTCTCCGAAGACAATTGTCCCAACGCAGTGGAGTATTAAGCTGCTTGAACCTAGCCCGCTAAGCAGGGAATTCTTCTCCCTGCTACATACATCTTATACCAGAGCTGGGACCTGGACATGGGCATCTGCCCCTGTAGAAGTACAGGTCGACTAAGAACTAAGATTATTATTATTGTGTGTTTATCTGTTACTGGCGTCTACAAGCGGAGCAAAGAATAGTAACACTGTAACATGTCAGACACCTTTGTAGGATGACGTTCACTATGAGGCAGGAGATACCATAATATTGAAACTATGACACAAGAAACCTAAATAAGAACTCCACACCACACGATAAAACAAGAGTACACCACACCATAAAACAAGAGTGATTTAGTCAAATAAATAAATTATTAGCGACTACCATGGAATGACAGAGTTATGTATCTATTTCTTCTTTTTTTTCTTCTTCTTATTGTCCTTGTTCTTCTTCTTCCGTGTTCGTCTTGAAAAGGACATCGTGACAGGCGACTATTTGACATGTTTTAATCGTTAAATGGTTCCCGGGTCGACCGAGCCTTAAATGGGTACCGGTTCAGTCCATGAAGTAAAAGCGGCGAGGTAGAGGAAATGGCTACCGCCCTCATATAGCCGAGCCTTGGAAATACGATTGCTTGGATTGCTAAGATCTCACACCCCTATGGCAATAATGCTATGGGTTTACTTTACTTTAAACATGTATGCAATTTTAATTATAAAATCTAAGAATATTAGAATTATTATCCACATCATCATCATCATCTATGTGATTAGTCCTAAGACTGTATGTAAAGTTATCTTAGCGTGTCTCTCCTTTTTACCATATCTTCTGCAATTCTCTTCCTTTCAGCATAGCTTTACTGTCTCTGCAAGCCTAAGATGTCAACGTGTTCGCTCGCTTCCTCTTTTACCCTAGATCGTGTCCTCTGGTATCTTCTGTAGAAGACTTTCAAATCGCATATAACTCAATCTTCGTATTTATATTAATTTTTCACATTTATCGTTGTACGCCTATCTCAGTTCGGATATTGTCTTTGGATCTTCTTTCTATTTCTCACTCTGTCCATTCTACTGTAGCACCCAGGAGAGTGACGCTGTCATATAGACCGACGGATCAGTCGTGCGCAGTGGGACATCTGGCTGGGGTTTCTCGGCTAGAGTGAGAGGAGAGGTCGTCGCTGAGCGCAGTAGGGCATACATGTAAACAACCTCCAGTATGAGAATGGAGACGGAAGCAGTGACCTCAGCACTGAAATGGATATCTGAGACTTCTATAACAGAGGCAGTCATCGTGACAGACGCGCAAGCCGTACTTCAGAAAGTACAGAAGGGATGGCTTAGGTACGAGTGGATAGCTGCTGTTGAGGCCTCAAACCTCCAGGCACTGACCCGGATCTACTGTCCTGCTCATGCCGGGGTTCAGGGCAATGAAAGAGCTGACATCTTGGCTTCACTAGCTCCCATCATGGGCACATTGGTGATGTACAAAAGTGACATTTTGAAATTAATCAATGACCGCCTGCTGGATGAGGACACCGCAATAGATAAAGCAGCAATCCACAGACTGCCAAGTTTCGATATTAAACGAGGTTCGAGTGGAGTGGGGCGCATGAGAGCACGACACAGGAGCGTGTACAACCAGCGAGCTACAGGGACCATCAGCATCCATACCTTACGCCATTTGATGAGAGAGTCTGAACACCTATGGGTATGCCTGTAATGCAGTGACGTCGATTCTTAGAAACAGAAACTGTAGCACCACAATTCAAACGCTTCCATGTTTTTTCATCCTTCTCTGCTGTAGTTCATGTTTCATCCTCATACAGTTTAATTGACCATATATGAGTGGCGATTATTCTTTCCTCAGTTCTTTCCTCATTTTCAATTTCTTTTATCTCCGCGTTCGCCTTAATTCTCTAATTCCCAATGCGGTGTGCGTTGCACTGTGGTTTTTATTTTGCGCCTATCGGCCCAGTGCATCCGGTTTCAGTATGCATTTTATGTAAGGGTCTGCTTCCTCCTGCATTTTCTAAGTGTTTGCTACCCCGTAGTAACGGCCGGTGCTGTGATGGGGATCGAACCCAGCACCTTGGAGTTGTGAGCCGTGTCACTTAACTACTAGCCCACGCCGTCCCATCTTTCCTGATATTCTTTGAGGTTAGCAATTTTCTCTTTAGCCCTTTCTTTACCATTGCAATCCTTGTTTTAATTTCCCTCATTGCAGGCATTTATGTTATTGATTGTTCCAAATATGTAAACTTCTTTACTTCTTCAATTATTTTAAAATTAAAGTGTCAAATGAAATTATTAATGCAGTGTGCGTAATATGCACGTCATAAGCTGGCTGAAAAAATTGTCTTCTTCTAGAATGTCTGCCTTTGCTTTTATTTGATCTGGAAATTTGTACATGGGAAAAAAACGAACTCACGCGCGCATGCAAGAAAGAGAGAACGAGACGGAAGAGAGAGAATACAATTAAGTTACTGCTGTTACATAACGATCATCATTACATACACAAACACATACACACACATGTATTTTTTGAGTCGATATGTCGGTCAGGATTACAGAGAATCACTTCCCTACTTGTTCCTAGACTGGCAGGTGTCGCAGGCAGTGATAAAGCTGGCAGTTCGGCGAGCACAGCAGTTGTGTCGGACGGGAGATCATAGACCGAGCCGACATCGTTAACGCCGTTAGGGAAATCGGCCGAAAAGATTTGGTGGTCGATCCTGACTCTACGTCTTTGGTGCGTCTGATCGAATTAAGAGTGACAAAATGGGCGGTGAGCAGAGTGACACAATGGGCGGTGAGCTATGAACACCGGTCTAGAATCAAATGACGTCTTGCTAAACACCACCCAACCGATACTGTCAGTCACCACCTGCTGACGGAGATATTGACCATGAGATCTGAGTGCCTATGTACCTGTTCCGCGTGCAATGACGATGATCTAACTAACTATATATATATATACACAAATACACACCCACACACTTGACATATATATATATATATATATATATATATATATATATATATTCATTACCTCCCGGTATATTGTATACGGCGAATGGAAAAGGTTGTGCATAGGGCTAGCAACCTTGCCATGGCCATGAAAAAGTGATTGATACTGAGACCGCACTGCAAACAAATGGATTCAGAATTCCCTTACAACTAGACTGTAAGGGTAAACCAAAAATGGAGTTAAATGATACTCCGCAATTTGGATTATATACGGCGACCCTTGACACAGGCTGCACTAATGTACCGGTAGTCGGACTAAAATAATGTGGATCACAGTGCAAACGCAGTACCCAAGTAAGTCAGCTGATAACATTTGTATCCGACCAAAAGACGCAGATGTTGCAGTAAACTAAGACAGATGGCATAAGATCCTATCCAAGACGAACGACGAAGAATATATAATCTGTGGTTAAATAAAATTAAAAAATAAATGACAGAATACGAACAAAACAGCAAAAACAAAATCAGAGGACCTACATCATTCATGTGTCATCGAAAGGGTGCAAAACATGTACATCACATAAACACGAAAGAAGAAAATTGAATCTTTCCTGTTGCAGAATATATATATGGAATATATATAAGGAGATAAATGCTGGAAAGACAAAACTAATGACAAACAACGCTACGGGTTTCAATAGCAAGATAAAAGCTAACGGTCAAGAACTCGAAGTAGTTGACCGTTTTAAATATCTTTAGTCGATTGTCAGTGATGAAGGATCAAAATGTGAAGTATTGGCCAGAATAGCACAGACTATAGCGGCGCTTGCACGGCTTAACAAAATCTGGCAAGATAAACGGTTAGCACTACGCACGAAAATCAGATTAATGCGTACACTGGTCCTGTCAATATTTCTCTATGCGTGTGAGACATGGATAGTTACAGCTGACCTTCAACGCAGGATACAGGCCTTGGAGATGAGATGTTTCCGAAAACTTTTAAACGTCACGTACAAAGATCGAGTTACAAACGAGGAAATCCGAAATAGAATTACAACGGCAATAGGGCCTTTCGAAGATTTCTTGGCCCCTGTCACAAGAAGGAAACTCACTTGGTACGGTCACATATCGAGATCAAATGGTCTTGCAAAAACAATCCTCCACGGGAAGGTGCATGGCAGACTACGAAGAGGCCGGCCCAAAAAGAGATGGGAGGACAACATAACAGAATGGACCAGTCTCCGACCAGAAGAGTCACAGGCAGCGGCATCTGACAGAGAGGGATGGCGTGGAGTTGTGAGGATGTCTTCATGTGTGCCCCAACGACCTCACCGGTTACGGGATGACCTGACCTGACCTGTTGCAGAAAAGGTGTCACAGAAAACCATACTTTATTCAAACAAGCAGGTTATGTTTTCTTAGTACATTCTTTATTTATAATGTTTACTTTCTGTGGTGTATGTGAAAGCAGATTGTGTATTGGGAAGGAATTTCATTACTTTTTTTTGTTATAATTTTTCTCGGACAGCCGCTAGCATCATACTCTTATCGATTTGTATCTGAAAAATAACAACTCTGACATCCTAAAAGAGTTGCGTGTTAACCAAATTTGCCTGCTAAACAGCATTTCGTCACGGAAACTAAAAAAACGACACATCAAACGCTTTAATAGTCTGGGATCAACTTTACCGGATTGTATAGTATCTGGTAAACCACGTAGAAGCCGACCGAGGAAAGATGGACACGGAACATTAAAGATGTTCTGAAGATGACGACACTTGATAAACTGGCTAAAGATCAATATTCTTGTTGGACCTTTGTGATAATGACGTTCTGCAAAGTGCATGCTACTTAATGAGATTTATATATAAATTTGGTTTTTATAATCTAGCTCAACTGATGTGACTAATTTTATGATTTCTGATTCTTTGAGACAGCTTTTTTAAAGTTAACAAAACAACTGGTAAGCTTCCCTTTATAAAATAACAGCTGACCAAGACTCTATTCCACCTCAGAGCTGCGACGCTGGAAACAGGGTGTGCTAGTGCATTCCGGCCAAGAGATTAGTTGTTTTTTTGGTGTGTTTTTTTTTGTTGCGTTCGCTTTATATGTCTATTCGGAGCAGCGCATGAGCTGCAGTGGTCAGCGACCCATAGCTGACTGCTAGCGTCAGGGCCAGCGAACCTGAGCTGCCAAGACCCTTCTACGCCTCCACATGGTGATCCTGGATACCAGGCCGCAGCAGGGCAGACTGGCTAAGGAGAAGGTATCGAAGATGGAATGCTAACTCGGTATTCAAAAAATATTTGCTGAAGTCGGATGTGTTGGACCGAAAGGTGCAAATATCGCTGTCAAGCTGTAAACTACAACACAACGCATTCCGTTCTCTGGACTACATTCTGCTACTGAAGCCATTTCAGGGTTTGGTAGCGGGCGATTGAGAACGAACGAAGCTAAGCCAAGCCATATCTCTATTCCCCAAGGCGGTTTGAGTCGCACTGCGGTGATTATTTGGCGCCTGTCGGCCCAGTACATTCGACTTCGGTATGCATTTTAAGGGTCTGCTTCCTCCTGCATTTTCGAAGGGTTTGCTTTCCGTGGGTAATGGCCAGTGCTGTGATGGGGATCGAACCCAGCACTTAATCACTAGACCACGTCGTTCCCAAGAGACTAGGGATTTGCAGTGAGAGGGGGAAACCTGGTACTCGAAAAGCAAGCTGATATCGGATGTGTCAGGCTGAAATGCGCAGATATCTCAGAACCTCTGTAAACAACGACTCAACGCCGAAGATGAAAAAGAAGAAGATGAAGGAAATGAAGAAGAATAAGACAAAGAATGCTTTTTCCAAAATAAATCTTTTGAATCGGCTATCCAATAATCGTTGGGCCACAATTGTCTTACAGCGATTTGTCTCCTGTGTGTCCATCTAAATTATTCCTCATCTTTCCCGTTCACCGATATTTTATGCATTCACTGAGACTTTACAATGCCACAGAAAGAATTATGATTTGAGCTTCATGTTTTGTGTAATAGCGCCTGCCCTGGCCTCTTCACATCAGGGGCGTATGGCTAGGTCCTCTCGAGATGTTGTAGTGGACAAGTGAAGCCATTTCCACATATGTGTGGTAGCAGCCAGTACACGCGACCTATATTCCTCTGCTTTATATATTTCCAACAAAAACAAAAACGCACAATAACAGTCTTAACTTCTATTCAGGACTTGATGTTCAAACAACAAACATGTGGGATCAAGATGCTGAGCAGCGCATGAGCTGCAGTAGTCAACGACACATAGCTCACTGCTAGCGTCAAGGCCAGCGAACCAGAGCTGTCAAGACCCTTCTACACCTCCACGCGGTGATCCTGGATAACAGACTGCAGCAGGGCAGACTAGCTAAGGAGAAGGGATCGAAGAGGGAATGCTAATCCGGTACTCAAAAAATGCTTGCTGAAGTCGGATGTGTTGGACCGAAAGGTGCAAATATCGCAGCCAAGCTGTAAACTACGACACAACGCATTCCGTTTTCTGGACTACATTCTGCTACTTAAGCCCTTCCAGGGTTTGGTAGCGGGAGATTGAGAACGAACGAAGAAGAAGAAACAAACATGTTGCTGTAAATGAAATTGTGAGGTTTATTGTTACAAGAGGACGCAACCTTACAATGTACATTCTCCAGTCGGACAAGCTATTTGTACAGCCTTTCTTTTTCATCATTCTCTTTGTTTTCTTCATTCTCTTCTTCGATCAACTGCTGCTATGCTGCTAGCCATATCAGGTTCACGAATGAGACTGTACGTTTCAGATCTTTACCTGATCCCCCTCGCCCCCTTCCTACTCCCCATACTGGCCAAACTGCCTCTCTTTTGTCGGCATAAGTGGGGCAATCCTGCAGGATAATGTCCTGGTATTTGTTTGGTTGCTCCGTGATCATCGCACGTGGTTGAGTCTCTAAGACCCATTCTGTTGAGGAGGGCAATGGCCGGTTTCTGAGTCTGAAGATATGTCTGCTCATCTCCGCCATGTTTGTCAATTGTGTCACTCTTTGATCCACACTTCCTGTGCTGGTATCTCCATTTCGCTCCCATGGATCGTCCCATGAGTGTCCCTCTTTCCTGTAGCTCCGTGGACAGCGAGTCCAAATCTGTTCTCCGGGACGGCGAGTCCAAATCTGTTCTCCGGGACAGCGAGTCCAAATCTCTTTTCCGGGACGGCGAGTCCAAATCTGTTCTCCGGGGCAGCAACCCGATATTACATCTCATTTCTTCTTCGTTCATTCTGTTTCCCACTACCAAGCTCTGAATAGGGTTTTGAAAGTAGCAGGATGTTGTCTGGAGAACGGAATGCGTTGTGTCGTAGTTTACAGCTTGGCTGTGATATCTGCACCTTTCGGTCCGACTTTAGCAGGACATCTTTTTCATTCATGAGTTCATCTCGCTTGTGGTCAAAGATAGTCCTCAGCACGCTCTTGGAGTCTGTCAGGGCGAACGCCTTTCCCATAGTTATCCCACGGCTGAGTTGCATCCTTTCAAAAGCAACAGAGAACAACAAAAATAACTAAGAAAAAGCTACAGACTTTCATGAATGGGTGCCTTCGCAAAATATATACACTGAACTGGTATTATTTCGATCACGAACATGGATTTGTTTGAAAATCAGAGTTAAGAGAAAGCGGTGGCCTTTGATAAGATACACTTTAAGAAAGCCAGTTATCATTTAAGACAATCTCTATTCTGGAACGACCAAGGTAAAAGATGGTGATGGATACCAAAGTACAATTGACGAAAAGAACTCCAAACTAGAATGGAAAACAAGAACGATATGAACAAAAAGGAAAGGTTGGTCCTAAAAAATGCCGGTTTGGCAAGTATCTGTTGAATACGTTTAATCCACATAGAGCTAAAAAGTTAACTTCATTTTGATTCTTGCGATACGTTAAACATGACTAGTATCAAGAATATGATAATTATATATTCAATTCTACTAAATAATATTAAATTGTTCTTGTTGCACGAGGACACAACTCACCATAACATAATACTAAATATATTATGCGGCAAAGAACAATTGATACAAATCAGATATTTAAACACAAAAAGGAATGAAGACCAGGGGTCGCCTTCAAATGTTTACTTCGCAAGGGGATTAAAAATAGCATAAATGGGACAACTTCCAACAATAATATACATTCGAGATCCGTCTGTGATAAATGTTGCAAAGAAAATATTTATCGAAACTCATAATCCAATGAGGACGCACCCGTGATTGACAGCCATGAAACTGATAAATGTGGATGCATATCTTTTGCAGCCATCTTCAATTCAAGAATAATGGGCAGCTCTACAATCATCTTTTTGTTCTCCTTCTCCTTAAAATGTTTCTTTTCTGTTTCTTTTCTGTTTCTTTTCTTTTTTAAAATTCCTACTCTCTATTTTATCTTTCTTTTTTTTCTTTTTCCTTCTCATTCCTCCTCCTCCCTCCTGCTCTTCATTGATTAGTTGTGCATGTTGATCAATTAATATAAAGAAGACAGAAGTCATTGTTTTTAAATATAATAAATCACACACCAATTAAAATAGGTTCTTGTTGTTCCGGATCCAACAGCATCCGGGCTCTCGCTCTTTGGCCCAATGACATGTAATGGTATCTGTACGTGTTTATCTCTTCTTCGTTGTTCTCATCTATATCTTCATACATGCGTATCCTCCACTTCCTCTCGTCATCACACAGTTTATCTCAGAATGGGGTTGAGGGAGGGCCATGTTCTCATTCTGTTCTCCTCGTGTTGATCGATTTCTACTTTTTGTTAGTCCTCCCTGCATCTCGCCAAATGGACTATTCAACATTGTGAGAATGTCTGTTAGCGTCAACAAAGTCCAAGAAATTATTCCCTGCTGTGAATTAACTTGGCCTGACACATTTTACTAATCATATAAAAAGGTTGCCGACCCAATTATATAATTTTCTTCAGAAATTGCTTTATATTTTAAACTCAATCAATCAATCAAAACGTTCAGCTCCATACGGAACACGTGTTTTAATCAAATACACGCCATGTCATATTGTCCTTGGTCATCGGCACAAGTTATCTGTTCTTCTTCTGCTGCGTTCGTTTTCAATATCCCGTTACTAAATTCGGAACATGGCTTTGCAAGTAGCAGGATGTAATCCAGAGAACGGAATGTGTTGTGTCGCTAGTTTACAGCTTGACTGCGATATTTACACCTTTCGGTCCGACACATTCGTCTTCGGCAGCAGTTATATATGTGTCTTCCATGTTCTCTTCATGTGTGTTCTTGTCTGTCTCTGCTTCGATAGACTACATAATTTGAGAAGAGAGACTGTTTATAAAGTTATCAGCTGGTTTCCTTAATGTGTTTCCTGCTATCCAACCCCATCGCCCTCTGATTACATCATATTCCACTGCTGTTTTTTTTCTAATAGTTGCACTTTATCGTACGATGTTAACATTTCTATACTCCGTAGACACAATTTGTGAATGTCTGTACCCTTCTAGATTTAGTTTTTGTTGTTCTCGCTTCGGATGCTGGATCCACCATAATTTCCAAACCCTGTAGGACACTACGACAATATCAAGGCTTTCCATGCATACCCCACCATAATGCACAGCCCCTGTAGCACACTACACAATGCACTTGACCCTGTAGGACACTACAATAATCAAGGTTTTGCATGCAGTACCCACCACAATGTCCATACACTGCAGGACACTACACAATGTCCATACCACGCAGGACACTACACAATGTCCATACCCTGCAGGACACTACACAATGTCCATACCCTGCAGGACACTACACAATGTCCATACCCTGCAGGACACATCACAATGTCCAGATCCTGCATGACAATACGACATTATCAATGCTTGGCATGCAAAGCCCACCAACGTTTCCAGACCCTGCATGACCTTTCTACAATGTCCAGACTATGCGGGGTCTACCATTATTTAAAAACTCCGTAAGACCCCATCCTAATGTTAAGAGTCAAACTGGCTGCCACGACGACGTATGAAACCAAAAGCCTTGTCATTTTTTATGGAAATGGTTCTCAAAAGTGATTTTTGTCTACAACTCTTGAATTGTCTCGGCGACCCTTATATCAGCGACTAGTATTTTTTTCAAGCAAATAGCACATTCGACATTTTGTGGCAATACCGTATACCATTGGCATATTGAAGGTCACACTATGTGATATATACCAGTACACTACACATAAAAGATAATATTATAGATATCAGCAATTCACATTTGACAATTAAAGCTGATATTATATGATATATAATGCCATATAAATAATAAAATTATATGACAGATAGCAGTAAATTGCGTATTAAAGATGATATTTTATGACATAACAGGAAACAATTACAGTTGATATTCTATTACATATATAGTAGTAGTTGTAATATGAAAATGATAGTATATCTTCCTATAGCATTAAAATACATATAAAATGGCATTATGTGACATGTAACAGTAAATGAAAATTGAAATGTATATGATAGTAATCGTAATGTCTAAGATAGCATGTCACATGTAAGACTGGTAAAGGTTCTGTTCTCTTTGTCTCATTCATTGCCCTAACCATAACCATAATTCGAACCCTAACCATTATCACATCTTTAACCTTAACCATAAACATAACCTTTACTACTGAGCAACAACAACAACAAATTATTTATGATTATGTGAACATCGCTAAATATATCGTTCTCAAATGGCAGTTTCTGGTCTGACTTGTGTCCAGTGTGTCTCGGTGGAGACTACGAAGTGCCTGTATGGACAGCTGACCCCCACGCCCTGTGCAGGCGATGACACTGGATCCACTTACTGCCTTAAGTCTCTTGGTACACAGATATCTGGTCACGGTAAGTAAGGTGAAAATAATGTCGTTGATTAATATCAAGAAGACAGAAGTCATGACACTTAAATATAATAAATCACACTCCAATTAAAATATATTCTTGTTGTTACGGATCCAACAGCATCGGGGCTCTCGCTCTTCGGCCCAATGGCATGTAATGGCATCTGTACGTCTTTATCAGTTGTTGTCTAATGCCATACAAAGTAGTCTATTTATATGGTTTCTGAAGAAGAGCGCTGAGCGCTCAAACAGATGATGATCAACGTTTTCATATGGGTATGTACACTCAGGAGTATGATGTGGTTGTATTCTGTTCAAGTGTTTAAGTGGCATGTGTTGGTTTCACAGGTGGAAAATGGTGCTGTGATTCTTCCTTGTGTGTTGATTTATACTGTCATTTGCATTGGGGTTATCCATATGTCTGTTGAAGTGACCTCCCTTCCCGTGTGTCCTATAGCCCATCTGTTCTGCCAAGTTTCTATGTTTGTTGTTTTTATGAACTGTTCGGCTGTCTGTAAAGTTGTTGCTGCGTGTGGCAATTCTTGTCTTGATCCCTTCCTTACTAGTCTGTCTGCCTTGTCATTGCCAGGTAATTAAAATAGGAAAGGAATTAGTGACGACAGACACAGGACACATTTACATTCATGGGAGGCACAATTACACCAGACGGTGCAACAATTAGTGACGACTGACCCATTTACATACACGGGAAGCACAATTATACCAGACGGCGCAACAATTAGTGACGACTGACACATTTACATACATGGGAAGCACAATTACACCGACGGTGCAACAGGTCAAAATTAGCAAAAGTAGAAGGAACAAAACCAAAATAATCTTTGCTAAATTAAAAAAAAACACGTTTGGAGGTCTTTGCGGTACATTGCAAAACAGCAAACTACAGGAAACAAATACAATTTGTAATTTGTATACATTATTTGCCCAAACTAAAATTATGTATGCAGCGGAGCGTTGGAGAATAACAGAAAAAGAAACATCAGAGTTGTCTTCTTTCCACACAACCTGTCTAAGAAGTATTGTTATAATTTTCTGGCTCAGCACCATCATTAGCCGGAGCAATCAAGAAGACATGCACGACCTTTTAGTTGGTTGACACTGGAATTGAATCGATCGTGTCCTACGAAAAGAACATGACAATATCATCAGAACCGCCGTGATATGGACACCAGAAGAAAAGCCAACGAGAGGCGGCCTTAAGACAACTGGAGTAGAACTGTCGAAGCCGAAATGGAAATCATTAATCAGAGATGAGCTCCCTACCAAAGATATAGTGGAAGGAGTTTGATTACCTTAACGGCGTCATTAGGCGTGATGGTCATTGGCAGAGTCTCCGGTCACTGCCAACGGATCTAATATAGAATAAATACAAATGTCACTGGTTCGTTTGAGATGTTTTTCTCCCTGGTTTGATCGGGTGTTTCGCCACTTAGGTTATAAAGGACGGTTGACGTCAACCTGATATTCGTTTCTAGAATAGACGACGTGAGAAATAAAAATATCCGATAGTCCCCTCGGAACACAGAATGAAATGGTATGGGCATCTGACAATAACATATCTTAACCTACCCATTGCGAGAACCTATATCATCAGACAAACATTGTGAAGACAACAATCGCAAAGACAAACATTATTACTCGCAAAAAAGCACGCTATACAACAGAAAAGAAAGCGAAGTAATGGACAATCCAGATTCAAATATCGGACGAACTGGCGACGAATTCGTCTTGCTGCAGGCATGCAAAGAAAGACAAACAATTTCATATTGATTCCCTTACTCTTTCAAGAAAATAGACGACCTCAGATTCATATGTTATATCAAGTCTTAAGTTATTCTATAATTTGAACAGCGTGACAATTCAGTTAATTTCTTCACACTGTAAGACACGCGAATCTGTGGAGACAGATAGACTGGCAAAGAAAGGAGGTGGCAGACCCCAAACTCACGACAAAGCTATATATGAAGAAAAATAAAAAGAAATTGTAAAAAATTAGCTTCAAAGATAAATAACCCAGAACACCAATCTTCTGATTTATCAGCACACTACTTATTGTCAACAAAAGATGAGTTTCAATATTCAGACTGTGAACAGACCACTATCTGTCTGTCTATTTTCAGTCCACTTGTGTCGTTAGACGTCATAGGGAGGTGTGACCTCCTCTGTTTATTTTTTGGCAGGCGAAAATCCGCTCATGACTTGTCTGTGCAATCTCAGTTTCTGTTACCATCCATTAAATTGGTAGCCTCTGGAATAAAAGATAACTTACTTTTGGGACTGGTGGTGGTGGAAGCGTAAATTAGAGTACGGTAGACCCGCAGACTCTCAGGCGCTATCTGTGTCTCTCCGCTAACCACATAACCAAGACATGATGTTATAGCCACGCAGTCCCCTTTTTGCGACATATTCTCTGTGGAGCGAGAATCCCTAGAATAATTTGAGATTTTAAAATTGAATTTTGCCCAAGCAGCGGCCGCTAAGCCTACTCTTTTCAATTTTAAACTGCCAAGAGATTTTTATCGTGCGCGAAAACTGAACACGGGTGTCTGATCTCACTATTCAGAGATCAGGAAACATTTTTGTAGGATTATCCACGTGAAAAAAATCTCGATCTCCACCGTGATTTGAACCCGCGACCTCCAGCACCCGAGACGAACACCTTACCTCGAGACAACTACAAACTTAAAAATCATCTGCCAGCAAGTTAAAGAATGGACACACAGGCATGTGCCCGTGTGAGGAGAATAAACAAACGGCGAAACATGTTCTACGGACCTACCAGTTCCAAGAGAAAAGGCAAAGTGACTACATGTCCCTCACCAACCAAATTGCGAGCTAAACTGTAGAGCGACGAGTAAAGCATGAGCAAAACTGCCGGGGAAATGGATGCGATTAATTGAAAGAGAACACTGCTAAAGTCGGATGTGTCTGACCTTAAAAAGGTGCAAATATCGAAGAAGAAAAAAGCGAACAACAAAGAAAATAATGTAATATATTACTTGTATCTGACGAAGGCCTTGTGGTCGTAACTTAGATTTCGCTTTGTTTTCTGCCCTGTGAAGTTCCTGGGCCAAATTGTTTCAGGTTTTTAACAACTTTTGACTAATCAGCACCACCGCAGATATGGAAGTTTGTGTACCTATTGTTGCAGATTTTAACCTTATACCAAATTTATCCAACAGGTCACTTCGTGTTTAGAACGTGCAGCAAGACCTTGCAGACCAACTGTACACAGGCTCCCATTGAAGGAGACATGTACACCATCTGCCACTATTCTTGTGTTGAAGATGGCTGCAACAGAGCTACGTCAGCCAGTATCAGCTCCCTAGCTGTCCTCCTGGTATGCATCTTCGTTGGATTATGACAAATCAGAGCGATATTTTACTTACAAGTTTCAGGACAGACGTATGTCGGACATTTATTTTTGCTGGAAGCAGAGCAGATTTGTCATTTTTAGGATCAACGTAAATAGTTTGAAGGCGAACATCCCCAAACATCACTAATTAGAGGATCACAGCGTTACATATCATCTATTAGATGGCAGAAATAATAAATTAGACGGTAAATATCATGAAACCATCCCCAATTTGGCAGAAACATCAAGCATTCATTTTTAGATGACGTGCATAATGAACTTGAGGGGAAACATCAATTAAAGGGCAAACATCAAACAATAGAGTACAAATACGATCAAACATCATCAAGAGTCAAACATAAATTAGAGGACAAACATCACACATGGCGGGGGAGGGGGGGTGGGGTGGGGTGGGGGGTGGTGGAGGTGGGGGGGGTGGAGGGGTGGGGGGGAAAGAAGTACATCATCAATAATAGATAATATATTACTAAAAATCATCAGAGAGTAAACATCAAACTTCATCAATTACAGTGCAAACACAATCATGCATTATGTACAGGGTAAACATCACAAAACATCAATTAAAGGGCAAACACAATCAATCATCGTACAGAGAGGAAACGTCATCAAAAATCGTCAATTAGAGTGCAACCATCATCAAACATTATCAATTAGAGAACAGCCATCAAACATCATCAATTAGAGAACAGCCATCAAACATCATCAATTAGAGAACAGCCATCAAACATCATCAATTAGAGAACAACCATCAAACATCATCAATTAGAGAACAACCATCACACATCATCAAATAGAGAACAACCATCACACATCATCAAATATCAATTAGAAGGCAAACATTATCAAATAGAAAACAATCATTATCTAAAATCATCAAATAGAAAGCAAACATCCAGCATCATCAAAGGTAAAAGGTAAACATCAAAAAGGTAAACATCGTCAAACATCACCAAACATAAAGTATAGCGCAAACATAATCAAATATTAACAATTAGAGTGTGAAGATTTTCAAACATCAACTAGGCGGCAAACATCAACGAGAAACAAACATCGCAAAACATCAAACATCAGCTAGGGAGCAAACAACATCAAACATCATCAAATAGAGTGCATATATGGACAACTAGAAAGCAAACATCGTCAAATATCAATTAGAGGACAGCGATTAGAGGACAGCCATTGTCAAACATCATCAATTATAAAGCAAACATCATCAAATACCATCAATTAGAGGGCAAACATAATCAAACATCATTACAGGGAAAACATCATCAACCATCACCAATTAGAGGGCAAACATTATCATACATCATCATTTACAGGGCAAACATCATTAAAGCTCATCAATTAGAGAACAGACTTAATCAACATCTTGACGTAAAATCAGTTAGAAGATACAAGTCATTACATAAGGACACACATCCCCTCATGAGGACACAGATAACCATACATCATCAAGTAGAGGAGAAACATCATCATCAAATATAATACGTTAGAAGGCAAACACCAAGATCATCAAATATAATCAATTAAAGTGCAAACATCATCAAACTATTAGTTACGGATTTCTTCCCATTCTTGCTGTCTGCTGGAGAGATTTATAAGTATGTGTATTAAAGTCACCATGAAGTGTGCACACTAGTCTAATTCACTCCACTCTTCCCCCCCCCCTTCCATCCACCTCCACCCCTCCCCCTTTTCTTATCCAGATAGACAATGCCTATGTTAGACGGGCGTTTTGATCGTCTCCCGTTGATAATGTGATTGGTATCCAAAGACGCTCGGCCACTCGCAGCTCATGGATTGTGGATGGGAAATGGCACCATATCCATTATTTATTCTATTCTGTTCAAGCTCACAGTATATTTCGACTGTATAGGGGTGTCTCTGAGGCCTTTGTAATCACGAGGTACCACGAGTACTTTAACTTCCCCCACAAGTCCATGTGTGGAGCATACGTCTAACACTACATTGTTTGAAAAACATGATTTCAGTCATTTGCAGTTCGCATTATAGCAATGGTTTTTAACATAGTGAGGTTGCCAACCCGATGGACAACCTTCATTTGTCGCTTCTTAAGACATGGGAAGAATGAAGCAGTGGCCTATTACGTTTGCCCTGGGAACAATTTGGGTTGCGGGGTTCTCTACCGCTGCGTACATTTTAGTAGTATAAACCCACCCAGGATGGAAGATTTTACACAGATATTCATGTTCTTATCTTAACTAAACATCTTTATCCTGGTTTAGAAGACTTTGCAGAGTATGTATACAACCAGCTTCTTGGAGGATGGTTAACCAATATGCGAGCCAATCATAATAGACTCAAACACTAGAGCAAAGTAGACCCGCAGCCTGTAAGGCACCATCTATGTTGCTCTTAAAAAAATAACTCAACCATTGCCGATGCTGTGCCCTGTCATACAGTTAGTAGCATCTTACGACATGTTTTCTATGGGGCAGTGATGCTATTCTTGTCTTTGTCATACACGTAGATCTAGGAGGACCGCCTTGACAAAATACTTATTCTGGTTTTGTCAGCAATACTTAAACGGAAAGATGGGCGTGGACAACATTTGTAAAGGATCCAGGAGATAGGTACACAAATGTAGAAACCAGGCATAGGGCTGGATGAATAGGATGAACAGTGATGGGACAAATTGTGTGAGTAAAGGCTGCACTGGTCTTGAAATGGTAGGAGTCAAAGCAACACTTCTACGGGACATGGCGACTTGAGTTGCCTTGACTCGGATTTTAATCAAAAATGGTTTTTCGGATTGTCTTTTTGGTTGATTGATTTATATTTTCTCTCTAAGTGAACTTAAAAACCACTATTACAGTTGGCCTAACAGGAAGCCTGTATCCAAGCATGTGCTGCTGCAGTTTCGATGGTTTCACACGATGAGACTGGTAGCTCATACACAACATTTCTTAGTCGCAATTTACTTTGATGGTTCTCACATGGTTCTGATGTGGTTCTCACATGGTTCTCAAGTGGTTCTCACATGGTTCTGACGTGGCTCCAACATGGCTTTGACATGACTCTGACATGGTTCTCACGTGGATCTCAGAATCCATGTGCTTAGTCTGGAGAACTTGCTTATTGAAAGCAACAAAAGTAAGGCAACCAGTTTCATCTTCGACCTTGGTTGGTTGGCGTTAAAGATATTTCTCCTTCAAGATGAGCTCGTTAAATATATTAGTTGATGATTTACCCAAAACTACCAAATTAAATCGTATTGATTCATTGATTAGCCTGATTGGCCCGCACACATGTGTCGAATATACGATGTGGCTATCGAACAGGAAAGCATGGAAACCCCCGTCAGATACGACTCAATCACAGATACGCCATCCCTCGTCAATAACAATTATACATTCGTCAGAATAAATCAAAACCACAAACAACCCCACCCCCACCCCCACCCCCCCAATCACTCCCACCCCTACAATATTATACTATTTTTGTTATGAACTGTTGAAGTGTATTGTTTGCGTATTTATTGAGATGACTGCATGAATTGTGATTTGTACGTTCAATCTCCCTCTAATGACGTGTAATTTGTAGTTGACATTGTTGGATTGTGTTTTTTTTCGGCTACGTTTTTCCCATGTGTACAGTTAACCAACTCATTAATTTTGCTGATATAATGAAGTAATAAAATATTGTAGAACGGAAGAGATACCATGTTACATTTCATTTTTAACAACTGTCTTGAGTCCATCTTTAACTGTTACTAAAAAAACAAAGAAATAAAAATCCATCTATTAATGCAACTTTTCCACAGCTGCTGTGGTCTGAAAGGTTTGCAGGGCTGGAGACTTAACCATTTCTGGAGGACTACAGCATACCACTATATATGCTAGATCAACCCCCAGTTGGTGCAAGATTTTTTTTTTTTCCGATCGCAAACCGGCTCCTGTGGTCGACCTATCCACAGAGATTGGGTACCAGAACAAATCTGGGAAGTAAAGGCGGCTGACCCCATCATCCATTGTGTGCCGTGTCTCACCAAATAATATGGGCCCAACACCATATTTCCCATACATCGCATGACGTGAAACGGGATCTTTACTAAAAACAACTTTCTACCATTGACAGGTTAGACATTAACAGACTGTCGCTTCTTTCGAAAAATTGTTCTAAAATATGTTAGGCCTGTCTGGGATTTAGCCCACCTTTTAAGTCATTTCTGTCTTTAGTTGTTTCTCAGGTCTGCAGTGTGAAACTAGGAAGTGGCTGGCGTAGCGTTGCTTCGCTTTTTGCCACCTCATCAGCCTTTTAATTTCTTGGAACTCCGACATGATCAGGTGCACACATTCCGCTCCATATCAGGTGGACAGATGGCCAATTACAACTGAAGGTTACCACTTGATCATTAATGTTTATCTGGTTATTGTGATCCTGTTATTGGTAGCCTGGATGATCGCCACTAACCTAATTCCTGCATCTTCTCCTAGTAAACCTCTTGAAGTCTTCGTAAATTATCTAGTATACAATTTAACCATCTTTCTACTTTCATGTAACAACCTTTCATTATATTCATTGTCCGGGGTATTGAAATGAGATATGATCTACTGTATAACAACTTCTTTGAATCCAAATGGTTCAGGTGAACTTAGTTCTGAAATGAGAACTCTCTCCACGAAACGGAGTGCAGACTTGGTTTCTAAATAAAATGTACACAAGAGAAGATAGGACGTTGAGGAAGGTAGAGACAAGAAGTCTCAACAAGGATCACGTGGTAACTAACACCATCTTTTCGATTGTGCCATCCTAAGCGGGTCTCCACCGTAACACAGCGTCCGCTAGCATAGGCGTGGCTCATGACCTTCTCTAGATGGACCTTATGAGTTTGTAACTGCTGGTGACTTTATGAATAGCATTATGCATTACAGAAACACATTGTTAGACACATCAGATACACCACACACATCAGACACATACACATAGAGAAATACAGTCATTAGAGAAACACATTGTTAGATGAAACTATCGAATATCGTTAGAGGATACATCAACACACATTAAACACAGCACACACATCAGAATCACACAATAGAATTATTATGAATTGATCTAGTATTTTCTTCTACAATATAACAGTAAATGAATAATAATATATGAATTCCTTACCTTTTGTAGCAAATTGTTTGTGCCAAG
The DNA here is from genome assembly GCA_036924085.1 of Ariolimax columbianus. Classification (NCBI taxonomy): domain Eukaryota; kingdom Metazoa; phylum Mollusca; class Gastropoda; order Stylommatophora; family Arionidae; genus Ariolimax; species Ariolimax columbianus. The sequence continues at coordinate 54,937,147 of JAVGWX010000002.1, read as the reverse complement.
TTTATAATCAACCCATGCTCCACACAGAGAAACAAAACAAGTTAACGGTACAAAACACAACAAATCGAGGGTTGAGAGTGATCCTTTCACAGAATCCTGCTCTGAAACCAAATACATACCCATTTTTGTTTTGTAAACACGATATTATAGTTTACATGCATGTCAATCAATATGCATGAAAGCAGATAAAATGTTATGAAACTATTGTGAAAATTTAGTAAGTTTCTATTGCTTCTAGAAGATGTATCTGTCATGGATGTGTCGTTGTGCATATTTCTGTAGTTGTTCAAAAATACATAAGAAATCATTGATAATGCTTGTAAAACTAATTTTGATTTGTGACATCCATCAGTACAGATTCCACCTACTACATTCACAAAATGCATAAGCAACGTCTTGTGCAGATTACATGTCATAAATTTTTCTTCTATCTCTGATGACATGAGCCTCTGCATTGCTGCATAGGACAAAAATGCCAAGAGTGTAACAAATTGGGAAAGGTACTTAAAACCACCACGGTCTAGTTGCTGTATATACTCAGTAAAAATCATATCTTGACCAAATTCAACTGATAATGTTTTATCCTTCTGCAGTAGACCCTTGCATGAAATGCATTGAACCTTTCGTATAACTTTACTAGAGACAAAACCAGCAATATAGACCAAGGCTTGTTCTGTTCCTTCGGCACAAAACAACTCTTCATTTGGATCAATGAGAAAAAATACTTTATCAACATCAGATAAACCTGTTTCACCGCAAAGTACAATGTACAGCTACTGTATCGCTTTCTGTGTTTATCTGTGATAAAAAGCTGCAACTGCTCTGCCATAAACGTTAATTGCTTTTCAGATATTGTCATATTTATCTCTGCAGATAAAAGTAATTCTTTTTCACTTTGTAACATAGTGAATGGTTCTTCTACTAAATCACTGACAGTGACACTACGTAGAGGAGTATCAGGTTTATATTCACTGTAATTGACCATTAGATTTTCAAGCTGTGACCACCTTTCCAGTTTACTGTTATTTATAATCCAGTATAGATGTTTATCAGGAACCTTTTTTATCCCTGAGATAGACTTCTACGTACATGTCAGGTAACACTTTAATGCTGACATTTATGTAAGGTGCAGCGTTTTCTTCGATAATCATGCAGTACAATACAATACAAGTATGATCTCCATCTAGCAAAGTGAACTTCCATTGCTTTTCAAACGATCCTTTCAATTTCGCACTAACCTGAGACTGAAGAGTGTGGTAGTTTTGTATAACATCTGACGAAAGTCAGTCATTGATTTTTTCTTCATGTTTTCTCACAATTTCGGAAGCACGTTTTTCTGGATTTTTACGAGGTTGATGAACGTCAACTGATAAATATATAAGGGACTTAACTCTTTAGACTGACTATGAAGTAGTAGGAGAAAATTGAAATTTGGCACACATTTAGCTCATTCAATTTGTACTAGACTTGAGATGTATGAATTTCCCTCCTCGACGGGTTTACCGGGTATGCTGCATGGATCAACACACCTTATTGACCGGATCTTCTACTCTAACGGTTTGTCAGAACAATGGAGAAATCAGAGGCCAGAACTGTGATAAAATTCTTGATGTTGCAGGAAAAAAACACCTGCAGAAATACACAGAGATGGGACCAGTTTTTTTTAGGAATTCTGTCCTTCGTATGCTTCTGTAAAAAACTGGTTTAAGCAGTTTAAGTGTGGCGTTCAACGATCAGGAAGACCATCCTCAGAGTGGAGAGATGAAAATGCTGCAAGAGTGAAGAAAATCATTGACCTGGATAGGAAAATGACAATTGCAGAGATATCTAGGTCAGCAAAACTGAATGAAAGTAGTTTTTAGAATTTTACACCACAGGCTGAACATGAGAACACGCACACACACACACATATATATATATATATATATATATATATATATATATATATATATATATATATATACGCAGGCACACACAATGGAATTATGAGCTTCAGAGGCGACTGGCACAACATATGATATAGATAGAGAAAGGTCAGAGATTGTGTTTCATTCACGATGTGATATATACGATGAGATAGAGAGAGGAAGGCAGAGGGAAGAATGTCTTAGTTAAGACCTCCTGTCTTTACTTTCGTCGAAATGATTCTTCTGTTGCATATATTATTCCATATTTAACATCGGATGTCGCATACCCGTCTGCCCCCTTCTTATCCATTTAGTTACTGACACTTTGCACATTCCCATCCACTATGTCTTGAATGTACCGTTGAAAGCGCCACTTTTCTTGGGCTAAATGTGGTGTGTCGGCTGTTGTAAGACCATGTTGTTGTAGGACTTCTCCTATGTCATCTATCCTTCTGCCACAAGTTCTTCCTAGTGTCATGTAGCCAGATCTTCTAGCGTTGTAAGTGTGCAGTGATAGTTAATCAAGTCGTATTCTCATGAAATAAATAAAGTAACTTACTTTCTCTCCCAGTATGTATTCATCACAGGGAATATTTATAATACTCTCATTTCGCATTCTATTTTTCCTGGTGACACAAAAAGACATTTTTGAAAAATTGTATTTCCTCATGTTGGAATTTTAGCTTTCTGTACCTTATGATAAGAACCAAATTTAATATTCATGTCACAAAGTTAGGATAAATATATTGTTCATAAGTTGTTGCTTTGTTGCGAAGCTGATGTTTGGATGTTTAAGTAGTGGTAACAATTGATAAGTCACAGCATAAATAACAGATAAATCAAGCCTTCCATCTTCTAAAAAATATTTTCCAGATATTTTAACTCTTGAATATGACTAAGTTTGATATTGTTGACACTTATGTGTAGTTGGGGATTCCGTGGCGATTCAGGTGGTGTGGGTTCGACTCCTGACTCCGCCGTCTTTTTCCCGGGTGCTTGATGCGGAGTCCTCTGCATCTCGTAGTCGCCACCTAGTCGTCTTGTCCTTGACTTGCCACTGGCGTCGGGCGGCACGAGACGAGAGAGTGAAGATAAAAAGTAGCGCAGTTAATCCTTACTAAAATTAGCCATAGTAAAATAAATTATGCCATCATCGTCTACGATAGACGGCGGCCTTTGCCTTTTTTATGTGTAGTGTTCTGCTAATCCTCATAGCTTCTGTCTTAAATGTGCTAAACTTTATTTTAAATCCCTCCCTCAGTCTGTACAAATGGCATTCATCTAACTTGACAATTTATCTGTGTGCTCGTACATTGGACTTTGATCGTCTGCAAATAGAAACTCATGCATTTAGTTAGGTTCCATTTCTAGTGTTGCAATTTAACCGACTTCTGTTTTTATTTTTGTCCACGTAAATGTTAAACTGCTGTAATGAAGGCACACACCATTGTTGTACTTCTATTGTTATCTCCAGAGCATATGTGATTAAATCAGTTGTTCCTATTATAACTGTATTCATTAATATGGTACAGCGATCTCACATTACACAATAGTTGTCCTTGAATTCCGTAGTCCTATAATATCATTAATTTGTTTAACAGTATGTAAGCATCATTAACACATATATTAGTTTTTGCCTTAATGAATTTGCGTGTTTCTGAATTGAATATTGAGTAACATTTTGTATTCTTCTAAATTTCGTCAATTCTATTTTTTCAGCGTTAATGTTTATTTTACACTTTTTTTAAAAACTATCTTCATTTAAGGCATTCAAATGCTTTTATGGGCTGGAGTCACCTGCATTCATTATACTGTAACAAGTGCTAAAAAGGAGTTACTTTAATATGCTCGTTTCTGGGTTTGCCTTATATTGTGATTTGTCCATATAAAGATAAACAATAAAGGTTGATATTACACATCCATGTTAAACACCAGTTGTAAGACTAAACCAGTTTGCAAATCCATTTCTCTTGGCGTTCTCACTTCGCTTTGTCTATACATTCTTTATTATTATCCAAAGGCTGCCCCTGTATTCCATGCCCTAGCCTCCAATACACTATAAAAATAAACTTTCCATGGATTCGATCATACGTCTGCTGCTAGTCAACTAGACAGTGTTATGTTCCACAATGCATTCAATAGTTTATGTTTATTACAAACTTGTCGAAATGCAAGCAAAGCCTTCGTTCAACCTCTACCGTTTCTTAACGCGTATTATATTTCTTTTTTATCTATTGTATTCACCTTTTGACTCCTGGTGAAGCATAGGGCCACCACTACAGCTTACAGGAATGCCTGCATCTAAGGTGTCGATTTTAATAGGATTGGTTTTACAAGATGATATAGCTATTCTCTTTAGTGGTCTTTTACGATCTGCTTGGTAGGTTATAGTGGTCATATTCGTTTTCATGCAAATACCACTCTGGTGACTGTGATTCCAACATCATCAAGTAGTATGTACTTTGCAGAATGTCTCTATGATCACACCCGTTTTGTAAGACTCGATCTTTGGCCAGTTACAAATGTATTAGTGATCTTATTGTACCATCTCAACCATTCTATCCAGTGCATATAACCGTTGATGAAAGTCTGTTCATACTTTGTTTGGGCCTTGGTTGTGCTGAATTAGAATTAAAGTATGGAGCATTTTCTATAATCTTTTCAAACATTTCTACACTATGACCCAAGTGAGAAATATGCAGCCTTATATGGATGTTACTAGTTTTCATTTTCCTTACAGACGATAATGATTAGCATTTTTCCGTCAGTTTTCCAGGACATATATCTGCCCACGCCACATTCAATATTCTTGACAACCGTTTTTCATTTCATATCGAAATTTTGAGTGCTCAATCTTAGTTTTCTAGGAGTTCATGTCATTTAGACGCTAAATTGTTAGCATTATTTCCCAAAGAGTTCATGTCATTTGAACGATAAATGATTACCAACATTGCCCAAGAGTTCATGTCATTTGAACGATAAATGATTACCAACATTGCTCAAGAGTTCATGTCATTTGAACGATAAATGATTACCAGCAATGCCAAAAAGGTCAAGTCCGGTGGTCGATAATTGTTTGATGACCAATAAGACCTGTAATAACAATCAAGTACGTGCATGAAGAATGCATGCTTTTGCCAGGCGAATAATAACGATGAAAGCACTCGGAAAATGATTAGCTAAAATGTTTAGCCCAGTGTTGAAAGTGACATGACTCGCCAACTGATAGTACATTTAGCACTTTAAGGTGGACATCTACCACTGAGATGGAGAAACGAACTGAGTAAAGCTCTAGATCTAACATAGAACTCAGGGCAAACAACGAAATGAGTTTAAACTACCTAGCATCGGAAACTCTAACTACATTTATTTTAAATATATTTTAAAACAGTTTTCACCTGAGAAAAGCATGTCATTGCGCCACGCCGTTATTTCATATTTGGAGTCAAACCTACTTCAATGACGTGGTAGATACGGCGTTACTAAGAAAGTACAGATAGACAGGCCACGTGGTACGTATGCATGATAATAGATGGACACGTAAAGTGACGTCATGATGGCCCTGTACCTATAATTATCGTCCAGATGTCCACCAATGAGATGGTAAGATGGCCTGCAACAAAACCTTGGTCAGGCATGATATTTAAAGGCAAAAGACATAGATGCGTTTACACGACATTTGGCTACCTGGCATAGTGCACATAATGTGCCTAAATGAATACCAGGATTGTATAATGAGAGATTGACTTAAGACGTAAACGTAAAACAAAGTTAAAGGAACTGAATTAGTGTAATTTAGTGTATTTAGTGCAATTTGAAATACAAGCTTAAAAAAAATTGTTTATTTAATCAAATTTTGTTTGTTTGTTTGTTTGGGAAATGATAAATATTTCTCATGTTAAATAAATTATAATATATTATGAACAGAAATTAGCTCTCTTGCTTATTGAGAAGTGTCTGATTTGGCCATAACTAACAAGGGAAGCTAATTTTTAACAAAGCGTTACAGTCCGGTCGAGTCTAATAGATGTGTGTCTTACGTCATAGGCGAGCGCCGCAACTACGTAGTCTATATCAGTTGTTTTTCATTCAAAATAAAAATGAAATAAAGGATAGCATGATGTTGGTGCTCAAGTGGAGCCTACCGATGTATTTCAAAATGTTCAACAGGAGCAACACAAGTGACAACCCTTGTTTCTGTGCAATACCTTGCATTAGTAAATGTTCCTAATAATTATCCCAAATTGTCCTCAAAATATCATGAAAGTGTACTGTCCTCAGGTTTGTACCTGTCCTGAAAGTTTTGGCTCTAGCTTAACGGAGGTGTCGGTATTTTCAAATACAATATTTGACCCCAACTATTTTACCTCAACCAAATAACCAAGTTAAGTAAATGATTTTAAAATTAATCCTCACTCCATTTGAATAATACTGCCATTGTTTTTGTCACTTCTCTTCTATCATGAGTTGTAGAGGTCTTCGTTTCTATTTTTTTCTTGTGTTCTAAAGTTTCTAGAGTATGAGGTAGTCAGTCTTACAGACAACCTTCATTAGTTGTCTTTTATGACATGCCTTGCAGGTTACTGCATTACTATTCTTCTGCATCTCTTTTGGACCTGGCAACACACAGGTGTTGGTTATCAATGTATATTTCATGATGGACCACAACTTAAAATAATAAACTTCTTATTCTTTGTTCGTTCTCAAGCTCTAAGCTGCTACCAAGCACTGAAAAGGGCTTTGCAAGCAGCAGGATGTCCAGAGAACGGAATGTGTTGTATCATAGTTTATAGCTTGACTGTGATATTTGCACCTTATGGTCCGACACATCCGAGTTTAGCATGGCATTTTTGGGTACCGGGTTAGCGTTCCCTCTTCGATTCCGTCTACTTGTCCAGTCTGCTATGTTGCAGTCTGTTAGCCAGGATCACCACGTGGAGGTGTAGAAGGTTCTTGGCAGCTCTGGTTCACTGGCCTTGACACTAACAGTTAGCATTAATCCACTGACCGCTGCAGCTCATTCACCTGCTCAGTATTTTGATCCCAAAATAATATACAATGAAATAAATAAAAACATTCTTTATCAACTACTACCGCACATCTATTACACAAACAACTTTGGTTGTGGAGCTCAAGGAAGACGGCATGCCAAATGAATAGATGACATAACAGAAATCCTGCAACAACATGGACTTACAGAGGAAATATATGTTTCTCCATAACATTTAAAGACACAAGCACACTTCATCAACTATTACCGCACTCCCATAACATGAAAAAGATTTGGTTGCAGGACATAAAGAAGAGCACATGGCAAATGAATAGATGACATACAAGTGTAACAGAAATTCTACAACAATAACATAGATTTACAGATAACTCATCACAACATGTTTTGCACAATCAGACAGAAAAAGTAAGCAAGTATTGGAAGGGGAAAATGCTTGTTTAATAATAATAGTAATAATAACAACAGTAATGCAATATTACAAAAGTGATCACTGAGTAGACGTTGTTTAGAATGGCTTGCATTTAGTTAAAGAAGCAGAAAAGGAGAGTATAGTGCCAGAAAAATATTATAATAAACAGCAATTTTAATTACAATAATCCTTCAAGCCAACAAATAAATGCTTTCAAACTGTAAGTGATTTTAACAATGGACAAGTATGCATTATATAGGAGCAATAATAAAATGACATTACCTTTTTTTGTTTTTATAACACAACATGTGTAAATCAATCAGCTTTACAGCATTTATCTTAGTCTCAAATACTGTTTTCATAAATTGTGCAGAAATTGGTAAATACTGAAGGTTTAAAAAACAACTATCACCACGAGTACAAAGGTGCTCCAGATATATATGGATTTGGTATTCCTTATTAGTAAATGTTATGATGAAATCAGTATTAACCATACCAACTTCAAAGATAGTTGCTGTTGAAAGTATTACACAGATCACAAAAGCGAGGAAGAGTCACACTCAGTGCCTTAATTAGTAAGATATAAAAGTCAAGGTAGCAGCATATCATACACTGCTGTCAGGGATGAAGTGTTAGATTCTTCATTGTACTTGGCCTCAGCTCTAATGAATTCAAGTGTACAGTTCCTTTTCTCACTGACTTTCCTTCCCTAACAATAAGCAAGGTATCCATTTACAGCTAGGTGAGCTGGAGCATGCCAGTAACAGAGATCAGTATTTTGCTGTCAAAAGATGACCATGATGTTTTTACTGAATTATTTACTAGAAATATATCATTGAAACAGAACTTCATGAACTCCAGAATCAACCATTTTCTAGTTATTTTGACAGCAATGTATTTTCTTGGATGTATTTGAGGGCTGATCAAAAAGTATCTGCTCCTAGGCTAGTTTAAAAAAAAAGTAGTTTGCCTATGTAGTTCGAAACCTAATCCCTTTTGAAATACAGCTCTTTTGAGTGCACTCACTTGGGGGGGGGGGGGGGGGGGGGATTTGCCAGGTTTCAATGTAAAAAAATCCCGGATGAGGTGTGATGTGTGGGCAAGTGCAATGTTATGATGGATCTGCCAGTTGGTACTCTCCCAGAGTTATAGCCTCGTGTGTCTAACTGCATCTCGTAGGCGTTGCATAACAGTCATGTAACACCCCTTGTTGACACTTTGTCCCACACGAATGAACTTGTGATAAACTACGCTCTGATTACTGTTCATCATGACCTTCACATTTGTTTGTGATTGCGGTGCCTTCTTTGGCTGAGGAGACGTGACTGAGATGACTGCTTTTGCTTAGACTCGACCAATGTTACGATTTTTTTTGTGAAGCCAGGGTCAGCATTGGCCAATTCCAATTTATCAAGCAGAACATTCAGTCATTTTGTCTAAAAATGCAAATGCTATGAGCACAGTGCATCAGTGCGACTATCACAGCAGCCTGGTAGCGACGGGTGAGCGGAAGGAAGGGTGTGGAAAGTCTGGGAAAAATTGTATGCACGGGCAGAAGATATCAAGGTTGCTAGTCCACCCCAGGGCAGCTATTGGTTTTCTTCAAGACAAAATAAGGTTGGTTACTTTTTTATCAGACCTTTTATAAATATGCATTAATCCTTTTCTTGCTTCTTATTTTGTATATGTCATGCCAACTTGTGAAAGCAATGACATGTTGCCCAAACATACAATTTCAAGTACAATTTATCAGTTCTTTTATGAACTTTTTTTCATGATGTAGTGTTAAATTGGCCAGAGTGTTTTTCTGTTGTCAGCTCCAATCTCTTTTTTTCAGCCTCAATTTCTTTTGCAAGATTTTTTTGCCTCACATGTTTCAACTTTTTTTTCTTATAACAAGCCCAACACCAAGACATTTGGCGGATGTCACCAGTAAACTTCCTTAGTACATGGACTACCCTCCTATTAATATTTTCTGTGTCTATGAATTTTAAAATTATTTTGAAAAACAACATCCCAATACTTACTGTCTTGGCGCCAAGTCATACAGCATGCATCCATTATTCAGTGACAAGGATTGCCCTGTCATTTGTCTCCAGGATGTTGCACATATTGCATGTTTTCTGGATGTTGGCGTAGGTCATCAGGTGGTCTTGGTCCTGTATTGTGCTACAATCACATGTGTCATCATCCGTGTAACATCCCTGTAGCCCCCTAAAATCTTCTATTATAGTTTTACATTATCCATGATTCACTTTCAAAGGATACAATAAGCTTTATTTAACCCCTATTTTCATTGACAACCAATTGTTAAAGAGGATACTTGTAATTTTCTGAAATACTGTATTTGCTTTGGCTATACATTATCATTATCTGGTTGATTAGTCCTGAGACTGTTTGCAAGGTTGTCTGAGTATGTCTCCATTTGACCCTGTCCTCTGCATCTCTCTTCATCTCAGCATAGCTTCATACTTTAATGTCTCTGCAGAGATGTAAAGATTAGCCTTCGTTGCTCTCTTCCTCTTTTTCCCTGACTCTTGCCCTCAGTTTCTTCTGTAGAAGACTATCATGTTTCATATTATAGCCCAGTCAACTCAATCATTGTTTTTGTATCATTTTCAATATTTGTCTTTGTGCGCCCACTTCAGTGAGGACATTGTCATTGTATCTTCTTTCTGTCGAAAACTGTCTTTCCATTCTATGGTAGCACCACATTTTAACCACTTCCAAGTTTATTGTTCATCCTTCTTTGCTTTAGTTCATGTTTCAGCCCCATACAGTGTAATTGGGCATCTAAGAGTGGAAACTATCCTTTTCTTCAGTTCTATCTTGATATTCTTTGAGGTTAGCAAAATTCTGTTTTTCTTTGAAGCTATTTTTTGCAATCCTTGTCTTCATTTTTATTTTATTGTGAGCATCTTCTATTATGGTTTGCCCTAAATTTTTGAACTTCTGTACTTGTTCGATTATTTCTCCATTGATGAATATGTTAACTTGCCTATGTTGCTTGGCTATTACCAAAGTCTTAGTTTTCAATGTGTTTATTTTCATGCCAAACTCTTTGGCTGCGCTATTAATTTTTCTAAGTAGCATTTGCAATGTTGCTACTGATCTTCCCACTATGGCTATACATGTACTTTTCATTATTTCTGAGTTGGAGATTTTATTCTTTTTATTATTATGTGCCTGGGTAATTAAATTTGTCATGTTTAGTCTAATGCTGTACTTTGTAACATTCTTCAGTCCTTTGAAGATTATTGTCACTTCCTCTTTACCGACATTAAAGCTCAGGACTTCTTTAACATTTTCTGTAAATACCGTAGTAACAATTTACTAAAAATGTCTACTTATGTTCTGTCAAACTGTATCAACACCTCAAGAGATGATGGCAGCTACGTCAGCATAGAGAGATTTTTGTGTGAATTGTCTAAGGTCTGATACTGTGATCCTGACTTAAATTAATTTATGTGAGGAAGATTTGTGATATCATCAACTACACTTTCTCATCCTGTGCTTACTTGGTCCAGTAGCAAGACATGTTAGTCAAAATGACTGAAGATATCACAAGATGCATATTTTATTTGTCCCGGATTTAGCTTACAAATGATTAATTTAATGTCTACAGACGTATATTTCTGATATTCTATATCGATCTTTAATTTTGTCTCTGTACAGATAGAACACATCAGGTAATACTACATATTTTAAATTTGAATTTTCTTATTTGGTTACCAATTCTTGCAGAAGTTTGTCAATTCAAGTCTTAGTTTGTTGTCATTAGTATTTAATCTTCCTTAACTAGTCTGGTTCCCCCTGAAACAACAATGATGAAATGGATGTTGTCCACAAATTTATATTTTTGACTGTCTTCTGGAGCACAACAAATAAAACTCCAGCTGCCCTGGCTTCCTCTTATGCCACTTGTTCTCTAGTACTCCTAATCTTCTCTTTCTCTGTAAGTCCCAATTCAGTGCATGTCTTGACTATATTTTTAAGTTTCTCTCTCAGGGTGTGTTCAATTCATCACCCATTTGTGTCTGCCAAATTGCAAGCCATACTGGTTGTAATCACATTCCTTGCCTTAGATCTGTGTGTGTTGCTACATTCAGTCATTTAACACAAAGTATGTAATGAAGATGTCGTTGGTGAAGGTCTGCATTCTGGGTGTAATTCTTATGCCACTTGCCTTGTTTTCTGAGCCATATTTATTTTTGTCCAACCTTGTGATAATCCCCTTACATTTTACTTTGTTGAATGCACTAATATAGTTAATTAAAACGCAAGTATAGGTTTATTTATACATTCATTAAAAAGGGACACAATGTGCTGAAGGAATCCCAAAGTCAAGGATTTTATAAACACTCAGAACGCATACTTGTATTCAGCATTATTTCATTACATTATCTACAAGTTACAAACCTCCTGTTTCCTAGGTTTCAAGAAAAGCTGTACTGATGAAATGGAAAATGTAAATAAATGTGAGTGAAGCTCAGAAAAGATAACTGAAAGAAAATTATTTTTTAAACTATAAGGTAAATATAATGAATGAATGACAATATGTCAAATTCAAACAAATTAATTGTTGTAGTTTTCAGAAGATTTAATTAAGAAACAAATTTTGTGCATAAGTAAGACATTTCATTGGGCTAGGTCATAAGCAGTCAAAAATGTATAAGATCCACAAATAGTTGCAGTCAAACCATGATAGGATCTACAATAATGATCTTTGATTTAATTATGTCATCTTGAGTTTGTACAGCTTATTTCATCATCCAAATATTCTCTCTTGGTACTTATATCCAATATTTATTTAAAATGTGATTAAGGAGGGTGTAAGTGCAACTGGCAAACTTAGTGCCACAGAAGTCCCCACTAGAGAGACACAAATGATTTGGAACAGGCTTCCTCCAAGAGGCATATTGTGGTGGTTGTCCCAATGCAGAGAAATGAAAGTGTGATCTTGACACTCATCCCATTTTTGCGCACATTTAGTTCTCTGCTGTCTTAGAAATGTTTTCTCTTCTCCCAGTTTTATCACATTTATTTTTCTGTTCTATGTTTTCCATACATATTTTTTTCTCTTCACTCAGTTTGAACAGATTCATCTTTATCTTTCCTCATTTTGAAAATGTTCATCTTTATCTTCCCTCATTTTGACAACGTTCATCTTTCCATTCACTCAGTTTTATCATATTAATCTTTCTCTTCTCTCAGTTTTACCACACTTATCTTTCCATTTTCTGTTTTACCACATTTATCTTTCTCTTTTATCAGTTTTATCATATTTATCTTTCTCTTCTCTCAGCTTTTCTAAAGTTAATTTTGTTTTCTCTTGATCTAGTACTTCAACATTTATCTTTTTGTTCTACATTTATTTTTATTTTTTTATAAATACTTCTTAATTTAATTAGATATATTTACCTGCCATCATTTTGCATTTTGTAAATTACTCTGTGAATTTATGGGACTAGAATTATCTGTATATCTTACAAACATACATTCTATTTTAAAAAAATATTTTTATTACATAATAATGACCATAAATGTCTGGTCCATTTGTAACACAAAACAAGTACAAATGTCATAATATGTACAACATTTCATTTATAAAACCTGCACAATATAAACAGCACACTGCTAATCATAAATGTCAAGAATTGGGCCCATATATATATATATATATATATATATATATATATATATATATATATATTTATATCTATATATATATATATATATAAAACATGATGTATGATACTTATAATATCGAAGCACAAATATAATATTTTATAATCTAAAATGAAAAGATAAATAGTAATTAACTAAAATGTTACCTATACAGTAGTAAATTATTCATATAGATACACAAATTAGTGAAATTAATGATTTATGTAGTAAAAAAAAATTATTTGCTTTTTTATAATCTGCAAAAATTATAGTTTTTGAATCAGTGAGCAGGCTAAGAAATTACATAAAGTAAGCAAATTCAGTTGTTTTTTTTTGGTCAAATTAAAAAAAGTTTACAACTTTTTCCTGCTTTATATTTGCAATCAAGGTCAGAATATCTAATCAGGGATGGCAGTTTGATGCGAACAATGACAGTTGTGGTGATGTAATGGTAACTGATGACAGTTGTGAGGATGTGACAGTATCTGATGACAGCTGTGCAGAAGTGACAGTATCTGATGACAGCTGTGAGGATGTGATAGTATCTGATGACAGCTGTGAAGATGTGATAGTATCTGATGACAGCTGTGAGGATGTGACAGTATCTGATGACAGCTGTGAAGATGTGATAGTATCTGATGACAGCTGTGAGGATGTGACAGTATCTGATAACAGCTGTGAGGATGTGACATTATCTGATGACAGCTGTGAGGATGTGACAGTAATTGATGACAGTTGTGAGGATGTGACAGTATCTGATGACAGCTGTGAGGATGTGACAGTATCTGCTGACAGTTGTGAGGATGTGACAGTATCTGATGACAGTTGTGAGGATGTGACAGTATCTGATGACAGTTGTGAGGATGTGACAGTATCTGATGACAGTTGTGAGGATGTGACAGTATCTGATGACAGTTGTGAGGATGTGACAGTATCTGATGACAGTTGTAAGGTTAAAACAGTAACTGATGAAAGTTATAAAGTTATAACAGTAACTGATGAGTTGTTGAGTTATGTTAATAACAAACGACAGTTATGGGCATCTATTAGTAACAAATGGCAGTTATGGGGTTCTATTAGTAACAAATGGCAGTTATGGGATTCTATTAGTAACAAATGGCAGTTATGGGATTCTATTAGTAACAAATGGCAGTTATGGGATTCTATTAGTAACAAATGGCAGTTATGGGATTCTATTAGTAACAAATGGCAGTTATGGGCATCTATTAGTAACAATTGTCATTTATGGGCATCTATTTGTAACAAATGACAGTTATGGGGTTCTATTAGTAACAAATGTCATTTATGGGCATCTATTAGTAACAAATGGCAGTAATGGGGTTCTATTAGTAACAAATGACAGTTATGGGATTCTATTAGTAACAAATGACAGTTATGGGATTCTATTAGTAACAAATGTCAGTTATGGGGTTCTATTAGTAACAAATGACAGTTATGGGATTCTATTAGTAACAAATGACAATTGTTGAGTTCAAATTGTAATTAACGGCTTGGTACTAACAGTAACTGATGGCAGTGTATTACAGACTAAAAACAATGTTGCAATAAGTTGTGGAAGGTCAGTGCTAAAAAAGATGTGCAATCATACATCGATTATCAATGAAGCAGTATTTGAATACATAAGACAGCTGAAATGTATTTTCTCAGAAATTACAACTAACAAGAAGATGCAAACTGGAATACTTGAATCCTGGTATTCAATCAGACAAGGTTGTCTGATATCAGAAGGTAGCTAAATGTTGCTTGAAGTCATGTCTGTCCTTTCCTCTGAGGTGCAATAATAGTTCAGGGGGGGGGGGGGGGGAGATGCAGATAATCTCTCCATCTCGCTAGTAGGCAGCCACGAGAGCGATTGTAGTTGTATGACAAATAGGAAGCAGCAACAAATTTTTAATTTAGAGTAACTTATAATAGGTTGTTAGAGCATCATTTTTTATAAGTAACAATTTATTTAGTAGACTGTGATATTCTTTCCCTAAAGACTGTTCAATTCTTTTCAAATCACATACTTAATGGCTTATCAAGTGTTGTTTCAGCATTTACATATTAACTACCATGAAGTGTGAGACAAAGAAGTATGCTGTCTGTTTAACTTTTACACAGAACACACTTTTAAATGGATATAGAAAATATAAGGACTCGGTGAATTTTTAACAAATAATCTCATAAGTTGATGACAAGGTTCTGCTGGATGAAAGTGAACAAGAACTACAGAAATTGGTGATAAATAAATGCCCTTTTTCGTCTATGCAGACGGTCATGAAGCAGGTATTTCTTTTTTCACAAGAAGGGTATTTTCTCCTTTCAACATATACAATTATTTTCGAGTTTCTTTCTCCGAGTAGCTTCAAATGTTGTTATGCAATTTCTAAATGATGTCTTCCATGGGGTTCGCACTGCAGCCGAGTTTTCCCAAGCACTGTGTTCGATGGAAAAGTCTGTCATTGATGCCTTGGAAACATCTTTATACCTAAGCAGGGGTCTGCCTGGGAGTCTCCTTCCCTCTGACAGCTCACCATACAACACGTATTTTGGAATGCGCCCATTGTCGATTCTACTCATGTGACCCAGCCAGGCCAGTCTTTTAGCGCATAACAATCCTATAGCAGAAGAAAGATTTGCATGTTGCAGTACTTCTGTGTTTGTTTTCTTGTCCTGCCACCTGATGTTCATAATTTTTCCGCTGTAGCGAAGGTGAAAAGTGTTTATCCAACTCTTGTGCCTAGAGTATGTCATCCATGTTTTTGGTTGATACTAGGAGATTCCCATTGAGAGTGATGTTTGCTGGATTGATGGGACCTGACCCCAGTCTTTGAGACGTTTATTGACAGCGAGAGCAAATTCCATGCCCCAGCTAAACTGTCAATTAAAGATTGCAAAGTGGCCTCATCATGAGCCACAAGGGCAGCATTGTTAGCGAAAAGAAGGTCTCTGAGTAGGACTTCTGTGGTTTTTGTCTTTACTCTTGGTCGGGCTAGGTTGTAGAGCGAACCATCAAATTGGTGCGAATGTAGACATCTCCAGTAGCATTTTGGAAACATTTTCCAGAAGGACAGCAAATAGAATACCAAATAGTGTGGGGGCAAGGACACAACCCTGTTTGACTCCAGTTTTGATGTAAAAACTGGCAGTTGTTACGCCATCCACCTGCACGCTCGCCTTCATGCCCTCATGTAAGGAAATGATAAGACGGAGTAACTTTGGAGAGCAGCCTATCCGCTCCAGAATTTGGTAGAGTCCTGGTCTGCTGACTGAGTCAAATACCTTTGTGAGATCTACAAAAGCAATGCAGAAAGGTCTCCTCTGCTCTCTGCATTTTTCCTGGAGCTGTCAAAGTGTCAGTTGTAGAAAGGCCGGCTCTGAAACCGCATTGCAACTGAGGCAGTGAATTAGCAATTGGAGAATCAAGTAGAAATATATGTCAAGAATATGGATTAGACATTAACATAAAGACAACATAAGAATATGATAATAAGCACAGTAAATAAGAAATATGCACTACAGGTGAGTATAAGTGCTACTCCTTCCCTGAAAATATAATATTGGAAATAGTAGATGAGAAATAGAAATCAAGAAGAAAATTGGGATGACCAAAGCTGTTTTCACCAACATGAGACAAATATTGACATCAAAACAAATAGCTCATGAAATAAAAATTTGAGGGAACTAATTTTTTAATATAATTGTCATTGCTGTGTGGTGTTGAAACATGGGTGATGAACAACGGGTTGAAGAAAGGAATTTAAACCTTGCAAATATAGATAAATAGAAGACTGAGACAAATTTTGTAGAAAGGAAAGTGGACAGTTATGGAAGTCTAGAGAAATTAGTACTATGAGAATGAATGTGTGAAGTCTAATCATGAGATTTTTTTCTAAATATGTTTTATATGATTTCAGCAGATTACTGAAAACATACTGGATGGAAAAGTAAATGGCAAAGTGCCAGAGGATAACATTGTTATAAGTTGAAGGATATTGCAAAGAGATGGACATGTACAAACTTGTCAGATTGTACAATCAAATCAAGAGTCTGAGGCTTTTATAGATCCATTAATGTCAACCTTCGTAGTAGAGATGGCAACTGCAATTATCTGAACCATGAGCTAATCTTTGTCAGGGAAGTTCATTCACCATGTCACAGAGCCACTCCTAGAACTAAGACCGGTGTAGTGACCAAATTAAATTTAAAAAAGTTTAATTTACTGTAAAATTTTCTGATCAAATATTTGATGAGCACTGCTCTGTTTGGACACTCACCTCAAGGTGAAAATAGTCAACCAAAATTAATAACGCCACACCATGTTTTTCAATACAGTAGATAATGTATTAAATAGTGAATGTAACAGAAGATGGATGTTACAGAAGTAGGATGTTACAAATCTGCAACATTTGGTCTACAAGGACAGCCATTTTTTAAATCTTACATGCCTATTATATCAATGTCATTTAGCTACTCAAGCTATCAAAGGGTAGGGTAGGGCAGAAGTGTGTATGGGATAGCACCTCACGGTGAGAGGCAGCCACATCCTTGATGGCCAGGATCCTATTTGGTTCCTCCACTTCTGTCTAGCTCACGTATGGCTCCTAGAGTCTGCCTGTGTACGGCAGCGCCACCCCCCCGGGCCACGGCTTTGGCTGGCCGGCTAAACTACGTGGGTGAAATGACAAGAAGGGGAGTCCACTCCTGACAAGTACATACAGCTGCTGGTGGAAGAGGCGGATTATCGACCTGTGCGACAACGACTCTGAAAGCGGGAGCTGGAAACGCCTGGTATCGGGCTAAGGGCGCACCAGAGACCATAGTTGCTAAGGGGCCAGAACAACGTCCAGAAAGCAATGGCAAACTACTGGATGTAAAATGCCAAGAAACCTATGACAGTCAAGAGAAACGAAACTCAAAGATCTGATGGTGAGGCCCTCAGACCAGGCAGATCATCGACGCCAACTGGGGAAGAGGCCAATTTCAGAGTCAGTACAAGTAATAGAGATGACGGCCTAAAGCCTGACTGCATTACAGTGGACAACTCTGAAATGGGACTAAAAACAAAACTAAGAATAGGCACCTGGAACGTCAGGAGCCTATACCAGGGCAAGTTATTCATGATCAGAAGAGAAATGAAGAGAACCAAGATAGAGATTCTTGGAGTCTCTGAGCATAGATGGGCCGGTCAAGGGCATTGTACCAGCTCCTCAGGAGAAACATTTATATACTCTGGGACGGACAAGGGTGGAAAAAGCGGGGTCGGCTTTATTCTGTCATAGAAGACAGCACCTTCACTACTCGGTTACAATCCAGTCAACGACCGCATAATTGTAATCAGACTAAAGAAAAAGACTAGAAATTTAACATTAATTCAAGTGTATGCACCAACATCAGCAGCAGACGATTGTGAAATGGATGATTTTTATAACACCTTGCAAGAAGCGATGGAAAAAGTTGAAAAAAGAGACATCTTGGTCATCATTGGAGATTTCAATGCAAAAGTTGGAGAGGAAAAAGACGAAGAGGAGAGAAGTGTTCGAGGACCTTTTGGTTTGGGACACAGAAATGAGCGAGGAGAAAGACTGGTTGAATTCTGCACGGAAAACAACCTCTCCATTGCCAACACCTTCTTCAAACAACATCCACGAAGACTGTACACGTGGACCTCCCCTAATGGCAACAGCAGAAACCAAATAGACTACATCCTAGTGCAGCAAAGATGGAGATCAAATGTGCTGGCGACAAAAACACTGCCAGGAGCAGACTGCGATATGGACCACGAATTACTGTTTGCAGTTTTCCAAACAAAACTACGCAGGATCAACAAAGGTTGCCAGCCAATACGCTTCAATGTATCAGCTATACCTACTGAATACAACATCAAAGTAGAAAACAAATTTGAGGCGTTGCTTGCTATACAGGAAGAGATGACATCTGAGGAGTTGACATCGCACGCAAGGGAGATTTTGATCTCGACAGCAAATGAAATGATTCTAAAGATATTGCACAAGACACAGAGCTATATAACAGAGGAAACACAGAAACTCATTGCAGAAAGGCAACAATTAAAACAAATAGGAAGTAAGGGGACCAACACAGCATATAAAAACTGCGCAAGAAAAGTTAGAAGAGAAATAAGAAAAGATAAAAGTAGATACATAGTAGAAACATGTAAGGATATAGAAAACCTACAACAACAAGGCAAAGAAAGAGATGCATTCAAAGCAACAAGAACACTGACAAGGGAATTCCGTCCGGTTCCACATGTCATAAATGACGAAGAGGATAACACATTAACAGAAACCAAAGACATACTGAATAGATGGAAAGAGTACTGCAGAACCATGTATGGAGACAGCACAAAGCGCTCAGTTACAATCCTACCAAAGGATGAGAAAGAACCTGAACCAAAATTGGAAGAAGTACGCTCTGCAATTAAAAGCCTGAAAAAGGGAAAGTCCCCAGGATGCGATGATATCCCAGCAGAGCTAATACAAGCAGGAGGAGAGGCATGTGCTCGAGTCTATCACAAGCTGTGTAAACAGATATGGCACAGTGCAGAGTGGCCAGAAGCATGGAAGAAATCAATTTATATTCCCCTCCCCAAAAAAGGCAACCTGAAGCTGTGCACGAACTATCGCACTGATCAGCCATGCTAGCAAGATACTCTTGCGAATCCTATTGAGAAGGATAGAGAAAAGGTTTGAATCTGAAATTCACGTAGTCCAGGCAGGTTT
Source organism: Ariolimax columbianus (assembly GCA_036924085.1). NCBI lineage: Eukaryota > Metazoa > Mollusca > Gastropoda > Stylommatophora > Arionidae > Ariolimax > Ariolimax columbianus. The sequence continues at coordinate 54,917,410 of JAVGWX010000002.1, read as the reverse complement.
TAGGAAAGACAGAGGGACCCGGGACCACATATTCAATTTAAGGAATATCTATGAAAAATGTAGAGAGTTTAATGTAGAATTGTACACATGTTTCATTGATTACACTAAGGCCTTCGACATGGTAAAACATCAAAATCTGTGGAGAATCATGAAGGAAATGGGGTTTCCTTTGCATATAGTCCATCTCATTGAAACATTTTACCAAGATCAACAAGCCGCTGTCCGAGTATCTGGGCAAACATCAGATTGGTTTGCAGTACAAAAGGGAGTCCAACAGGGATGTAATCTCTCACCTTATCTGTACAACATATATGCGGAATGTATAATGAGAAATGTATGAGAAGATGAGAACATTGAAAGTTTCGACCCATTTACGATTGGGGAGTACGAGATTCCAGAGTTACGATACGCAGATGACACAGTGATACTATCAAGAAGTTCGGAAGGGCTAGAGCAGCTACTTTCAGCCGTTAATGGACATAGTAAAGATCAAAATCTGTTCATAAACATAAACAAAACAAAGATAATGACTACCGATAAAACACAATGTCAGCATAAATTTACAGTGGGTGGTGAGGAAATAGATCAGGTTACACATTTTGAATATCTGGGCTCCAGAATCGACAAAAATGGTGACTGCTCGAAAGAAATCAGAAGAAGACTAGCTATGGCAATGCAGAGACTGAAAAGCCTGAAGAAATTATGTCAGGGCACCAACAAAACGATAAAAGTAAAAGTCTTGAGAGCCTGTGTTTTTCGTGTGGCAGCTTATGGCCGTGAAGCATGGACGATTACCAAAACTTCTAGACAAAGAATCAAATTCTTCGAGTCAAAATGTTACAGAAAGATCCTCAGAATACCCTGAACAGAGAAAAGAACAAATGTAGACATTCGGCAAGAGTTGAGCATAGAGGAGAACTGGTTTATCAATTCCATTTTGGCTAGAAAATGCAAATACTTTGGTCACATCAAGAGACACAACGGTCTTGAGAGGACGGTGATGGAAGGTATGGTGCCAGGCAAAAGAGGAAGGGGTAGACCAAGAAGACGATGGCACCAAGATATCCAGGAGTGCCTGAGTATGACAGTGGCGGAAGCTGGAGTTTTGGCAAGGGAACGAGTTTCTTTCAGACAGACCGTGATGGGAGCGACGTTCTACAAAGGACATGCTACATGATGATGAGCTATCAAAGAAATCACCTGTATGAGAACAAATGAATTCGTTGATGTAAAGAGGTCAACTGTAAAAGTCATCCCATGCTCCTACTGGAGTAAAATAATGGTATGTCAAAATAACCATGGTATGTCAAAATAACCATGGTATGTCAAAATAATCAGCTGTCTTGCACATTCTGTCCATAATAGTTTCAAATTATTTGCCTGTTGTTATTATCCAAAAAAAAGCAAAGAATAGTTACACTGTAACCTGTCACAAAAAGTGACTAAGAGGGATGAGTATAGGACCAGCTATCCATTCTATAGGAACTAGCTGTATTAGTCAACAAATTTTTTTAAATTGAAAAATCGGTAGAAGAAGAGTAACTAAGTAAAGTAAACAGTTGTGATTTTAGTTTTGTTTGTTTATTCCTTAATATTGTCCCAACACTTCAATAGTGTGATTTGGATCGAATTGTGCTGTAGGAAGGAACTAAGACTAAATTTCAAGGAGTTTTTCATTCTTTGTTATCAAATCTCCAGTTTGTTGGTTCTTGCATTTAAATTAATTTTTAGGAAGACTTTGGTTAACCATCAGATTCATGAGAAGACTTTTCAATCAATGAAGCCACTGTAAGATAAATAACATGGTCCCATCATGTTCATAATGAAACAAATCAACTACTTTATCTTGCCTCACATGTTAAAATTGAGAGAATTAGAGTATGTGAAGACCGAACTAAAAATATGAGTTTAAAGAAAGGATGAAGCTTAATTAGAAGAGAATATATGCAATCATAAAGCCACAACACACATATAAGAACTATTGGATATTTTACAGCACTAAACACTAATAGCAGAAGAATTAAAAGTTAAAAAATTACATATGCTGTTATAAAAATAAACATATACTGTGTGTGTTGGACTAGAAAAGCATAGTAATTTTCTTTTTGCTAAAATTGATTTGTACCAATTTTCATCTGACTTTTATGTTCGACAAAACCTACACAAAGTACAAAACTGAAATTTGACAAAATCTACAGAGTATAAGATTGAATTTGGTGAACCTTCACATAATATAAAACTAAGTTTCACACAACATACACATAGTATAAAACTAAATATTGACAAAACTTACACACAATCATCATCATGTAGAATGTCCTTCATTGAACGTCTGCCTGAAAGAAACTTTTTCCCTTGCCAAAACTCCAGCCTCCGCCAGTCATACCCAGGCATATTTTGGTGACATCATTTTCTTTGTCTACCCCTGCCTTTTTTTTGCCTTGCACCATACCTGCCATCATTGTTCTCTCGAGACCATTGTATTTCTTGATATGACCAAAGTATTTAAATGTTCTCGCAAAAATGGATTTGATTAACCAGTTCTTTATGTTCAACTCTTGCTGAATGTATATATTTGTCGTTTTCTCTGTTCAGGGTATTCTGAGGATCTTTCTGTAACATTTTGAGTCGAAAAATGTCATTCTTTGTCTAGAAGTTTTGAAATCGTTCATGATTCACAGCCATATGCTGCCACAGGAAAAACACAGGCTCTCAAGACTTTCACTTCTGTCATTTTGTTGGTGCTCTGCCATAATTTCCTCAGGCTGTTCATTCTCTGCATTGCCATGGCTAGTCTTCTTCTTCTTTCTTTCAAGCAGTTGCCATTTTTGTCAATTCCGGAGCCCAGATATTCAAAATATGTGACCTGATCTATTTCCTCACCAACTACTGTAAATTTATGTTGACATCATGTTTTGTCGGTGGTCATTATCTTTGTTTTGTTTATAAACAGGTTTTGATCTTTACAGTGTCTATTTGCAGTTGAAAGTAGCTCCTCTAGCCCTTCTGCACATCTTGATAGTATCACTGTGTCGTCTGCGTGTCATAACTCTGGAATCTCGTAACCGCTAAACGTAAATGTATCAAAACTTTCAATGTTTTCGTCTTCTCTAGCATTTCTCAATATACATTCCACATATATACACAATATAATATTAAATTTGACAAAATCTACACATAGTATGTAGCTTAGATCTAACGTTTTTGGAAAGTCTAAATTTGATCCAAAGAAAAATAATATTTCTAAACTAAAAGCCTCCTGAAAAGGAGAGTTCAAAGCACTATTCTTCTACTTCACACTCAATAAATGTGACTTAACAGTCACTTGAACAAAATCCAACCAGAACATACTCCAGACTGCTGACTGCAAATATCTCTATGAAACTGTTGAGCATAATCTTTTTGAATGGCTGGCACTTGCCGGTGTTAGAAAAGAGCTTTTTCCTTTGCAGTCAGACAGATGGAACACTCTGTATAGAACTAGACAACAGCTTACAAACACTTGCAGATATCACTATATGACATTGGGCCAAAGAGCAGGAGCCCACAGGTCACTGAACCAATAATCAAATAAAACCAACCAAACTAAAATATGACCAAATTGAAATGATATAACTTCGGAAATTGATTTCATATTCACTCAAACCAATTATTATTATTAACCCTCCAACTGTCATAACGGTCGATGGTCGGCCATCATGGCTTTTCCCATGGTGCTACAGCATAAAAATCGGCCGAAAGAAAAATCGTAAATAAATTTGCAAATCTGATTTTTGTTCTGTTAGCAAAGGGGAGATTATGATAAATAATTGGTTTTTCTTCCGGTTGGTTTTTTTACAATGTTGTCTAATCGTAACATTCCATGGTTGTTTTGCATTTGAACTGAGTGATATTTTTTTTCAAATTTTTCTATCTGAATCATGTCTGTCGCTGGAAATGGTCCATCAGGACTAGATAATAAATCTAGACCTTCATTATTTGAAGTTCTTCCGATGGACGAAAGCAATATCAGTAATGATTTTGAGGAAATGACAGTGATTTGGGGTGAAGACGAATCAGATAATGATTGAGATAGGGATATCATGCATAGCTCTGGATCGAGTGTTGCCACTGACCAATTTGGTTGGGAAAAGTTGGATATTGAATGAAATGGACCATGCCTAGACCCTAATTTCATTGTTAGAAATCCTAAAAGCTCTCTTAGTATATAGTCTAAGAAAGGTGGATTATTTATAATATGACTGTGGTACCAAACAAAAGGCTAGAGAGAAAAATATGTTCTTTCCATTGTGGAATCTCTATGCTGCAACGTTCCAGAATTTCAATCACCAACAGTTCAGCCAAAGTTGGACATCTCTAGCCAGATGCTGATACTGTTGTGTTTTGTCTTTGATTGTTGGATGACAAGAGGAGAAAGACTGCTTTTGTTGCAGTGACACTAGCAGAAGCAAGAGTAATAATAACTGCAAATGATGCAGAAGATGAACATGGCACTGGTGTCCAACATTCAAGGTTAGGTACCACGAGCATTGCGAGCAAAACCTCGTTCACAAGACAGATAAAGGACTCAATCAGAAGAAAGAGATTAATATTAAAATAAGTTATTCTTATGTGTCAATTTATGTTTAGAATATTAATAAAAACACAAATAAAGGTAATTTTTAACAGCTTTTATAGTTTTCTTTCTGGGTATGATTGAATAGTATTTTTTTTTATTATGAATTACAAAAATTCACATTAATTACATTTTTCAAAAGAAATCTCTTAAGTATACATTTTCTGAAATAAACAGCTTGTAGTAACTGAAAAACTCATTACAATGATAATTTGAACCAATCAGTAAGTGAGGGTTGGTTGAAAGCAGAAGATAAATTTTACTTACTGCTTACAGAACTAGCTCATGGTCAGCGTACATGATGCACAAACACATACTAAATTCATACCATAATATTTCTTGTTCAATATGCTTTCAGAAAATGTATACTTATATGGATATCTGATTTCATTTTCTATGTGATTCTGGTATTTTATTGGAACATGTCAAAATCTTCAAAAATGCATTGGCACCACAGAACAAATGCACTTGACAGTTGTAGGGTTAAAAAACTTAAAGTGACTGCAGTAAATGGGATAAGTAAAAGTTTACAAAAACAGAAATAATTTTAAGCAAGTTTACACCAGAACACATCACAAATTAATCTAATTTTGTTGTGTTTCTGTGTCATTTTAATAATTTAAACATTCCTATTTATTGTATTATTACATAATTTTCTAATATCATAAACATGTTTACAATAACATAGAATTCATCTCAAATATTTCAATGCAATAATTAATTCTGAATCCAAAGTACCATATGTGTTTAACCTATGTTATTGCCTACTTTTAGTTTATCTATCTTCAGAGTTTATATAGTCACAGAATCCCTGTGTGTTAGGTGGATCTGAGAGGAGAGCAAAAAATAGTAACACTGTAACCTATCAGCTAAGAGGCAGCTAAGGAAGGTAGGGTATAGGACCAGCTACCTTATCTCGCAGAAACTAAAAGCAGCAGTAAGAACACAAATTCTCTACACTCTCACTTGTCTGAAGGGACATCAATAAGTCTAGTCAAGTCATGGTCAGAGATTGTGAAAAAAAAAGTAAGTAATATATTGTGAATTGATATGGTGAATTTATAATTGAATGATATCATTGAAAAGTTTATTGACAATATTAGACTGCAGCAACGTGTCTGCAATGAAAATTGACATTATGATGTGTTATTTACAAAAGCACTGCTGTGAAATTGTTACTGCACGCCCCTAAACCTAGGAAACGTGCCAATGTTTATCTGAAAGAGGTCTGGTAGTGGATTAGTACATTTCACTAATGGTTGAACTAAATGGTGATTTAGACTGTAGCAGGAACTTGCTTATTTGTTTGTTTATCTGCTGCCAAATTGTGCTATGTGTCATTTGAGTGCTGCTGTTTTATCATATGTTTGTCTTGCGTTTCACCATGTTTGTCTTGAGTTTCATCATATGTTTGTCTTGAGTTTTACCATGTTTGTCTTGAGTTTTACCATTTCCTATTTTATAAAGAACAACATTATGCAAATTCAATCAACATTATTTCATTTATATACGGACACCTAACTAAATAAAATATTTAATTTATATGTGAAACTTTAACAAAAATATGTGCAAACTGATATCATGAAAGAAAAGTGATAACATATAATCGTATTATTGTCAACTATTGCACAATGAAATCAAAGGGAAGCTAATACAGATGGATGATCTTTAAAGAAAAATCAAAGGGAAGCTACTAATGATCAAAAGACATATGAAAATAACAAGGCCAGCAGATCCACAAAGTGTCTCCAGTGATATTTTGTCACAAACTTTGGTGTTTATGAATGCAGAAAGCATTGTTATTGGTCTTCTTTTGTTCAGTTAAATACAACATGCTAAAGTTGCAGCCACTTAATTTTACAACAGCTTGAAACTGTTACCATGATCCTTCCTTACTTGGTCCCTTGTGAATCATCTGCTCTTACTGTTAAGTGGCTGATTCACATAATTCTCAATAAGTATGTCATATTACAATGTCTAACTAGCAAAGTGTGAAGGAAATTCACACAAAACAGACCTGAGCATCACATATAATGAGGCCAAGACTACAGTTAAAGTCAGCTTCATAGAAAAATGGGCTGATCAACACCAATATATTCAAAAGGAAGACAATTACTATGATTAAACTAGAGAAGTGCAAGTCATCATCTTCAGACTGACAACTGGGAATAATAGACTAAAGGGTCATCTTTACAACAAAATGAGGATTGGGACAGATGTGTGGGGAGCATTCCATGATTGTGGAACACATCCCAGAAAGCTGCATGCTCATGCAGGAAGAGAGAGAACAATACTGACCTCACACTACAGATATGAGACAAAAGTGTACGATGATAAAACAGCCTTACAAACAACAATATTCTTTGTAAGAGAAACCAGATCTTTGATCAGAAGATGAACAAAGAAGAAAATATTACAATGTCTGATGTAAAATTAAACACTGACTTACTGCAGCAAAGAACATGACTGTAACCAATATTGTCAGAGATTGAAGAGAGAAAGTGAAGGTGGATAGGACACACTCTCAGAATGAAACCCAACAATATAACTATACATGCTGGATTTGAACCCACAGGAGAATAGAAGCATGGAGAGACCAAATAAAATGTGCAAAGAACAGTAGAAGAGGAAACCAAAGCAATTTGGGTCTCTTAGGCCTAGCTCAAGAAGATAGACTAAAATAGGAGCCATTGGAGAGCATCTGTTGTAGTCTCATCTTCCAATATAATTGAATAGGAATAGTGAAGTGATGCTTGGTTGCTAGACAAGCCATCCAAAATACAGCCAATGAGTGTTAATTTATACTTCCTATTGGCTTGTACAACAGTTGTAAAATAAAAGTGATAGAAGCCATTTCATCAAATTCAACAATAAAAGAGAAAAATATATTAATTTCAGTTTGTTTTATCTGATTTTCAACAATTAAAAATGTTAGTAAAACATGGCTATCACAAATTATGAGAAATATCTGTCAGATCAAAGAATGTAATCATTTGAAATATGATGCATAAATGTAAATTTAATTTAATCTTTCAGATTAACTCATACATTTTAAAATTTACTGCGCTCTTGTTAAAAAAAAAAAGGAAAAATTACGTAGTGCTATATCTTCATCATCTGATTTTGTATGTCCATTTTTGATAAATGCATAAATTAATACCTTGTCTATACATTCATATTTAATCCAAAAATTCAGATCTAAGCCACAAAATCAGATCTACATCATAAAATGGGATCTAGACTTATCATATCGAACAGCTCTATAAATTCAGATTGTCTGTAAATCAAGATCATATTCCCAAATGTATATGTAATCCATAAACTCAAATCTAATTGACAAATTCAGATCTAACTGATAAATTCTAATATAATCCATAATTTCAGATAAACCAAAAATTATAATATAGATCTGTATTACAGATCTCAACTATAAATGCAATTTAAGCCATGAAATAATATCTAATCTATAAATTTGGAATTAAGATATCTGTAAATTCAAATCTGATCAGCAAAGCATGGTATTATCCATAAATTCACGTCTAGTATCAAACACCAGATAAAATTCATGTACAGATTATTTCTCTTAAATTTAGATATAATCCATAGAATCAGATCTCATTTATAAATTCAGATCTTATCTCATAAAATATCATAAAAATGCATATCCAATAAATTTATATCTACCCCATAAAATTCTTATCTTATTCCACAAATTCAGATTGACACTATTCAATCAGATACCTTAAAAAAATGTAGATAAAAACCATAATTTAAATGTTAAATTTAGATATAAACTATAAAATAAGATCTTATTCCAAAAAATTATATCTTAACCATAAAAGCAATAAAATCAAATCAAAACTCATTTATAAATTCAGATCTAATCTCATGAAAATCTTTTCTTCTCCATAAAATCAGATCTAACTCCATAAAATCAGATCTAAACAGTCACCACAAATTCGGGATTGACATAAGAAAATCCTGAAAATTCACACTGGTCCAAGTTCATAATAAAAAGTTTGTCTGTTGGTGTTAGTTTTGGAGCCTCAGAAGTAAACTCTCTGTCAAAGTTGCTGACGTCTTTTCGACTTTTCTGCAAAGATTTAAAAAAAAAATTATTATGATTTATAATGATTATAATACACAATAGTGAACAAATAGGAAAGTTTTTTTACATCAATGTTACTAAAAAAAACTTTACTAAAAAAAACTTTGCTGTGAAATAATTCTAGGCTGTGTAACACCTGCTGCAAACATAAAGCTCATACAAAAATAATGTTTTCAATTTTCACCAAACACATTGGTGAAAATCAATATTATGCTTCCTCAGATGACCTCATTCAAACTATTCTATCTGAAAGATAATGGCTATCCATAGAATTATAAAATATGTCCACACAAATATATGGATATCCACACAAAAAAATGGTTATCCATTCAGATGTAAAAGTTATTCATACAGAGATAGTCAAATATTGTCACAAAGTTAATACTTATCCAAATATACATATTGTATTTGTAATATTCTATACAAAGAAAATTAATATTCATTACTCAGCAAATTAATCAATTGTACATACACAAAATTCAAGTAGACAATGATGTTGGGTATAAAGTGATAGAGACATGTTCAAATTAGGTTTCACCTTTCTCTGATGTGGGGGTAACAAGTTCCCATACTCACCTTCTCTAATAGTACGTCAGGTACCCATTTACAGTTTTGTATACTGGAGCCTATTAAGACTTCACTTAGTCCCTCCAGTCTTCTACTTCTTTGGGTGTAGAGATATTTTTGTATTTACTTTCAATTAAGTGTGTTGATAAACAGGTGATTTACCTATTTACATAATGGTGGGGCTGTCACCTTTAAGCCTTCATGCAGATCACTGTTGGATAGGAGTTTTATTACCTTTAGAATATTTGCCTGGACAATGGCTAAAAGCCTGGGATTTTTGTGTCCATCTTCAGTAGGACTTGGTGCTGATGTTACCTCTCTGGAGACCAAGGAATACTTGCGAGATTCAAACACCAACCATTTTGCGTTTTATTTCTCGAGAGATAAGCCTCTTACCTTTCAGATGTAGCAGACCTCTAGAGCATGTTTAAATTAGGAATTTAACACTTTCCCATTGCAGTCAGAGGCTGGGTAGTAGTTATGAAACTGAATATACTAAAATCACTTATATTTCCTCTAGTCAACTATAGGTTACATTTTTCAGTAATTTATAAAGATCCAAATAATTCTGCCAAAATGTCTATTGCTGAAATGAAATGTACCAAAACTGCATTCAAGATAGTACAATTGCTGCTAGATTACAAAGTGATACACTTGCAAATATTCAACAGCTAGGAAACATTTTTGAAAAAAACATGTTAAAAAAAAGAAAAAGGTGAAAGAAATAAAATAGCATCCTACAAAGAAGGTATAGATGGAAAGATAGGAAGTAATGAAAACTAACAAAATTCATTGATTAAGTTATCTATTTTTAATGACCTTAAGTTGAGAATGCAAAATGACTGTCATATAGTAACACTTGTTAGCGATGTTGGTTTGTCCCATTTACAAAACATTTTTCTTTTATGCAGCAAGTGTGTTCGTTGTCTGGCTTGACTAGGTTCAATTCCAGAATACTTAATTCATTTTCCTTTCTACTGTTTAGTATATGTGTTTCTATTGCTTAGGAAAATGTATATATGTCATTGTCGTTACGTTAATTACGCACCAATAAATATCGTATAAAGAGACTTTCAAGTTGACAGACAAATTGTGGCTATTTTTATAAAAATATTACAAGATATTGCATGGCTAATTAACTATTTCCAATGATCACTGTTGTAGGAAGTATAAAGTACAATGAAAGGCTATTGTTTTAAAATGTTCCCATGGGCTAAACCATGCATGTGCTCTTGCAGTTATTGTTTTCTGTAGAACTAGTGTTTCCTAAAATGAGACCACGACTTACTTATTCACATTTTGAAACGTATTTAAATACAGAGAAACTACTGACTCACGTCAACATGAGGCTGCAAGATCAACGCAGAAGTGCTTGTCAGATGGAATATTGATTTACTGTTTGCTTACCACCCTTGGCAATGCCTCAGATTATAGCTGGCTGCTTGCATCAGGGTCAGCAAACCAGAGCTGTCCAAGACCCTATTCTGCTTCCAAGCGGTAGCATTGGAAACAGGCTGCACTAGTGTAGTCTGGCTAACAGAATGTGGACCGCAATGGAAAGGTAAATCCAGTACCTAAAAAAGCCTGCTAAAATCCAATGTGTTTGGCCGAAAGACATAGATATTGCAGCCTCGCTGTATATAGATATTACTCATTCAAAACCATAACTTGTAAAGCATGCAGGGATTTTTAAGGACGTTGAATAATTCTGTTCAGCTGTTTGCCAAGGACAACTTCAATTTCTGAAAATGTGTACTGTATTACATATCCATGCAGCTCTGAACCATCTGTTGCTTTTATTTGTGATCCGCATCTGTAGCCTGTCTTACTTTCTGCTTTCAGTCATGGTAATTATTAGAGAAGCACCAAATAGTGTGTTTTTACTATCCAGCTGAATACAAATAGAGACCTTACACTATTTGGCCAGAAATGAATAGAGACCTTTCCCTACTTGACCAGGTACGAATAACCTTTTTCTATTTGGCCAGATATGTATGAATAGAGTCCTTTTAACAATTTGTTGGATACAAATAGAAACCTTTAACCAATTACTCTTATACGAATAGAGGCCTTTAACTATTTAACAGGATAAGAATATGAATAACCCAAACGTTTAGGATGAAAAGTTGTGTTCAATACATCTGCCAACTTTTTCTATAATTATAAAATATTCAACGTGTTACATCATAAAAAAAAAATGGGGCAAATATTTTAAACAATTTTTGAATACTTTTAAATAATCACTAATCAGTTTTAAAAAAGTCATTTCTGCACAGAACATACAATCCCATTAAAAAAAATAAGTTTCTCTACATTTTCTTTCAAAAGATATTTATTTTCTGAAAAAGTGTTGCCAAATTACAATTCGTAGCTAGCATTTGCAGATGAGATGGCCCTGATCACAAAACCCGAGGCATATCTCCAGATCAACTTGCAGGTCTGGGAAGAAGAATTGAAGAAGAGAGGAATGCACATCAGCAACTCCAAAACAAAAACGATGGTGATCGCCAGAGATGAGAAGAGACACCAGATAGCATTGGGAACACGAGCACTAGAGCAGGTCAGCCACTGAAAATATCTAGGAGTGGTAATAGACAGCAGGGAAGGAATACAAAAAAACTGCACGAAGGGATGCAGATGGTAGACTTTTCCATGCAATAAACAGATGATTCCTCAACTAAAGAGAAATAAGCAGGAAATCAAAGATGTATATATACCGCTCAACCTATGTACCTGTCCTGACATATGGGTGTGAGTCATGGACAATGACCACAGCACAAAAAATGCAACTACAAAATTCAGAAATGAGGTACCTAAGAAAGGCGGCTCATGTGACGAAAAGGGACAAGATCCGTAACTAGACAATACGTAGCAATCTCGAAGTCCAACCCCTGCAAACACAAGTGGAGCAGCCCCAAATACTGTGGTTTACCCATGTCTATAGAATGGAAGAAGATCGGATACCAAGGCGGTCATAGGAGGTAAAAAGTCTAGGATGCCTACTCCCAGGACATCCCAAAGTACATTGGGAAAACAACATTCGATAGTCCCTAAGTGACCGATGGCTGAATTGGAAAAAGACGGCGGATAGAACAGTATAGCGTTCTCTCTGGCAAACCTCTACACTTCAAGGTAGAAGAGGAGCGACTAAGTAAGTAACTATCTTTTCTTGATTCTAGGAACCAACATCATCACACAGGGGACATTCCCTTAAGTGTTCCGTTCTCCAACCAAGCAGCCAGCCAAACGTATATATATTCATGAGGCCCAGTCAGGTGTTGATTTCTTCGGATCTTTCCAGACAGAACACACATTCTCCCTTAGTCACTCCCAAATCTATCATCATCTGCACACATGCATTTTCACGACCCTCTGTCTCTTCATCATTCTGTAGACTCTCTCGTCATCACCGCGTTGTTCACCACAGCGCGTCCCGCCACTGCATCAGCTCTTTCATTGCCCCAGACGCCTGCATGTCCCGGGCAGTAGACCCATGTGACAGACACCCTGTACACCAGAGATGTTCAGAAGAGAGGTCCACTCCCTTCTTAGCATGCCCGGTTCTATCTTACGGAGCATGCCCTGCGAGTCTGACAGTATCACTGTGTGTGTCACCGGTTGCATCACCAACCAAGTCAGGGCTGCTGTTACAGCCTCATACTCGATGTGACAGTGGAGTAGACAGCTGATTTTTCCACCACCTCCTTGCCATTGTGGTAGCCGGTGAAACCCCAACCGCACTTGTTTGCATCTCTGCTGGCAGAACCATCTGTGTACAGAATTGGGTCATGTGGTCCTGAGTGCTGCTGGATCAGCTCCTGTATTGAAGCTTCTGTCCTAGTGCCGCCCCACTCTCAGCTCAGTTGTTTCACCACCCTTGTCAGGGGACTCTTGTTGCCCACTTCTACACATTCACTACCTCTTCTCACTTCTTCCAATGCACATACTCTTATCAGGGAGCCTTCTGCTTCTGTCATCCATGACCTTCCTCGCTTAATGCGTCTGCCCTTGAGTGTATCCAAGTCTTGATGCAAAGGGTGGTGTTCGTTGTTGGCAACGTTGGCATATGCCTTTACCTGTGGTACTTGATGTCGCACCTTGATGCTTGGCAAATCAAGCAGGAATCATGGCCTCGTTATGGATTCTCTCTAATCTATCTACCTGTGCTTGCATCAACAGAATGAGAGTCCATTGTTGCACGTCTTTGGCCGTCATGACTTTGATTGCATTGATACCCTTCTTTGCTTTCAAAATCACATTGTCAACATGTTTATTGAAAGAGAGACTTCTGTTAAATGTGATACCCAGATATTTCATGTCATGTCCTCTCTCAAAGATTGTGCCCATGCAAGTGGCCCCTGGTAGTTCATCTGAGACCAACCAATTGTTTATGGAGAACCAGACAATCTTTTCCTTAGATGGATTAATTTCGGCACTGTAGTCAGTGCACAATTCAAATAGTTTCCCCTGCCTGCTCTGCACACCCACGACAATTTCAGTCCTGTCCTTGCCCTGATTGTTTAACAGGAGGTCGTCTGCATATGTGAGGATCCTACCAGGCCCAGTCACCTCCATCTGTGAGGATACTACCAGGCCCAGTCACCTCCATCTGTGAGGATCCTACCAGGCCCAGTCACCTCCATCTGTAAGGATACTACCAGCCCAGTCACCTCCATCTGTGAGGATACTATCAGGTCCAGTCACCTCCATCTGTGAGGATCCTACCAGGCCCAGTCACCACTAACTGTGCAATTGTGCAAGTGTACACATTAAACAGTACAGGAGACAGAGGAGAGCCTTAAGACAGTCCCGGCGCTATAGTTCTGATCTCTGACGTCCAGGAATTGTACTTTAGAGCGACACTTCTTGGTATAAGGACCGTTGCACTCCAACGGACGACCCGGAGGTCAATATTGAGGTCTACTAATAGATCGATTAGTTTGCCGTAGTTGACCCTATTGTAGGCATCTTCCAGATCGATCGTCGCGACGACAGTTTCCTCTTTTGTCTGGAAGCCCTCAAATATGTGGTATGCCAAGACAGCTGCATTGGTTGCCGTGTCTCTGCCAGGTGTGTAGGCACCTAGAGTGTCTGGACATTGACCTGTTTTCCAGCTCATTGGCAACTCGTCTAGCAGTGATTCTCTCCAGCACCTTACCGTACACATTCTGTAGTGTGATGATGTGGTAGCCTTTTATATCAGTAGCCTCTTTGCCTGGTTTTGCTAGGGGGATAAGATAGATGTGTAGCCACTCCTCTGGTACGTGGCCTGTCTTAAGACTCCCATTAAAATAATTTGTAATCTTTGCGAGCTCATCACCCCACTGTCCTTCAGCAGGTTGTATAGTATTTCATCGGGCCAAGGTACACTGTCCGAGGATCTCTTTATGGAGTTATCTCCTCAACACTAATCAGGTCGTGCTCCTCCTCCATTGTTCCTAGATTTGTCACCAGTGCCTCGCGTTGAACGATGTCATCTTGGTGAGTCTGCTGAAGGTACCTGTCAAAAAAGGCTCTTCTCTTCTCTTTTGCTTTGAGTGTTACGTTAACCTAGTGAGCCCAACACATCACGGTGAAGCTATCCTAGTCAAACTGGGTCTACCACACTCACTGCTAGACTTGAACGAGTGGGACAATGAAGACCGAGAACTGCAAGGAGTACAGATCACAGTTCAGGGCAGTCGGTGGAATATAATTAATATCTATTTTGGGGAACTGTTCTCATACCGAGTCGGATGACTGGCGATTCCTCAGCGAATTGGAGGACTTGCCAGGAGACATGACATTGGTGTGTGGTGAGTTTAATGCACGTAGTCCCTTGGGGAAACCCAAACAATAACCCACAGGTGCAGGCGCTTGACCAGGTCCTCCTTGAATCCAGTCTGAATATCCTAAACTGTGAGGTGAAAACCAGACTTGGCACTCGAATAGCAGACTCAGACCCTAGATTGAACTCACACACTGGTTTCATGCCACGGAGAGACATACACCAGGTGGACACGGAAGTGTCCATTTGCCATGTTCTGTTTCCATCACATGGGGGCAGCCCTTCAGATAGACCAAGATGCAACATGCTTTTAAGTATCCTATCTATTCACCTTTAGACATCATGGGGAGGTTCAATCTTCTTTTATGCACCATTTATATAAGTCGTTAAATTGAAACCATGCCTTCTGTAGTGATTATTTAAATTTTCAATCAATATTTGTTTGATCTTCCTCTAAAGTACTACTGTCCGTCATCCATAATTTTGTGCAGTGGGATATGTTTGGAGATATATTTCCAATCCTTTCTATTCTACGTCTGCCAGTTCATCTTTATTTCTCTAATTTATTAAATGTATTTGATCATATACTTTGTGAACAGGAGCCTTGTATGTGGGCCTACTAAGTTAGAACATCCTGATTAGGTCACTGGTGGAGACACCAGATAAAGAGACTACAATCTCCCTCCAGGTTAGGGTGTTTAAATAGGATCAACAACTCAAGCACAGAAAAAAATGAAACAAATGTTACTGCAAAGCATTGAGAGCTAGAAACTGCTAAGAAAGAATTTCACAAAAGAGAATTTTAATGAAAGCTGACATTAGATTTTACTTTTAATCTATGTCTAATATACAACAGAACAGCTTTCTCACTGGACAAATAAGATTAGACTATTTTATATTAAATGCAAACACATCTGTTCTGAAGAAAAATTAGACACAGGAAAAGGAAAATAAATATTGGAAAAAAATGGTATGTTACTAACAATTATTTACAAATACTTTCTCTAATTGCAGACTTTCCCCAATATATGTATAGATTCTGCAGAGTATTCTAAACCAGTATAAAAACGTTAAGTTAAGATGTTTTTATGACATATTTCTTATCTAAATGCCAGAAGTATATTTGAAAAATATTGAGTTGTCGAAGAGTCAATGCAAAGAATATTAAAGAATAAAGTGGGAATGGATAGGACATTCTCCCAGCAAATATCTTATTAAAACAAACATTTATATAAATTTGCATGGAACCCACAAGGATAGTGTTGGAAGTCTTGGGAACAGTTCCCCATCCACAAATATGTAGATGTCAATCAAAGCAGAAAGCAGAGACAGACAATACTACAGTTCTGTACTCCATAACTGAAATAGATTATGATATGAATGCACGTGTATATGTAATATTGGTTTCACACAAACAAAACAATATTTTCCTTCAAAGTAAAGTAATTACTATTATTCAATGTTTCCGTGCGGATCTTTGATTCCAATGGGGAAAACAGAATAGCACCTCTTAACCTTACAATGCATATTGTACAAGGTGACTAAGGAGGGACTGCCAATGTCACATTTTAGAAAACCACCACCACTGCAAAAGCACATAAACACATTGGCACAGACTTCCTACAAGAAATGGTGGTGTTTGCTCCCATTAGCATGAAGATTGTAGGATGATCATTCAAAGCAGGTGTGTAGCTTCATCCTTACAGATTAGATATGTAACAAATCACAATAAGGAATTGGTAGATAACAAAGCTTATGCAGGCTGGATATGCAGGAGTGACATGAGAAAAATGCCACATTTTTGTGTGTGCATTTGTCTAATATGTTCGTGGTTTATAAATTCAGTTGACAGTTCGCAACACACACACAATATTTATACATGAATTGCAACAATATGAAAATGGATACAATTTTAAAACAACTTTAGGTCAAATTGTGTGAGAATTTATTATTGCAGAACCATTAGCATATCAAAAATACTGTTTAATAAGATAATTGTTATGTTTAAATTTGAAATAATGGTCACACAATTGTAATAATATCATTGCTTTATGAAGCTAAAATTAACATTATTCTCTTTTGAGAGCCTTTTAACCCACGACTTTCTACAGAAATACTTATTAAGTAAAGAAGCAAATAAAACTAAGCCCAGCATGCAAGAGAAAATTAATTGGAAGTAAATAATAGAAAAATGTATTTGAATTACAGAGTAAACAATAGGAAAAAGCTATTTGAATTAAAGTGTAAACAAAAGCAAATTAAAGTAATATATCCTTTATTCATTCATGTTTAGTCACTCCATTTGTTTGAGCACAAGTCCAACACTGCATTTGGTTTTCCCAAACTAGTTTTTATTTTGGTATCAAAGCAATAGTTTTACATTATGAGTTTGCTATCTCCATACACAGCCATCTTTTGTTGCCTCTTAGAACATGCAAAGAAGCAAACTAGTTTTATTCTGTTTGACCCAGAAACCACTTGAGTAAAGCAGAATGTGGAAAATGGCAAATTTAATTTGAAGTATAATGTAGACCAGAGTCAGTCTTAGAATTATAGGACACGATCAGGCCTTGTGTTCTTAGTGACTTAAGTAAAGTAAAGGTAAATGTTTTGTCATATAGTGGTTACACTACTGTTGGAGGATGTTAGAGATTTTGGTATACTAAACAAAAGCTTGTATGAGTTAGGGTGGCCAGTTCCTTTCCTCACTGTCTTTTGCTTCCCTAGTCATATACCATTTACACCTGGGTTGACTGGAGCATACTGATAGCTGAATTCATCCCCCATACCTTTGCCATGAAAGCTAGTGCTCTACCACTGCGCTAATCCTACACTCTCTGAAGAACTTGGGACATGGCAAAAAAAAATTGTAATGAATTATTTCAAAACATTGACGGGTTGTTACTGAATTGTTCTAAAGATCCCACTAGCATGCTTCAATTAGACTCCATGTTTGCTAAAGCATCTCTGGTATAAGAAATTAAAACAAACTTTAAAACCAATAAAATCTACAGATGTTCCTTTAAAACTGAGAGAGATGAACTCCAAAATAAGAAAAAGAAAATACAAGAATATAGAAGGGAAATTTGTATTTGGAAAAATTAATGACCGCGTAGATAGACTGATCAATTTTTGTGAAGAGAGCCATTTAGCTACCTGTAGCCCATTCTTCCAACAAGCTCAAATAATATTCACTATCATCGAAACTTTTCTTCTCCCTGTAGAGCACATGTTTTCAACAAATTATGCCAAGTCCTTATGTACTGGGCCATTCATTCCAGCTCTGTCCAGAAATTCCTTGTTTCCTTTTTGTGTGTATTGAGCTCTCTTAGCTTAATTAAACTTAACATCTTTATGCTGGTTTAGAAGACTATACAGTCTTTATGCAACCAGTTTCATGAAGGGGGGTTTTTAACGATGTGTGAATACATTTTTATAGACTCAAACACTAAAGACCTGCAGCCAGTTAGGCATAATCTATAGCTGCTCTTAACAAATGACCTTGGGGAAGGTACAAATAACTTTGGTAGATTTATAATTTGAATTTTGTCCGGGCAGCGGCCGTTAAGCCTACTCTTTTTGATTTCCAACTGCTAAGGAATTTTTAACGTGCTCAACACTAAACACAAGGGCAGATCTCACTACCCAGAGATCATGGCATATTTTACCAGAAGATCCAAGTGAAAAAAATCCTGGTCTCCACCGTGATTCGAACTCGCCACTTCTGGCACCTGAGGCGGACACCTTACCTCGAGATGAACTTAGACCTCCATGTGTTTTTTTGCATTTGCCTTATTTCTTTGTTTTCCTTATTTCTTTATTTTCCAAGGCAGTGTGCTATTATTGTATTTTGCACCTGTCGGCCCAGTGCATCCGACTTCGGCATACATTTCATGTAAGGGTCTGCTTCCTTCTGCACTTTCTAAGGGTTTGTTTCCTTGTGGTAATGGCCAGTGCTGTGATAGGGAGCAAACACAGCACCTTTGGGTTGGGAGCCGTGTCACTTAACAAATTGCCCACACCGTCTCCTGTCAATGTGTGTTTGGTTTGCTTCTATTTCTCTCCTCTCGTAATGTTATCAGCTGATTTCCTTAATGTATGTCCCATATGACGACACATTCAATTATAGCTCTGCATTTTTGTATATGTTTTGATTTTGTTATTGTTGCGCTGGCTTTATTTCTCTATTCCCCAGGGCGGTGTGTGTTGCACTATGTTTTTATTTTGCGAATGTCTACCCAGTGCATCCAACTTCGGTATGCATTTTATGTAAGATTTGCTGTCTCCCGCATTTTCTACGGGTTTGTTTTCCCGGGGTAATGACTGACACCATGACTGGGAGGGAACCCAGCACCTTCGGATTGTGAGTTGTGTCACTTAATCACTAGCCCACGCTGTCCACCTATATTATTTGTATGTTCTTGATTATTTCTTTGGTAGTTTTCTTTGGTGTGATTTGTTCATGTTTTTATCAGTTTTTTTGTCTATGTGTAATCAGGTCTTATTTCAAAACTGACATACCGTGACCCACACATTCCAGGCTACTTTCAGGTATAGCTGCTAATTTTTCATTTTTAAAAAAATTGTTTTTGTTTATTCTTTGTCCATGACAAGGACCTTAATGTCATTTTGTTTTTGTCTGACTTGATCACTAAACTATTACCTACATATGTTTTTATTGACTTCAGACTGCTGCAGCTATAACTCATATATTTATTCCAAACTCTTTCAAGCTATTAAGGCTTTCTTAACTTTTTCTTTATTTGGCTTCTCACAATTGACTTGCAGTTTTTTTTAGATGTTAAGCATATCTCTTCACATGCTCATTTGTATTGCTAATCAAATTTCCCTTCTTATCTTTAATAAAGCCATTCACTAACTTATATTTTCCTGTAAGTTTATTTGTGCTGTTGTACAAGTATTTCATATTTTCTTCTTCCACGGTTTCCTCTGCCTCTCTTGCCAATTCATCAATATATTTTTCTTGTCTCTTCTTCTTTTATGGTGTCTGTGAATATTTCCTGATCCTTGTCTCTAGAATTTATAGTTTTTCTTCTGTCCAGACCTGCTTTCTTCATTTTTCTTTCACCTTATCTTTGATATAGTTACTGTTGTTATCTCTGCTTTGTGTTGGCGTTCTGTTTTCTATACTCAGCATTTATGAATGCAATTGAAACATGGATAATGAACAAACAGATAGAGAAAAACATTTATGTCTTTGAAATGAAGATATATTGGTGAATGGGGCATATCTCATGGAATGAAATGAAACAAAAAAAAGGAAGTCTTGGATAAATTAGGAAAGCAAAACGATTTGATTATTGAAAGGACAATTAAAATACTTTGGTCATATCAAAAGACATAGCATCTTTCTAAACGAATGCTGGATAGAAGGGTGGAGGGCAAACATGTAAGAGATAGGCATTGCTTTAAGTGCAAGAATGACATCAAAAGAGAGACAGAAAAAAGTATGATAGATTGCAAAATCAAGACAAGAGGCAGAGCAAGTTGGAGATCCATTGCAGCCAACCTTCAATGGGGAGATGGCATTTGAACTAAACTGAACTCTAGTATAGATAAAAGCAAAACTAAAATGAATTAGAGTGTAGATTATGTATATGTTTTCTATCCATTAGAGTTGTGATGTTTCATAATGAATTCTCATGCTGGGTCAAATGAGATAGAAAAGGGATGAAGCTAGTTATGTAGAATATTTTATTGTTAGAGGAATTTAGAATATATTAATGTTACAATAATGTGTGAAATCAATGAGTTAGTGAAGAAGGTGGGTGTGGCAGAATACCATTCTCATAATCAAGAGACTAGGTTGAACTGTTTTTAAACATTCGGGAGCAAGTTAAAACATAACTTGCACATTGTGCAGTAACTGCTGCTAAAACATGCATTTATAATTGATCAGTCGTATAACTCATATAAATCTCAAAGTGAACTGCAGCAATTTTAATAAATATAGTAATTATAGATTTGTAAAAAAGAAATGTATAACAATATATAGATTGTTAGTTAGGCAACAAATTATAGTACGTTAGCATCTCAGCAAAAAAGAGTATGCTACTAAATTATAATAATTTTGGTATAGCTACTATGTAACAAGAATAGATGTATAGACTGTTAATGACAGAAAAATATGTTACAAGTTGGTAGTGATGAGGCAAGCACTAGAGCAATCAAATCCATGAATATCATATATATTTTTAGTGATAAAGCTTTACATTTTAAGCAAACAATAGGTGCGCAGAAGCAAAAATAAAACTATATTCAGTAGCATGAAAGTTCAGCTAGTATAGAAGGCAACTTCTATGGATAAGGAGAAAAAAATGTCTTACCTTGAGGCTGCAATTTCTACCACTGTGTAAGTTATCCATTTTAAATAGGCAAAGGACTGGGGATACTTATTTTTAGATTTTTCATTTCCTTTATCAGTTCTTTTTATATTTATATTAAATTTGTTGATATCTGCCACTACGGAGGGTAAGATAAAGTGTCCAAAGACCAGAGATATGGATGCAGAACTGATTTGTGTGTGTACTGACTGTAGTATGTAATTCTGAGGTGCTGTCTAAGAAATAGATTCGATTTTTCATACAAATTTGATATGTTCTGTATCAGACAGCCAAGTTGACAAAATGATGATATAGCGTTTTAAATAATAAGTTCTGTTTCTGCCATCTTTTGTTTGTTGTGCCCCGATGACGACTATGGTGGTCAGAGTTCCTGTTTTCTTGAAATGTTATTTTACCAAATTTTGCTTTAAATGTATGTTTTCAAATTTGTCATTAATAATTTTTAGTAGGAGTAAGCCATCTTATGCATTTTCCAAACATAAACTGTTTTAACTTAACTTAAAATCTGTATACTGGTTTACAAGACTCTGCAGAGTCTGTATACAACCAATTTCTTTTACATTCACTTGATCTAAAAATACTTATACACATCCAATCTATTCTTGAATGCATTAATTGACCCTGCGTCCCATATTTTCTGTGGCAATGCATTCCAAGCATTCACCAAATTTTAACAAAACTATTCTCTTGATTTCACCTTGACAGAACAAAATGTAGTGTTAACTGTGTTCATACTCTGAAAGTGGTAGTGTTTCCAATATGGTTTCTGCAGAATGGATTCATATTTGTGGTATTAATAATTTAGATGTTATCATATATGCTGACTTGTACCATTTATGTATAATATGTAAGGGTTTCTTTCTATTTCTTTCACTTTATGGCTGTACACCACTTTCTGCAGGGAATTTACTTCAGAATTTTGTCATTATAATTTGTTCAAAACACAAATCCCGGTGCCTGAATGACATTTATCAACAATTCTGTCTCCTAAAACAATGGATCAAATCAATCCAAAAATATCATTTAGGATCTCCAGAGAAGAATCCAGGTCATGGAGATGAGATGTTTTAGAAGACTTCTTAATGTCATCTACAAAGACATATCACAAAGGATGAAGTATAAAGAAGAATTAAGAATGAAAGTGAACTTTGCGGTAATCGCTTTACAAGGATCAAAAGGCTAAAGCTAACTTGGAATGACCACATCTTAAAGTCCAATGGCCTTGCCTTGCAAAAACGATACTATGGGGCACAGGGCAAGCGAGGGTGGGGACATCGACAATGATAGGGAAGAAAACATCCATGAATGGACTAACCTCTGACCTAGTTATGCACACAAAGCAACTGCAGACAAAGATGGGTAGTGCAGCATTGTAGAGGTGTCAGCAGGGATGAACTAAACTGATGTGACTCTAGTTGAGTATGTGGTTTTCATGTTGTTTTATTAAATGAAGGCGACTGTGTTTTTCATATAAAGGTCAAAGTATTTTTGTTTTGATTTGTTTGAAGTTCACCTTTAAGAACAATGTGTGTCTTGACAATTACGGATAGAATGTGTACTTTAGAATGTGTCCTTAGATTTAATGCTGTTTTCATAATTTCTTATAATATATATATTGTATTATTATATATGAACGTCTGATTAGCATAGTGGTAGTGCACTCACTTTTTACAGCACTGATTGGGGGTTCAGTTCCTATTACCGACATGCTCTAGTTGATCTAGCTATAATTGTGAACCTGGCTTACTATTAGGCATGGAAAAACAGGAAGGAAGGTATCTGGCCACCTCATCTCATAAAAAAGTTGTGGTCTCATACAAAGGAGTCTTTAACACATTATTTTAGACACCAGTATTTGCTATGGTACTTTCTTTACCTTTTTACCTGTTGTATAATTATTCTTTTCTCTTAGTCACTTCTCTTCTACCTCTTTGGTGTGTAGAGGTGTCATATATATATATATATATATATATATATATATATATATATATATATATATATATATATATATATATATATGTATGTATATAAGTGTGTGTGTTTTTGTGTGCTTCCGTGTGCTTGTGCACATATGTGTGCATAGGGTGAACATGATGGTATATGTATGTGTATGCAAGTGTATTATATGCTCATGTTTGATAAAATATGTATGCGAGTGTGTTGTATGTACATAGATGTATGTGTACATGCACATCATTCATTGGCTCTTTTCGTCTTGTTGAACGATAGTAAGACCATGTGTTGCCCATGCATTATGGTCCCTCTCTCGGTCTGCCTTGTTTGCTCCAAGGGAAAGGTGATATCTACAATACATTTGGAACAAGGTAAGCCGCAGAAGCTGCCGGATCAACAGAGCAATGCTCTATCTGTTTGCCTGTCAAGGCTTCACTCGTAGACCAGCCGCCAATCAAGACCAAGGGCTTGGTCTGCCCTGCCACAACACTCAGCTGAGGTTGACTTTGCTCTTGCTCTAGGATAAACGTTTGTATCCTCTTGCGTGTGCTCCTTCGCACATCGTCAGTTGTCAGGTTTGGTAGACGCTGACCAATTTTCAGAGTTATTAGAAAACAGGTTGCACAGCCATATCTGACAAAACATGCACACACTGATGGTATTAGTACATCAGTTGAAGTTTCATGACTCACATTTTGTAATGTTCGATTACATTCTTCTTTCTCACAATATCATTCCTTCATTTCATTTCAAATGACTAGAACATGGGTCTCAAGCACACTGCCTATAACCAATAAAGTCATATTCTGTAGCCCATGATGTGACTGGGGCTTCAATGTGTGATGAAGAATAAAAGAGGTTAAGCAAGATGTCATCAGGTATCATATACAATAAATGTAGTTATTTTAATCCAGAACAAAACATTGGTCTAAAAAAAGATAGAAAAAAATTAAATTGACAGTACAAAACAAAGATATTAAATTAGGTGGAAACCCTTAATACCCGAAGGTATAAACTGTGCAACATAAATCAAGAACAAGAAAAAAATATACTAAGATGCAAGCCCCTGGTAATTTAAATAAGTGAGACAGTCTTGATGTTTTATGTAGAAGGAACACTGCAACACAGCTGTTAATTCTAGATACTGAATGAACTTAATGGAAATGTAAACACAAATTTCATTCACCCCTAGTTCAGTTGATATTCAGATGCACAATTTAAAAACAAATGTAGGTAGAACTCTTTCATCTTTTCTATCCTCCCACATTGTTCATGAAAGAATTAAAGTTTATTGGTATTTTAGCTTTTAATATCTTCTTTACTTTGTTGGATTGTTTGGTTGTCAATTCTCAATTTCAATAGTGTTCTGTCTATGGGTATTAATAGAGTTTTTATGGCGTGCAGAGAGTTTGTGGAGTTTAAGTGTGACACTGTTTTTAAACAGAACTACATAGGCATTGGAATTACACCAGTTATTGTTTTGAGGTAGAGAGTTAAAGAAATGCTCTCTGTAATTATAAATATCATCACACGTACAAATAAAGATTTTCTCATCTTTGGACAGCTGGAAGGATAAAACTAACCAATAAGAACCTGGAGGCACCAAAGAGTAAAATGGTCCCATGATATAAAACAAAATCATATACCAAATTTTCATAACAATATCAAATATATAAATATTACCATGTGTTGAGAATGTGGTTTGAAATTATACATATTCAGTTAATTGAAAAATATGTTCTTGTTCACATAAAAATCATTAACTAGCAACAAAATGTATATACAAAACTGTAGTACTTGAATGCAAAAAAAGATCTGACCTATTTAAGCAAAAATTTTAAAACACCTATAATTTCACAGTTTATTCGTATTGCTATACTTATAGGGCTGCAAAACATAAAAGCAGCTAAACCTTTCAGTTATATATTGAGATCAGATTTAGATACAATTCTGGAATGGTCTTGGACCTGGAAAATGGAGATTAATGTAGATAAATGTACAGTCATCCTCATGGGTAGATCCAATATGAATCATAATTACAGAAATGGAGTGACCAATTTTAACTGATTACAAAATTAAGGGACCAAGGGGTTATAATACTTCATACAGGTAAGGTGAGTGAGCAAATCCAGGTAGCAGTGAAAAATTCAAATGTAATGTTAGGTATGATAAAAAGATATATTAAACACAGGAGCATGGAAGTGATAGTCAAACTATATAAAGCAGTTAGACCTAGATTAGAGCACTGTGTTCAAGTGTGGATTCCTTATCGTAGATATAAACAAGCTAGAAAGGATATTAAGAAGAGCAACAAAGCTGATAGTGGAATTCCATAATTACAATTATGAGGATTGACTTCCAAAAAATGGTTACAATATCTAGAAAAGACACATATGCTTCAAATTTGAGTAAAATTGATGAATGACTGCAAATGCTCAGAAACAACCTTCCTTTAAGAGAAGGCCAACTGCAATGGTGGTTATTTTTCAAATTGGAATAAAAAGGTGAATTGTGAAGAGTTCTAATTTCTTAGGCTAAATAGAAAGATCAACAAAAAAACACTAGAAAAAACAGTGCCAGATCCAAATAGTGTTTTTCAATATGCAGCATTCCCACAAAATGTAGACTTTGAAAATAAGTGCAGAATTGCCCAACAATAAGTACTGTACTGTACAGTATGACTTTATTTCCATTGCCAGGATAGTCAAGGAGATTTTAGACTGCTGTCACCACATCGTGTGCTGGCTATGTTTGTTTATTTCACCCCCAACAGAAAACTAACATATGCCTCACTAGGTATTTGATCCACCACCCTCCTCTTTGTCAGCAGACAGGCATTTAAACCATTCAGCCATACACTCAACAAAAATAGATACACAACTAATAACAGATGGAATGTGCATCTGAGAAATATTTAACAAAATCAGAAGGCTGGATAATGGAAAGCATACAATGGATGTTAAAAGAAAGTGTTAGATAGAGCCAGCACTGTTGTATGGAAGTGAGCCATGGACAAAAAATATAATCACTGGTGGCCAATGAGGTGTTAACTTAATTTGACTTAACGTTTTTATACTGGTTTAGAAGACTCATCAGGGTCTGTAGACAACCAGTTACATTTGCATTACCCTGCTCTAAACACCAGGCGTATCCAATTTATTCTTAAATGCATTAACTGTCTTTGCCTCCACTATCTTCTGGGGCAATGCATTCCAAGCATTCACCACTCTCTGACTAAAAATATATTACCTAGGATCCAATCTGGACCTTTCTTTAGCTAATCTATATCTGTGCCCTCTTGTTCTCGTCAGTGGTTGTATTTTGAAAAACTAGTTATAGTCTATTTGAACCTTTCCTGTGATTATCTTATAAACCTGTATTGTCACCTCGAATTTGTCTCTTTTATAGACACTGTAGGCCAGTTTTTCTGAGTCTTACCTCATAACTGTAATTCTGGAATCCCACTATCAGATTTGTTGCTCTTCTTTGTATCCTTTCCAGGAAGTTTATATCTTCTCTACGATAAGGATTCCACGCTTGTACACATTACTTCAATCTAGGTCTAACTAATGCTTTACACTTTGACTATCACCTCATTTCTCCTACATTTAATATTTCTTTTTATCATACCTAACATTGTATTTGCCTTATTCACTGCTACCTGGTCTTGCTCACTCACTTTACCTGTATGATCTATTATAACCCTTAGGTCCCTTTCCTTATATATCATTCTAATACTGTTCTTGCCCATTCTGTAATTATGTTCCATATTGGATCTACCCATGCGAATGACTGTAGATTTATCTGTATTTTACTCCATTTGCCATCTCACAAACCTGTCTCAAATTTGATCTTCTTCTTCTTCTTCATCGTACGCAGTCAGATAGTAACCATTATTTTTTCGAAAAAAGCGGCGGTCATCCTGAGGCTGTTGACACTGCCATAGAGCTTGTCTTGTGGTTCCACTAGTGATGGCCACATCTGCTCTCTCTGATCCTCGTATGTCGAGCAGTTCAGCAGCAGATGCTCAGCGGTCATTTTCCCGGTACCACACGGGCATTCGTCGGTACCACCTATCTTCAATTTGTTGAATAGGTGGTACCTCAGTCTATTGTGGCCAGTGCGAAGTCTGAAGACAACGACCTGCTCTCTTCTGTTCAACTGGTAATAGGCATCGTTTTTGGTGTAGCCGGTATGTTCAGTTTCCCATTTGGTCATGTATCTGGCTTTAATAAGCCGTTTTGACTCTTCGTATGTCATACTAGTATCTGTTTGTGGTAGTCTTGCACCTTCTTTTGCCAGTCTGTCTGCCTCCTCATTGCCTTGGATGTTACAGTGTGATGGGACCCACTGTACCACTACCCTTTTTGGTGCGGACTGCTGGCATAGTTAACAGAGTACTGCTCTTAAGTCATTAAGCTCAGTGTTTTTCTGGCTTTTTAGCACTATGACTACGGCCAGAGCATCTGTAAGCAGGACTGTATGGCTTTCATTTTCTTTATGTGTCACCATTTCTTCCACTGCCGCCCTCAGGGCCTCTGCCTCCACTCTGAAATTGCTTGTGTACTTACCAGTAGCGAATGACAGTGTTATTTTTCTGCCATTTGGTAGGTTCAGGAGTGCTCCTGCCCCTCCGTTCTGTGTAGTGTTTGTTACAGAACCGTCGGTGTATGCATGGGTCCAGTCCATGCTTGGGTAGTTTTTCGATATAAAGCTTAGGGTAGTATCTCTCCTTTCTTTTTCAGTCTGGCAGTTGTTGTTTCCAATACCTGGTATATTTTCTACCACCTCTGAAAATATATCCTGCCTCCAGGTAGGTTTTCGTACAGTAGTGATGGGCTTTGGTGTTGTTAGTGCATTTATGGGATCTTCGTGCATCTTTGCTTTGGCTATTTCTGCAAAGTTTCTCCGCTTTAGTTTCCCATTTCCCAAATTGTTTAGTCTCTGGTGCATTGGATGGTCAGTCAGTCTTCAGAGTTTCTCTGACTGCAGCTGGGCTCTGCAGTCTCTTCTATCGGTCATGGATTGCAGTTTTGTAATCTTTTCAAGTTCTACAATTGGCGTTGACTTCATGCCTCCTGTTATAACTCTCATGGCTTGGTTTTGAAGTTTGCTAACTTTATCAAAGTTCGCCTTTGCTGCTGTTGTCCATGCCGCAATGCCATACTCGAGAACTGGTCTCACTCTTCCAGTGTACAGTTTCTTTAGTATACTTTCGTCTGCTCCCCAGCTTGTGCCAGCAAGTTTCCTCATGATTGCCATTCTCTCTCTGGCTCTCATTCGGTTTCTCTCGATCTGACTTTTCCATGTCATGCGCCGATCAAATGTGACTCCCAGATAGGTTAAGTTGTCGTTTGGCTGCAGGATTTTGCCATTTAGACCTAATTTGGTACTTTGGGGTTTTAATGAAAGCGAGAATATTGTACATGTAGTTTTCTCCTCATTTATTTTGACCTGCCATGAGTTCGCCCACTCTTCCAGCGATGTTAGGGCCAGCTGCATCCAATTTCTTGCTATGGTGAGATTCTTTTCAGAGGTCCACATAGCCAGATCGTCTGCAAACATTGAGCTATGGACTCTTCTTGGTATATTCTCTGTAATGACGTTTATATACACCAGGAAGAGTGTGGGTGACAGTACTCCCCCTTGGGGTACTCCCTGCTCGAGTGTCACCTTTTTGCTCATCTGCCCTTGTACTTGGACTCTGGCCGTTCTTTTTTTGAGGTAGTGGTTGATCCACTTGTACATTGTCCCACAAACTTCACTTCTCCTTAGCTTGACTCTAAGTCCGTCTTTCCAGACTTTGTCAAATGCCTTTTCCAGGTCCACCCAAACCGCTACTGTGTGTTTCTGTGCCTGGTAGGCATCTTCTATTTCCTGAGCTATGAAGATGACCTGGTCCTCAGTGGATCTGTGCTGTCTAAAGCCTGCTTGCTGTGGAATTAGTATTCGTTTTTCTTCCAGATGCCACATCAGTCTGGTGTTTATCATACATTCCATCAGTTTGCCAACACAGCTCAGTAGGCTGATAGGCCTGTATCCATTTGGATCTGTTTTGTCTTTTCCTTTCTTTGGTACTGGTACAAGTACTGCGTCTTTCCATGCCTGGGGTACAATACCCCTTTTCTAGCTTTGGTTCAGGACTGATAGCAGTTTCCTCTTCGCTGTTTGGCCCAGCCCCATCAGCATTTCGTTTGTTATCCCATCTTTTCCGGGAGATTTCCTTTTCTTTAATGTTCTCATGGCCTCTTCCATTTCACTCATTGTTAATTTGGTCATCATGTGCTCTTCTGGGGCCGTATTGATGTTGTCGTGCCCCTTTTGCTCTTCACTAATTTCTGTATGCCTATCTGCAGGGACCTCGATGTGATTTGCTCTGGCATAGTGTTCGACAAAAGCGTTTGCGGCTTTTTTTCCAGTGAGCAAGTTTTCGCCCTGCTTGATGGTAATTTGTTTGTTTGAAGGGGTTTCGTCATTCATTGCTCTGACTAGCTTCCACAGTTTGTTCCCTTCTTTGTCTAGGTTGAGGCTTTCAGTTTTGTTTTTCCAGCTTTAAAATTTGATCTAAATCCTACCTCAATATATCCACCTATGCTATATATGAGACACTCCTACATAATTTTGTATCGTTTGCAAATTTGTCAATCATGGATCCTATATCAATGTCGAAATCGTTTATATATATATCAAGAACAATATTGGTCCCAAATCCGAGCCCTGTGGAATTCCACTTTTTATTTCACACCACTCATAGTACTCCTTATTTATGCCCACTCTCTGCCTTCTTCCCGTTAACCAATTTTCAATCCATTCAGCAAGCTTCCCACCTATTCCATGTGATTTTAACTTTAAAAATAATCTTCGATGAGGTATTCTATCAATAGCCTTTGCAAAATCTATATAATAACATCCACTGGTTCCCCCTTATCTACCATTTCAGTAACCTCCTCCATGAATTCCAACAAATTTGTTAAGCATGATCTCTCTCTAGTAAACCCATGATGACTATTTCTGATTAGATTAAACCTGTCTAGATGCATTTCAATGTTTTTTATGATTATTGATTTCAACATTTTACAGACTATGCCAGTTAAACTTACAGATCTATAATTTTCTGCATTTGATTTCTTTCCCTTTTTGAATAAGGGGATCACTCCTGCATCTTTTCAATCTCTTGGAACAATGCCTTTTGCAAGTGATTGAGAACATACTATAGCCAATGGATTTGCTAGTTGGTCTCTAATTTCAAATACCATTTTTGGATGGATACCATCTTGACCTGGACATGTATCCACATTTAATCCCTTTTAATTTTTTAAAACCCATTTCCTCCATAATACAGAATTATTTTAATTACTGAGTGTGTTGATTACAGAAGATTGTTTAAAAATCAAGTAATAGTCTACATTTAAAGGACATTTTATGAGAAAGATGTTAGAATACATCATGACAAAATGCATGATGACTAAAAAACAATATAGAGGGTACCAATGGCCAGAGATACTAGGCTGTTTAACATCATGGCATGGAAGTAAGTCAATCATAGAAATGCATACCAGAACTTGGAGCAGAAAGTCGTAGAAATATATGACTGTTTATGCCAGTTGTTATGGCCCTTGAAGAAGAAATTTCTTTTCATTTAAAGTATATGAGAGGTTGACTGAAGTCAATCTTAATATTACCAGAAATACTAATGTAGTATTACTAGTAAGACTTGCAATTCCATAAAAACAAAGCTGCACCACTGCCCCGATTTGTTGCTGTTTTAAAATAAACTTGGACTGATATTATATAAAACTTGATAACAATAGCAGATATGGGAAACATGCCAGCAATAAAATGAAAATTCAGTGAAATCACATTAAAATGTAAAATTTTACAATCTTTACTACATGTATATGATATATACTGCCTGCAATGTTAATACAAGAAACAAAAATAGGCAACAATAATGCAAATGTTGGTCATTACATTTCTTTCTATTTGTTCCATCGCCTCCTTTTCTTTCAGCGCATGCTATTTTTGTATCTTCATTTTTCTTGTACTTTCATTCTTCTCCTTTTGATCCTTAAAAGCAATGAGTCCTTATGATTTTTTTTGTGAAGGGGGACTATTCTCTCTCCAGTTTATACGTCCCTGACAACCGTGTATTGTCCCTTTATCAGTACATTGTGCCTTTATCAACTCACAACATCTCTCTTAATCACAAATTTCTTCAGATCACTAATAATAAACAATATACTTAAAAGAACTGGAAAAACATTAGAGTGTTCAGTACATATAAGTCCATAAATGACAGTTTAATATTTTACATTTGAATGTAACTACAAGTGATATTAGCAAAATTCAATAACTAATATTAACACCATTAATACAATCTAGAGTAGATAGATTTTAACAACAAAATATTATCTGCTTTGTACACTTTCTGAGGTCAATTTGAATGTGTTTAAAGAAAGCAGTGGGCTGATTGCCTGAGGTTTTTGGTGTCTTCATAGAACTGGCCAAGAAATATTATTGATAATTGCAACATGTACACTCTTTGTTCCTCGTACATTTGGCACTTTATCAGCAGTCATATATATATATATACTCATCAGTTTCTCATATCTTTAGCTTGTTGTATAGTTGATAATTAATCTGTTGTGGCCTGTGCAAAGTCTGTAGATCCCCAACTTGTTCATGTCTATTATGCTGGTAATATGCAGCTTTTTATGTGTGGTCTGTTTTTTTTGCTTCATACTTTATCTACTCACATCAGCCTAATTATAAACTGCACTTGTATCAAGCTCTGGACATTGACCATCGGTACCACAGCATCTTCAATTTAATAATCAGGTCAAAATAGCTTTCCTCCTTTGCTTTGAAAATCTGTCAGTCTATTCATTGCCTGGGATGTTACAATGAGATTAAATCCACTTCAAGGGGCCAAAGATGCAGAACAGTGAATGAGATGACAGCAACCAATCTCATAGCTGGCTGCTGCTTGCATCAGGGTCAGTGAAATATAGCTGACCAAGACTATTTTCTCAAAGTGGCATCCCTGGAAACAGGCTGGAAGAGTTTAATCTGGCTAAGACAGTAGGAATCACAATGGGAAGGCAAACCTGGTACACAAAAACGCCAGTTGTAACCATATGTGCAGGCTGTAAACTATGACACAACGTTACAAGATATTTTTCAGGCCAAAAGTGAAGAGGAAGAAAACCATTCTATCACAATTCTTTTGAACTGGGAACAGTTTATAGAATATTACTATTAGATCATTAGGTTTATATTTTGTAGGCTCTTCAGTGTTCCAAACCCAGACAATGCTACTGTTCTGTTAAGAATCTTACTTGTCTCTCTGTATTTCCATCTGTCATTAGTGCTTCTATTGATATTTTCAAGGCCTATGCATCTATACTCTGAAACAACCTAAAAATTGTCTTGTTCCTAAGTACTCATTTGGTGAGTGAACAAGTTAAGGTAGCAATGAAAAAGGCAAATGCAATGTTAGGTATGATAAAAAGAAATATTAAACATAGTAGCAAGGAAGTGATAATCAAACTGTATAAAGCATTAGTTAGACCTAGATTGGAATACTGTGTACAAGTGTGGAGTCCTTATCATAGAGGGGATATAAACATGCTGGAAAGAATACAAAAAAGAGCGACAAAGATGATAGTGGGATTCCAGAGTTACAGTTATGAGGAAAGACTCAGAAAAACCGGCTTACAGTGTCTAGAAGAGAGAAGAATTCGTGGTGACTTAATACAGGTATATAAGATGATCAGAGGAATGGATAAATTAGAATATAACAAGTTTTTTTAAAATACAGCCACCCACAATAACAAGAGGGCATAGCTACAAGCTGACTAAAGAGAGGTCCAGATTAGATATTAGGAAATATTTTTTTAGTCAGAGAGTGGTGTCTGCTTGGAATGGCTTTTAGAGCAAGGTGATGTAAATGTAACTGGTTGTATACAGACTCTGCAGGGTCTTCTAAACCAGTATAAGGACGTTAAGAAAAGTTAAGTTAAGTATTTTGTTGTGTACAATTTCTTAGGCTCATAAAGTTTTGCCACCTAAATTTTATGCCACATTTTTTGCTGCTGAAAGAGATGAGAAAAATCAATGACACCAAAAATTGACAATATCTTCTTCTTCTTTGACATAATCATACAATAGGGGGTGCCTTGCTTGTATTGGCTTTGATTGGCTTGGATCGTTCTCAATCTCCCACTACCAAACCCTGAAAGGGCTTAAGTAGCAGAATGTAGTCCAGAGAATGGAATGTGTTGTGTCATAGTTTACAGCTTGACTGTGATATTTGCACCTTTCAGTCCAACACATCTGACTTCAGCAAGCATTTTTTGAGTACCGGGTTAGCATTCTCTCTTCGATCCCTTCTCCTTAGCCAGTCTCCCCTACTGTAGCCTGTTATCCAGGATCACCGCTTGGAGATGTAAAAGGATCTTAGCAGCTCTGCTTCGCTGGCCCTGATGCTAGCAGTCAGCTATGGGTCGCTGACCACTGCAGCTCATGTGCTGCTCCCCTTGCTTGTATTGATCATCAACCAATTCTCTCCAAGCAGTTTTCTTTTGTATAATTTCTTCCCATATTCATTTTGGCTTCTCTCCATTCTTTCTGGATAAGCTTCTAGTTTATTCTCTATGTGGTCCTTAGTCTTCTTTTGCTTCTTTTTCCCATCTCCCACATGGTTCTAAAGTTATAAGTGCTGAGTCTTGAGATATTTCTTGTTAAAAGAAAGGAGGTCGTCAAACTATTTCCTTTCAGGTCTGACTAATCCTTGTCATAGACCATGTTGGGGAGTCTTTTCCCTGTATAGATGGCTTAGTTAATAAATTGGCTAATTCTTCATTCATAAAAATAGCATATTTGTATACTGGCACTATGTGTAACTTACACTTATCAAATGTAAACTCAAGAGCCATTATTGAGGAGAATGCTTCCATCAATCCTCTGTATGGTTATCTTCCAACCATATTATCCATATTTCATCAGTTCATTGTTATGTTTCCCATGTTGATATATTATCTTCATTTGCTCAGATCAACTCTGACCTACCAAATCTTGAACTACTCAACATATTGAAGACAGATGTATATGATAGTTTAACAATATATATTTACACTGATAAGATTCTTCTGTAAAAACCCTGTAATTTATTGTTGAGAGAATCTTCAACTTTTTAGATGACAGATAAGATATTTAGTAAATTCTTCATGTTGACATTCTTTCATGTGTGGTCCAGATCATCCTTCAGATTCTGTTGGATCCCAGTGCTGGGAACAAATACTAATGAAGATATATAAAGGACAATAAATTGGTAAATGACTTACAGAACCAACTTTATTGCATCTGGGTGGCTCCATATGTGCTCAGTCCCTTTCATTGTTGAAAGTGCAGATGATAGAGCACAAACTCTGTAGTTCCTGTGGCGGCCTAAAATTTTCACCTGACTTCTTCAGGTACCCATTTACAGCTGGATTCACTAGGTAAAGCAACAATTTATATGAAATAGACCAACGAGATTCCCAGTTTGTCATACTAAGGTAAAAGTAAAGGCCGCCGTCCATCAAAGATGATGATGACATAATTAATTTTGCTAGCACTATATTTAGTAAGGATTAACTGCACTACTTTTTATCCTCACTCTCTTGTCTTGAGCCGCCCATCCCCAGTGGCAAGTCACGGACAAGTCTGTCATATAACGTCTGTTATAATGATGTTAGATTAAAGATAAAAATATGTATTTACACAATGAAGCTCCTCCCAACAAAAAATACTACCATTCTGAAAAACCTGGGCACAATAATTTTCAACTCTTTAACAAATATAAAGAGGCATTTATTAGTTTTAAAAAAAGAATGTATTTACATTGCTTAGACTAACATACAAAATCATGTACTGACTATAGATGTGTACACTCATTAGTCTGTGACTGAAAAAAAGGGTTTGTGAAGGAGAATCCTTGAAAGTCCTCAACGTCAATGTTCTTAATGATAAGTTGATCTGTTGGTGTCACCTTCAAGGGAAGCCTGGTAAACATTTTGTCAAAATTCTCAGCTTTCCTTGGATTCAACTACTCAACAGAATCACCAAATTGTGTTGTGTTCATTAAGTTATTATACATTGTTGATGTATATTATGTTTGCCATCATATATTTTGGTTGTTTTGTATAATTGACACATATGCAGCGCCGTTTTGATTTATTTTGATACATGTATGTGCATTTTGCGAAGTGTGCATGTTTTCCATATTGTAGTTTTTGCAGTTTATGAGATTGTTATTGCATGGCCACATTATTACAGTGTTTTAAAAAAAATAAAAATATTACAACATATGATTGTATAGGGATGTGGGGAGGAAGTGTTGTAGGGTGGGGAAGAGAAGAAAAATTTTTTTTAAATGTGTGAATATAAAAAGCCACATAAACAATACTTGAAGCAAGAAAATCGAACAGTAAATGGACAAATAAGCACAGATGAAATATTAAGTGTTGAAACGTGGACATCAGTTTCATTTCAATTTAATATTTTAAAATAAATGTTCACACTTGTATTATCAATGCCTTATATTGAAGGTCACTAAGATGTTAAGATTCAGGTTAATATAATAAGGATATATTTCATCTGAGCCTACTTGCCACAATACAACATCAAACAAAAATTATGATTGCAATATAAATAAAAACTAACATTGCTGAAAAAAAACAATGAACGTTATTCAGATTTATTATATA
Source organism: Ariolimax columbianus (assembly GCA_036924085.1). Classification (NCBI taxonomy): domain Eukaryota; kingdom Metazoa; phylum Mollusca; class Gastropoda; order Stylommatophora; family Arionidae; genus Ariolimax; species Ariolimax columbianus. The sequence continues at coordinate 54,881,286 of JAVGWX010000002.1, read as the reverse complement.
TAGCCTTGCTACACTATTAATCAACCTTTTGTTTAAATAAGATATAACTAAGGTTATATTTGATTGTTCATTTTTACATGTTCCTTTGTAAACATTGGTATTTTTTATCATTTACAATGATCTCCTTGAACAAGTATAGACACAATACTGTTTTATCATTCATTAACTTTACTAATCATCTTCCCACGGGATTTAGATGCTCTCCACTGTCATGAACAATAATTGAGGCATTCAGTACAAAAATGGATTACCCCAGAATGCACGATAAGGAAACATTACATTAGAAGAATTTCACTCCAGTTTCTCTATGAGATAGCATTATCACCATGCCTTGCCTATACTGACGTCACAGACTCGGAAAATAATGACGCAGTGAGATGAAAATAGTGTATTGACCTAGAGACTCCAGACAAAATGAAATGTAAAAGTTTCACATTGCTATAGCTCACTGTTGGAGGGTTTTAATGTTAAGTAACTCAGGAAGGTAATGACCCAGACAACTGAAAATAGTTGTGCCGACATAAAAATTTCAGACAGAATGATCTGTGAATATTTCACGCCGCTAGAGCTCATATTTGAGAGTTTTTAGCAAGATGACAAACATATACATGTATTCTCTCTTTTATGGTATAGATCAATTGTGTATTTGTAGTAACATAACTCAATTTTTGCCGTAAATTTATGAACTGTTCATTTAGATACAAATATTACTAACGGGATGTAGCAAAATACCAACATGTCAATGCAGAATATGTTTTGAGAATTTGTTATCTGTACTAATAATATATTTATGTCTATCCACTCAGTTAGTCTTCTAAGAACATTCTGAAGTTGTTCAGACAGACTTAAAAGATCATGCTTAGGAAGATTTGCTTTCAGATAGACTTATTGGATCAAGTTTATGAAACTCCGCACACATACATCTGAGGTCTTGTTTATAAAGTTGCTCAGTCAGATTTGCAACATCATGAAGCATAATTAAAAGCTGACTGTGTCACCTATTTGTAACACACATGCACACTCAATGATGATACAGCATATTTTATATCATGGGGACTAACTGCCAAACAAACAGTGGAACTTATCCAGCAATTACTGCTATGCTAACAAAGCCACATACAACTCATGCAGGATTATTCAAGGTTATAGTAAACACCCATTTCCTAACTTCAAAAAGTGTTGAGTGAAGCTAAAATATATCCATTTTTAACACAGTTTCATGCCTTGTCTTCCGTGTCTATCGTTAACATTTTGGTTTAAGAAAAAGATATATACGAAGGCGTGTTCAAATGAAACCAAACCTAACTGCTCCAAGTGAACATATGTACAATGCGCAAGATGTCCTTTCTGATGTAAACAGCACATACCAGCCATCAAGATTGCAAAATATCATTATCCTCTGACTCAGTTTCCTCAGCAGACCGTTGAAAACATGGCGGGTGTTATACGAAATCGTTCCAGAGTTGATCTGCGAACGGTGATTCGGTTTCTAACAGCTGAATGATGTCGACCAGTTGACATTCATCATAGAATGCAGACAGTGTATGGTAACAAAGTGTGGTGAACGTAAGTTCCGGCGACAGTCCACCCAAATTGCTGCATAAATTTTGGTGATGGCATCTTCTGACACATGAATATGTGCCTGACCTGATCTCGCAAGATCTTTCGTTAACTCTGTCCTTCTTTAAACATTGCTGCCTAGTTCTTCACTGTTGTCTTCTACATACTTTTGTCACCATACACTGCCTGCATTCTGTGATGAATGTCAAGTGGTCGACATCCTTCAGTTGTTAGAAACCGAATCACTGCTTGCTGATCAACTCTGGACAAATTTTGTATCTCTCTTGCATGTTTTCAACGGTCTGCTGAGGAAACTATGAGACGGAGGATATTGAAATTTTACAAACTTGACGGTTGGTATGTGCTGTTTATATAAGAAGGGATGTCATCATGCGTATATTCACTTGGTGCAGTTAGGTCTGGTTTCATTTGAACACACCTCGTAGAACTTGGATACAACTAACATAAACAAGTAAGGGTCAGATATGGCGCCAGAACAAAAAACATGAACGAACCTACAAATAGCCTTGATCCAGGTGACCTGACTAATATAAACACCCTTATACCCTTATGCATTCATGTTGTTCTTATGAATTGTTAGGCATTTTAATTTGTGTTGTCCTTTGTCCTTGATGAAGGCTTATGGTCATAACGCAGGTTTTGCTTTGTGCCTCATTTTTTAGATTTAGGGCCACACCTTCACTATGTCCTGAGGACAGCAGCATGTACTAGGTGCTCTGCATGTGCTCAGTTTCATCCTCTCTATTCCTTTTCAGCTTGTTTCAGCTAGTCTCAGGATATCCATTTTGTAGTTTCTCATATCTGCTTCTAGCTGTGCAGCATTTCCAGCTACCAAATCTGGTGGATTCCTTAGATGAAACAGGTAAATCAGTGATGCAGATTCCTTGAAACTCTGCATTGCTGCATTATACTTGTCCAGTTAGGAGTTTTTGTAGCTTAACATTTCTACAAAATGAGGTAGCTTGCCCTATGCTCAACCCAAACTAGTTACCTATTATTCCATGCGTGGCAGGTTTGCAGTGTTACTATTCTTTACTCCCCTTTCAGGCTCCGGAAACACCCGAGCACTTGTGTGTATTCAGATGACTGTACAGTCCAATCTGAGCGCGACAAACTCTACTGCATATGAAACACAAAGGCACAGGGTTAGTAATTGGTCCATCTTGCATTCTGTCCTTTTGTGCAGCTTGATTTTCCTGCTTCTAAGTAATGGTTCTGTTTTCAACGATCTGAGCACCACATGTCATTGCAATGTGTCAGACTGAGTGGTTTGGAGCAAGCAGCTCCTAGGAGGTGACATCAATGGAGAAACTGTTCACAAAAACTTTCTGAGAGTGTTTGTATCATTTCTTCTGTTCCTCCCAATAACTACTTGCCTGCCCTGAATGTCTCTATATCCTGCTTATAGTATTATTTCTAGAGCTTCAGATGGCTACTCCACACTTTGCAGGCCTGTGGGAATGGTGAGATGTGCAAACCCATAAGTTGGAATGTCTTCTACCCTAGAAGAGTTAGTCCATAATGTTTGTCATCTATAACAATAAGCTCTAAGTCTTGCAGTAATTCTGTTCTAATCTTTCTTACACACAGAATCATTACACGCAGAAATCTCTCAAGCAAAAGAAGACACTTAGAAGCTCATTATAAACTATGAAACACATATACATTTCTCAACAATCAGAAACCCATTCATCAACTTTGAAACATATATATATATGTTTCTCAACAGCACTGATGTAAAAGAGTATACAAATCAGAAGCTAAACAATCCACAAACAAATCACAACTCTAACAATGGGAGCAAGAATGACAGTCTTCTAGAGTTTATATAACTACAGCAATATGCACATGAATATTGGACAATTAAGAATAAACACACATCATTTCAAGTACTTTGACAGAAAAGTGGTTGCCAAGAGAATGCTATGTGTATCAACAACATTAACTGAGAATACATGGGAAAAAAGGTAACGAAAAACGCAAAGAAAAAGTAAAACGAACATGAAGATTTACCAACAACATACTTGTTGGAAAGGTACTGTAAAAGTTAGCACAAGGGGGAAATTAGTGGCATAAGAAGCAGAGAAGGAAAAGGAAGATAGATTTGGTTCAACACAGTAAAATGGATGGGAAAATAGCAAGTATGTGAAGTACTGGAATGTTCAAAATCCAGTCATTTGTGGAACTAATTATCAGTTCCAATAATCATAGAACATGTATGAATAATCTCTTCCTTCTCCTTTCGAAGTGCATGTATCTTTTTGGACCTGCCACTTGTGAACCAGCTTAACTCAAGTCTTGCTTATTTGCACCTTCAATGTATGAACCAGCCTAGTTTAAATTAGGTCCTGACTGCTTCTCTATGCTGCCTTTCCATTGCTATTCTCTCCCATTTCTATAGTCATTTCCTGTTTAGTATTTCCTAAATGTTTAAAGTGAGCGTGCCAAATTAAAATACCAACAAAAAGAAAACTACAAAATAAATGAAAAATAGTTTAAAACATTGTCATAAAAGTGCTTAGTACTCACAATCTTTGGTTTGTATGGCGGCTGGACCTCTCGAAGCTCTATCTTGTCCCAAAATATCCTCCGGAAAAAGGCATGATCTTTAATATCCCTTTCCCCATTTGGTCCACATCCTAATCTCTTTGTGGGCAACTTTGTCAGCAACTGAAGACAATTTTTTAAATATTATTTATTTCCCTTTGTAAAATATATAGCTTTCACTAACCAAAATGCTATTGAATACTGTCTATGTTTTTGTTATTCTTTGTAAAATTACTTTTTAAGTTGTACCAACTCTGTGAAAAAAAGGCAATACGTTGATTTTTAAATGAAGAAGCCTAAAATAATTCAATTGTTTGCTTTGAAATAAAAATATTTTCCATCTACACATTATCACTGTTTCATAGACACAGACAACTTAGAAACATCACACAGAGAATGATGCTTTAAAGTTATTAGGTTTTAAATATGTTGCGGAAATATCAGGGTTAGGAATTCTTTGAAGTACAGATAAAAAAGAAGACTGCACTTTTCCCTCATCTGATCCCTGGAAAAACAATTTATTCATGCTTCTATTCACTCTGTCATATTTGAGGTATTGTGTACAGAGGTATCTTTGAAACCACACACACAGCAGGCTTTTTGTCTGCATCTGTGGCAAGATCTGCAATGTCCTGAGCTGAGAGTCTTTAATCTTGAAGTGTTTACTCACCCCTTTACATATAGATACAGCTTCCCTTGACAATGATTTTGGATAGCAGACATTGTGGTCTGTGATTGAGGTAAACAGCTCCTCCTCATCTTCTCCATCAAATGGTGGCTAATAGGATAAATGAAGAAATATATTAATTACCAAACTATAAAGAGATAAAAGGTTTGCTAGGAGTAGATACAGAAACATTTGGAAAGAAGGAACTTCTTCTTCTTTGTATAATTTCAGATGTCAAGTTGAATATAGCTAAAGATAGCAGTGGTTAGCCTGAGGCTATTTGTATCTCCATAGAGTTTGTCCAGGAATGGTATTAGTGATGACCATAAGTGCTTTCTTTGTTCCTTGTGTGTTGGGCACTTTTGTAGAAGATGCACAGTAGTCATTTTGTCCTTTTTGCAAACACATTCATTGATATTCCCAATTTTTGGTTTGTTGAATAGATGTTATCTCATTTGAGCTGGTAATATGCACAACATTGGTTGTTATCTTGTGTGCTCTGCTTCCAGCTTGTTCCTGTATCTACACCTACTAAACCTCTCACCCTCTTTGTAAGTTATACCCATATATCAAAGGTGAGATGGCAATCCACCTTCACTTGACAGTCTGTTGACCAAATTATTGCCAAGAATCTTGCAATAAGATAGAATACACTGTATCACAAATCTCTTTAACAGGTGAAATAGTTTATAGAGCATTGCTCTTAGTTCCTCTGGGCTAGTATTTGTTATATTCTCCAATGTCACAACCATCGACAGCATGTCTGTAAAGAGTTGTCTGTATTTTAATCTGTCAGAACTTCTGCTGCAGTTAGCAAAACCCCTGCCTCTGCTTTGAAGTTACTTGAAAAGCTGCAACTGACAGCTTTCTTTGTGTCCTGTATATTAGGCTTAGATAGATTCCTCCACCTCTATTCTCTGTTGCATTTGTTACTGATCCATCTGTATATACACAAGACCTTGAAAACTGCAGCAGAAGTTCTAATGACAGATTTAAGCACAGACAAAGGGTACTCTTCACAGACATGCTGTGAATAGTTTTGACACTGGAGAATATAATAAATACTAGCCCAGAGGAACTAAGAGCGATGCTCTACACATTATTTAACCTATTAAAGAGATCTGTGATAGTTGATTCCATCTTACTGCAACATTCTTGGCAATGAATAGGCCAACAGACTGTCAAGCAAAGGTTGACATCTTTATTCACTACCATGAGCCGGAAACGAAGAGAGTGAGCTAGGAATGGCACCATCCCTGTTCACCAAAACCGAAGAAGATTTGCAAGGTTCTGCTGACTCTCTTTTGGAATGAGCGAGGCATAATTCTAGAGCACTACATACCCAGGGGGAACACTGTCATCAGTGTCACATGTACAGATCTTCTCAATTAAATCTAAACGACATGGACTTCTGAGTAGGTGTCCTTTTGCAACACGATATTGTTCGACCCCATACAGCCAGTGAAACGGCTGAAACCATCAAGGACCTCAACTTTTAGGGTCTACCACATCCGCTGTACTCACCAGACATAGCCCTAAGTGATTTCCTCATCTTTGGATGGCAAAAAGAGACACTAGGAGGAAATACTTTCAGGTCAGATGAAGAGGTCCAGCAGGTGGGTGGTGCATGAGTTATTACACACATGATCAAAAAAATTGTTTTCTAAAGTAATCCATGCACTGTATAGGCACTGCGGGACTTGTATCGAATGCAATGGTGACTATGTCAAAAAATGATATAGTTGTGTTTCACTATCACAGAATAAATGTACCCAAAAAACTATATTTTCAAGGTTTTCATTCAAAGCTCCCCCTTGTATATATCATCATCATCATATAGCAGGTACTATGCAGAATGTTTCTCCCATCACAGCTCGTTTGAAAGAAACTCAATCTCATGCCAAATCTCCAGCCTGCTCCAGAGTCAAGCACAAGCATTTATTGACATCTTGGTGCCATAGCTGTCTGCATCTGGGTCAGCAAATCAAAGCTTACCAAGACCCTATTCCACCTTCAAGTGGCAGCCTTGGAAACAGGTTAGACTTGTGCAATCTGGCTGAGAGAATAGGGATTGAAGAGGGAGGGCAAACCCAGTCATAAAAGTGGTGTGCGGAAATCGAATGTGGAAGGTGTAGGTATCACAGTTTTGCTGTAAAGTATAACACATCGTTACAGAACGTTGTTTCAGAATGAATGTTGAAGAAGAAGACTGCAAAGAAAAAATAATGGTAAAGATATGGAAATGCAGGCTTTTATGTATGACTTACTAACTTATAAGAGCTGAATTAATGATGCCATACAAAGTGTACTCACCTGCCCAGCCAGCATTTCATATAATAGCACACCATAGGCCCACCAGTCAACAGATTTACCATAAGGTTGATACAGAACAATCTGGGAATAAAAATATTTGACAGCATGATTAAAATTCTGCACTAGGCAACAAAATAAATAAAGTTACTTCTTTTTATGAAAACATACAAGGTAGAAGACAATTTTTGTGGATGTACACCAAATGCAAGTAAAAGGAGAGTAATGAAAGTTCATCTAAAAGGAACTATGGGTTTTTGAAGGGAAGCAGACTGATAGACAAATGGAAAGAAAAACAGAAAGTGAAGTAGGTTATAAAACTGTTGACAACATAAACGATTAGAGAACAAAAAAGTAAAATGAAAGCCACTACACAGGTAATCATTATTAATTTAAATATATAGTTAAACTTTCAAATGAGAGAATTGACTTGATGAATAAACCTCTGAGTGGGAAAATTGACATGAGATGCAACTTATGAATGGGAGAATTGACCTAAGAAGCAATTTATGAGTAGAAGAATTGACTTGAGAAGCAACTTATGAATGGAAGAATTGACCTGAAAAGCAACTTATGAATGGAAGAATTGACTTGAGAAGCAACTTATGAATGGAAGAATTGACCTGAAAATCAACATGAATGAAAGAATTGACCTGAGAAGCAACTTATGAATGGAAGAATTGACCTGAGTACCAACTTATGAATGGAAGAATTGACCTGAGAAGCAACTTGTGAATGGAAGAATTGACTTGAGAAGCAAATTGTAAATGGGAGAATCAATCTAAGAAGCAACCCATAAATGAGGACAGGACACCACAATAGATTTAGATATTTATTTTTAAACATAAGTTAGAAACTACTAATAAATGTTCCTTTTGCATTGATAGTATAACAGTAGAATATCATCTGTAATATTGTTATATTATAAGAGTTAGAGAAAGTGCAGATGGTTATCACCAGTTATGGTTATCACCAGTTATGGATGAGCGCTATATGGAGATACTGTTATATAAGGCTGACCATGGCATTTTTGTAAGTATATAAAACAGATGAACATTGTGCTTATTACTAAAAACCAGTACATTAAATTAATTGAAAATTATGTTTGCTTGCTATTCACTTTAACATTACTCAACATCTTTATACTGGTTTAAAAGACTCTGGAGAGTCTGTATACAACCAGTTTCTTTTCCATTCACTTGATTCCACTATTTCCTGTGGTAATGCATCATAAGCATTCACCACTATCTGACTAAAATATTTCTTGGTATTTAACCTAGACCTTTCTTTAATTAATTTGTGGCTGTGCCCTCTTGTTTTTGTAGGCAGAAAAACTTGTTATAGTCCTTATCCTTTCCGTTGATTATCTTATCTTATAAACCTGAATCATCTCAAATTTGTATTTTTTCTAGATGCAGTAGGTCAGTCTTTCCTCATAACTATAATTCTGGAATCTCACTATTAGCTATGTCGCTCTTCTTTGTATCCTTTCCAGCATGTTTATATCCCCTATACAATAAGGACCATACCTGTACACATTACTCCAATCTAGGTCTAACTCATGCTTTATACAGTTTGACTATCACAATTGATTTGCACAATTAGCATTTTTTATGTGTAGATCATTATGATTCTGTAATAATCTTGCATTATGCATCTTCAAAATCTGACCTCTAAAGCAGACAGCTTACCTCAGGAGCGATGTAGTCAGGTGTTCCACAGAACGTCCGTGTGGTTTTGTCTCCTATTATGCTCTCCTTACACATACCAAAATCAGCTATTTTAATATGTCCCTCCGCATCTAGCATGACATTGTCAAGTTTCAGATCTCTGAGAAAGGGGCAAAAAATATTTCAAAATGATAATTAAAGTTCAGCATACATGGATGGGATAAAATAATTAATTTAAGTTGTTTCGAATGCCCACAATGAGTAGGTTACTCTTATGTGCGCCCTGAAATGGGCGTTAAGTGATGGGTTGCAGTAGCTTTCCTCACATCTTGAGCACGCTAATGAAGGTGGACCGGGGTCCTCCATACGGTTGTGTTATGCTTGGCTTCATCTGCGTGTTGCTCACTACTATGAAGATCACGTTGAACCTCACCTTGTTAGCCAGACTGTTGTCCTCGACAACAGCCCGTTTCCAGGATGACCAATGAGGAGGTCAGGTGAGGGTCTTGGCCAGTATATTTCTCCTGACCCTGGGTAACATTCTCTGATCATTGTCTTTTGCCTGACCAGACATTAGCCTCATCGTCCCTTTAATTTTTTATTTTTTTTTTTGCGTTCGCCTTATTTCTCTAATTCCCATGGCGGTGTGCGTTGCACTGCGGTTTTTATTTTTGCGCCTGTCAGCCCAGTGCATCCAACTTCAGCATACATTTTATGTAAGGGTCTGCTTCCTCCTGCATTTTCTAAGAGTTTGCTTCTCCGGGGTAACGGCCGATGCTGTGATGGGGATCAAACCCAGCACCTTCGGCTTGTGAGCCGTGCCACTTAACCACTAGGCCATGCCGTCCCCTGTTCCTTTAATTTAAGTAAATGTATATACATTAAAGTAAAAAACATGCTACATTATAATGAATTACTTTATTATTAACTTTTTTTTAAAGAAGTCCATCAGCTAAAGAGAAACCAGTTAAAGATGGCCAACTCTAGATATAATATATTATATTATATATCTTATAACATTCAATAATCGTTTTCAATAATTATGTTTTTAAAAATGTGTATTTCTGAACTGCACTTCAATAGCAGATCGGGAAACATATTGTGAAAAGGTCCAGCTCTTTAATTAACCAATGCTAATATCGGGCTCAACTGGACCCCGTAATTCCGTCCTTCCTGAAAAAAACAAAATACACTACCCAAATACATTACACACAAATAGACAACACACAAATACATTTCACACAAACAGACTACACACAATTACACTACACACAAACAGACTACACACAAACAGGCTATACACTAATACACTACACAAAAACACTGCACACAAACCGACAACACACAAATACACTACACACAAGCAGACTAAACAAATACACTACACACAATCAGACAACACACAAATACACTATACACAAACAGACAACACACAAATACATTTCCCACAAACAGACTACACACAAAGACACTACCCACAAACAGACTAGACAAATACAGTACACACAAACAGACAACACACAAATACACTACATACAAACAGACTAAACAAATGCACTACACACAAAACAGACAACACACAAATACATTACACACAAATACACTACACACAAACAGACAACACACAAATACACTATACACAAACAGAAAACACACAATTACATTTCACACAAACAGACTACACAGAAAGACACTGAACACAAACAGACAACACACAAATATACTCCACGCAAACAGACTACACACCAAAACACTGTACACATACACTAAACACAGAAATATTGTTAAATATTACAGAAATGCTCCTACAGAAACAAACAGTATAAGAAATAGTCAGATCATGTCTGATAAAGTGAACATTATAAATGCAGAAAGAGTAAGTTTAACCTTGACCAATTCTTAGTCGCGAGCTGAGAAAAAAAAATGTTAGTTTTCCAGCAATTGTCGAGACCCGACGTCACACTTATTTATCCTATATTAACAAATGGGCTGCCATAGAAATCGACTCAAATCAAGTTTGTTCATTATGATCAATACGTCACTTTCTTCTACACAGGATTGAACAGCGAAAAATCATTTGTATTAGATCAAAAATGAGTTTGAAACACTTTATTTTCTTCTTTAAGTGGATTGGAGCCAATCCATTATGGAGAATGGTGAAGTTAAGTTGTTGAAAAACCTCTTTGTGAGGTTTATATGTTTAGTTTGTTTATGTAAATGAAATTTTTGTGTTTTTTGTGTAAACTAACATATATGCTGATCTTATAAAAGAACGGTATCAGTGCTTTGTGGTGATTTCAAAGGTTTATGTTGGTGAGTCTAAATGTTTGTGTTTTGTTTCATAAATTTTCATCTTCATCTTCTTGTATTTCAGAAATTAGCCCACGCACAACAAAAACAATAACACCAACAAGTTTTTTATTCATTTATGTCTTTACACACAACAAAATCATATCTATAGACAAACAAATAAAAGGGTTACAAACACTCAAAGTCAACAACTATAGTAGAACATGATGTGTCAAAATTATGCCCCCGCAGATGAAATTGCGTTAAATTTTTAATGTGGTGTGGAAAATGTTATAGAAAATAGGAAGCTGGCAAATACATTGTAATATCATTAACCTACATCCTTTTTTTTTTCATCAGTAGTTAGGTAGCAGTTGGCATCCTCACGGGAAGCCTGTGTCAAAGATTGATGTGTTTATAATAGTGATGATTTCTTCTTCTTCGTTCGTTCTCAATCTCCCGCTACCAAACCCAGAAAGGGTAAGTAGCAGAATGTAGTCCAGAGAACGGAATGCGTTGTGTTGTAGTTTACAGCTTGGCTGCGATATTTGCACCTTTCGGTCCAACACATCCGACTTCAGCAAGCATTTTTTGAGTACCGGGTTAGCATTCCCTCTTCGATCCCTTCTCCTTAGCCAGTCTGCCCTACTGCAGCCTGTTAACCAGGATCACCACGTGGAGGTCTAGAAGGGTCTTGGCAGCTATGGTTCACTGTCCCTGACGTTAGCAGTCAGCTATGGGTCGCTGACCACTGCAGCTCATGCGCTGCTCAGCATCTTGATCCCGTGATGATTTCAATAGATGTTAACTGTAATTGATGAGATTGTCAAACCCATGTACAACACTACTTTGTTGTCTTGTCTGACATGTGTAGTAGGGTCAGTCATTCTGTTCTTTGTTCTCAAATAAGGAACCCTTGGATTCAAATGAAGGCAAAGTAGGACAGTGGTTGCTGAACTGGCTTCCCAGCCGAGCGACCGAGGTTCTGTCTCCAGTTGGTGTGGCATTTTTTCTGATCATAAAACGGCTCCTGGGCTCGACTCGACCTAAAAAATTTGGTACATGAACAATTAAGGAAATTAAAATGATCAACATGATGCTGACCACATTACCCGTAGTGTACAGTTGGTCAAGATAATAAGGGGTAAATAACATATTCTCAATATACCACACAGGTGTAAACAGGATCTTTACTTCACTTACTGATACTTCAGTTACAGCTTCTATTATTTCAAAATTTGAAATGAGAAATTTAATGACAGAATGTGACAGGAAAACTACATTAAAAGATGACTTTTGATTTGATCATCCCAGTTGTAGCAAGATGTCATGCTTCCTTTCTGCAAAAAGCAAACAAGGCAGAAACCATTTTTTGACTGTACTTTGTAAAAGGGATCTGCAGAATCAAGATTATATTCAAGGGGGTTTGGAGAATCAACATTATACTCAAGGTGGTCTGGAGAATCAACATTATACTCAAGTGCTTCTCACAAATACACAATACTCATGAGAGTCAGAAGAATCAGTTCTAGATGCGAGAGTCTGATAAATCAACATTATACTCAAAGGGGTTTGGAGAATCAACAATATATTCTAGGGGGGTCTAGAGAATCAATTTTATTCTCAGGCTGGTTTTCAGAATCAATATTATATGCAAAGGAGTGGGAATCAACACTTTACTTGAGGGAGTATGGAGAATCAATATTACACTCAAATACTTAAGGGAACAGTCTAAAGATAAATAAAGACCTGAGATATTCTAAATAATATTTGGAAATGGAATGGAAAAACCTTGAGAGAAACAAATATATTTGTGATGAACAGACATAAATGAGAACAGACAATTCATTATAACACCAAATGTGGTCTCCCAATGACCTACTAAGTTAGGGAAGAGGAAAAGGAAACAAATTATTGCAGTAGAAATGATTTCCCTTCTTACTTCTGAAGTAAATATTATTGGAAATTCGGTCTTCATATCCTCATGACCATAATAAATATGGAATGTGGAGCTAAACTGGATACAAAGACTTACTGAGAGTGGAAGTGCTGTACTGATTGACACATATACTGCGGTCCCACTGATAAATACCACACAGCTGTGATGAGCTAAAAATAAAAAAGAGCAACTAAACAAAAAACAAAAAATGTATTAATATTATTTGTGTAGGGAAACAATACATACCGATAGACAATTCCTTGACTATGTAGGTAGAACAAACCTATGGCAATTTCTGCTGCATAAAAGCTGAAAAATACACAATAAGTGGATGTCATTGTTCAGTCCTAGAATGAATGCTCAAAAAACTCTTGCAAAACTTTTAGACTATTTCAAAATCATAGGCCTATACCAGAGTGGTCTGCCGAGGTCTTTGTGTATGGCAATGTCAAGAACAGCACCACCCTTCTCAGATGCCTTTAAGACAAACAAAGTGGGGAGCAGCGATCCTATTCTTTCTTTTCTAATATAGAACATTTGAACTCATTTCAGGGCTTGAGGGCATTACAACAGATAATTTTAGAGCTAAAAAGCATACAATATTTCCTGTAAATCCTAAACACAGAAGAGTATGCTCTTAACTTAGCTTAACTTAACGTCTTTACACTGGTTTAGAAGACTCTGCAGAGTCTGTATACAACCAGTTTAATTTATATTACTTTGCTCTAAAAGATATTAGCATCCAATCTATTCTGAAATGCATTAATTGTCCCTGCGTCCACTACTTCCTGTGGCAGTGCATTCTACATATTCACCACTATCTAACTAAAAAAATATTTCCTAAAATCTAATCTGGACCTTTCTTTAGTTAATTTGTAGCTATGCCCTCTTGTTCTTGTTAGTGAAATACTTGTTATAGTATAATTTATCTGTTCCTTTGATTACCTTATAAAACTGTATTAAGTCACCACGAATTCTTCTCTTTTCTAGACACAGCCGGTTTTCGGAGTCTTTCCTCATAACTGTAATTCTGGAATCCCACTATCATCTTTGTCACTCTTTTTTGTATCCTTTCCAGCATGTTTATATCCTCTCTATGATAAGGACTCCACACCTGTACACAGTACTCCAATCTAGGTCTGACTAATGCTTTATCACTTTCTTGCTCCTGTGTTTAATATTTATTTTTATCATACCCAACATTGCATTTTAATTTTTCACTGCTACCTGGACTTGCTCACTCACCTCACCTGTATGATCTATTATAACCCCTAGGTCCTTTTCCTTTTCTATCTTTCTAATATTGTTATCGCCCATTCTATAATTATGTTCCAAATTGGATCTACCCTTATGGATACATTTATCTACGTTAAACTCCATTTACCATTCTTGAATTTGATCTAAATCTGACCTCAAGATATCCACTTCTGCTTTAGATGAGACACTACTGCATAGTTTTGTGTCATCAGCGAATTTTGCAATCATGGACCCCATACCATTGTCCAAGAACAAAATTGGACCCAAAACCGAGTCTTGTGGCACTCCCACTTTTTACTACACATCACTCAAAGTACTCGATATGTGTGCCACTCTCTGCCTTCTTACTGTTAACCAATTTTCAATCCATTTGGCAACTTCCCCACCTTTTCCATGTGATTTTAACTTTCTTAATAATCTTTCACTTGCAAAATCTAGATAAATAACATCTACTGGCTCCCGTTTATCTACTATTTTAGTAACCTTCTCCATGAATTCTAAAAGATTTGTTAAGTACAATCTCTCTCTAGTAAACTCATGCTGACTATTTCTGATTAGATTAACTTACTTATTTAGTCGCGCCTCTTCTACCATGAGGTGTAGAGGTTTTCCAGAGAGAACGTCACACTGCTCTATCTGCGGTTTGTTTTTTTTCCTCTTTCCAATCCAGCCCTCGATCACTTAGGGGCTTTCGTATATTGTCTTCCCAATGTACTTTGGGACATCCTGGGTGTCTGCGTCCTTGACTTTTTATGTCTATGACCGCTTTGGTATCCGATCTTCTTCCATTCTACACACATTGCCAAACCACTCGTGTCTGCAGGAATTGAACTTCGAGATTGCTACGTATTGTCTGGTTACGGATCTTGTCCCTTTTCGTCACCTGAACCGCCTTTCTTAGATATCTCTCTGATTATATTAAACTTGTCTAAATGCATTACAATGTTTTCTTTGATTATTGACTCTAACAATTTACAGACTATCTATAATTTTCTGGATCTGAATGTTGGCCCTATTTGAATAAGGTGATCACTCCTGCATCTTGCCAATCCCTTGGAACAATCTCTTTTGCAAGTGATTGAGTACATAATATAGCCAATGGTTTTTCTAGTTGGTTTCTAATTTCAAACAGTAATTTTAGATGAATACCATCTTGACCTTGACATTTATCCACTTTCAACTCCTCCAATTTTTTATAAATCATTTCCTCTGTAATAAAGATTTATCTTAATTTTGCTGTATCCATGTCTCTTTGAAAAATATCTACAGGCTCTGGGATCTTGAAGCAGTCCTCTTTTGTGTAGACTGTGCCAAAGTACGAATTGAGTAGATTAGCTACCTCCCTATTCTCACTTATTATTTTTCTTGTGCTGTCTATGAGAAGGCCGATTTTGTCTTTCATTGTTTCTATTGAAGTACTGCCAGGATTATTTCGTTATTCAAATTCTTGTAATATCTAATTAGTGTGTTGGTTGAGCATTCACTTTTCATAATGAATAAATGGTGTTCAGCTTCCATTACCAACATGCTCCAGTTGATCTAGCTGTAAACGAGTACCTGGCTTAGTGTAAGGAAAGGAAGGAAGAAATGGAACAGGTATCACCATATCAAATAAACAAACTGTGGCCTCGTATAATGAAGTCTCTAACACTCCATCCACAACAGCAGTGTCTGCTATGGGACTACCTTTACCTTTAATATCATATTTAACCCTGGTTAGGTTTTAGACACAAACAGAATTCTTCTTCTTCATCTTACATCCTTGGTCAATGACTGACAAAGTCATCAATGAATGTCACACCTGATGATGTTTGTAAGAGCAGCAACAAACTCCATCCACTTCACCCACTCAACAGTCATCAGTTCTGATTTTGTATCTTTATTTCAGGCTTTTGGTTCTTCATCAAGTTGATTTACCTTTCTTTCACTTTTCATCTGAGGGCCTCATAGCAGATAACCATCTCCAACTCTTTCAATGTAGAACTTTTCCTATAATCAATCTATAACATCTTCTTAACTTAACTTAACGTCCTTATGCTGGTTTAGAAGACACAGCAGAGTGTGTATACAACCAGTTTCTTGGAGGGTGGCTAACCTATGAACATCTTAATAGACTTAAACACTTGAGCAAAGTAGACTTGCAGCCTGTTGGGCGCAATCTATGCTGCTCTTAACAAACCACCTAACCATGGCCGCTGTTATGCCATGTCACACAGTTAGTCGCCTCTTACGGCATGCTCTTTGTAGGGCAGTGATGCTATTCTTGCCATTTTCATACACAAAGACCCTGGTAGACCACTCTTCTTGTTTTTCTTCACATGCCAGGATGACTGGTTGTTCTACCCACCACCCCTATCCTTATTGGTGTTTATCAATTCAGTTGCTGACTTTCTCCCATGCTAAACTGTTCAACGTCTTTTCTCTTTGTTGCCCTTTGTCACTTTTCCAGTTAGTGTACCTGTTGTAACAGTGACCTCTAACAGTGACAGTGACCTCATCATGCATTCTTTTGTACTTCACATGTTTCCTAATAATACTAATACTAAAATGAAGGAAATGAAAAAATATGCATAATAATTAGCAAAATAAATACAAGTTTAAAAAGGTATAAAAAAGGTATAAAAAATACATGAGTATATATTTGTTAAGAAAATAATTGAATCAGAAATAAATAGCAGATAAATCTGACACTTACGCAGCCACTGGCTCTTTGAATTTGCCTTCCTGTTGTATTCTGTACATGAGGTCACCACCATTCACATACTCCATTACAAAATACAGCCGATCCTAGATAAGGATAGGACTATTAATTACAAAAGA
The DNA here is from genome assembly GCA_036924085.1 of Ariolimax columbianus. Lineage (NCBI taxonomy): Eukaryota > Metazoa > Mollusca > Gastropoda > Stylommatophora > Arionidae > Ariolimax > Ariolimax columbianus. The sequence goes on along the minus strand of JAVGWX010000002.1, from coordinate 54,864,206 downwards.
TAAACAAAAATTAAATCAAGAAATAAATAATATACAAGACATTAACCCTTTTGATCCTATAGGCATTTTTCATCATGGTCTATAGAATCATGAATTAAATCAACAAAACTGGATCAAGATGCTAAGCAGCGCATGAGCTGCAGTAGTCAGCGACCCATAGCTGACTGCTAGCGTCAGGGCCAGAGAACCAGAGCTGCCAAGACCCTTCTACACATCCACGCGATGATAACTTAACTTAACTTAATGTTTTTATACTGGTTTAGAAGACCCTGCAGAGTCTGTATACAACCAGTTACATTTACATCACCTTGATCTAAAAGCTATGCGCATCCAGTTTATTCTTAAATGCTTTAACTGTCCCTGCCTCCACTACCTCCCCTGGCAATGCATTCCAAGCAGACACCACTCTCTGACTAAAAAAATATTTCCTAATATCTAACCTGGACCTCTCTTTAGTAGGCTTGTAGCTATGCCCTCGTGTTATTGTAGGTGGCTGTATTTAAAAAAAATTGTTATAGTCTAATTTATTGATTCCTCTGATCATCTTATAAACCTGTATTAAGTCACCACAAATTCTTCTCTCTTCGAGACACTGTAGGCCGGTTTTTCTGAGTCGTTCCTCATAACTGTAATTCTGGAATCCCACTATCATCTTTGTCGCTCTTTTTTGTATTCTTTCTAGCATGTTTATGTCCCCTCTATGATAAGGACTCCACACCTGTACACAGTACTCCAATCTAGGTCTAACTAAAGCTTTATACAGTTTGACGATCACTTCCTTGCTCCTATGTTTAATATTACTTTTTATCATACCTAACATTGCATTTGCCTTTTTCACTGCTACCTTAACTTGCTCACTCACCTTTCCTGTATGATCTATTATAACCCCTAGGACCCTTTCCTTATCTATCTTTCTAATATTGTTTTCTCCCATTCTGTGATTATGTTCCATATTGGATCTACCCATGTGGATGACTGTACATTTATCTACATTAAACTCCATTTGCCAGCTTACAGACCATTCTTGAATTTTATCTAAATCCGACATCAATATATCCACTTCCGCTTTAGATGAGACACTACTGCATAGTTTTGTGTCATCAGCAAATTTTGCAATCATGGATCTCATATCAATGTCCAAATCATTTATATATATCAAGAACAAAATTGGTCCCAAAACCGAGCCCTGTTGCACACCACTTTTCACTTCACACCACTCAGAGTAATCCTTATTTATGCCCACCCTCTGCCTTCTTCCCGTTAACCAATTTTCAATCCATTTGGCAACTTCCCCACCTATTCCATGTGATTTTAACTTTCGAAATAATCTTTGATGAGGTACTCTATCAAAGACCTTTGCAAAGTCTAGATAAATAACATCCACTGGCTCCCCTTTATCTATGATTTTAGTAACCTCCTCCATGAATTCTAATAGATTTGTTAAGCATGATCTTCCTCTAGTATACCCATGCTGACTATTTCTAATTAGATTAAATTTGTCTAAATGCATTACAATGTTTTCTTTGATTATTGACTCTAACAATTTACAGACTATGCTCGTTAAACTCACCGGTCTATAATTTGCTGGATCTGATTTTTTGCCTTTTTTGAATAAGGGGATCACTCCTGCATCTTTCCAATCCCGTGGAACAATCTCTTTTGTCAGTGATTGAGAACATAATATAGCCAATGGTTTTGCTAGTTGGTCTCTAATTTCATACAGCAATTTTGGATGAATACCATCTTGACCTGGACATTTATTCACTTTCAACCCCTCCAATTTTTTAAAAACCATTTCCTCTGTAATACAGATTGATCTTAATCCCGCTGTATCCTGGATAACAGGCTGCAGCAGGGCAGACTGGCTAAGGAGAAGGGATCAAAGAGGGAATGCTAACTCGGTACTCAAAAAATGCTTGCTGAAGTCAGATGTGTTGGACCCTAAGGTGCAAATATCGCAGTCAAGCTGTAAACTACGACACAACACATTCCGTTCTCTGGACTACATTCTGCTATTTAAGCTCATTCAGGGTTTAGTAGCGGGAGATTGAGAACGAACAAAGCCAAGCCAAGCCAAATCAACAAAACCATCTTATTTCATCTGTAACTTTTTTATTTCTTATGATATTTGAATACATTTTGAGTATGTTATGTATGAATGGAGGAGTGTCTAAAATGTCATGTTAGTGCATGAAAAATATAAATTGATTTACACATGCACCTGCTAGAATAAAAGCTCCACCCATTGCGAGCAGTGCACACCGAACGTACATGCCCTACGTCGTTTACACTAGTGTCACTAGGTCTACAATCGTCAACTGATCCGACCACCCACGATACCATTGCTGTGGTATAGATCTAGCTTATCGTCATAACCCTCTATCTCAATATCTGATTGATTATCCTCATAATCAAAGTCTAGCTTATCAAATAAATCTAACAGATTCCGTCTTTATGGCCCTGCTATAGGATTAATCGCTAATGAAAATCCATTGGTTTTAACTTCCAAGCTGTTTTCAATACTTTATTGAAACCTACTCATTGTACATGAATTCTAACCAGAAAGCAACGACAGGCATAGTAACTGAAAAACAAACGCGGTGAGAACAAGCTGTATTCAGCGGTATAGGATTTGAGGTCTTCAGCAGTTACCAGTGGTACAGGATCTTAAGGGTTAAGGTCACAAATAAAACAAATAAATAGTAACTAAATATATATATTTAGAAATATCAATGTGATGCAGTGATGGCCTGAGTAAAACCTTGGTTCAATAAGGTTCTCAATGGCAAAAAACTGAAATATGTTTAAATAACATTTGGCTAAATGGCATCAGACACTTTTTATACTTTCTAGCACTTCATAAGAGTTTTGACTTGGTTGCCAACTATTTTTAAATGACTCATGCCCTCTCATTTAACTGAAAAGACTGTCTGTGAAAAAGTGTACCTTCCCCAAAGGAAAGTTGAGCATCTAACAACAATTACAACACTTATGTCACTGGAAACAACATTTATGGCTATTTTTTTGACAATCCTTGCTGTTGTAGTGTTTCCTTCCATCCATCCATCTTTTTCTTGGTACTGCTATTGCCCTTAAGTTATTCTGTCTGGTGTTACAGGCTCACACAACAGGCAGGTTAAGAGATATTACTGTAATATGTTTAAATAATTTTATTTTCTAGTGTACTCATCTATATAGAATGAGAGTTGTGTGATACTGTAGTATCTGGTGTGTATTATGGCTCATTTTTGCCATTTTTAGTGTTGCAGCATTTCTTCTGTTGCAATTTTTCTAATTTGTTTCATTACTGAAAATAATTTACAATTTATTCTACTTCAAAGAGATATGTATAAAGATTTTGCACAATCAAGGAACCAACCATTGTTTGGAAGCAGGAGTGCAGCTGAACAAGGAATGGTGGTTTATTAGGAAGTGCTAGGACTCGCTTCTCTATCATTGTACACTCCACATCATCGTCCTGTATGATGACATCTTTCTTCAATATCTTGATTGCATAAAGCTCATCTGTTCCTTTTCTTTCAGCCAACACCACCTAAATAAAACAAGAAAACTTTATAATTGAATTAGTGAATATAAATTTTATATTTTACTCTACATTTTTTCCCTTTCACTTTTCAACTGAGAAGACTACAGAGCACACTGGCAGTTATTAGATAATGTGAGAGCTCTGTACCACACGTGTCAAGGCATAATTAAAACATCTGATGGCCCTATAGATACATTTGAGACAAGGTTGTGTTTTTTATCACCACTTCTATTCATTACTTATATGAATAAAATAACATCAGAAGCAAACCATGAAGCCAACAAAACTGCAGAGGGTGAAGACTATGAGTCGGTGAGGGAGTTACTTTCCACAGATGATCAATGTCCAATGTTCGAAGATGAAAGTCACTTACAAGATCATACAAAAATGCTTAATACAACTTACGTGAGATACAACATGAAGATTAGTACATCAAAGACAGAAACTGAAAATCAGCAGATCACCAGGCCCTCTAAAAGGAAAAGGTCAGTGACAACAGGCTCAAACAGGTGCAAGAGTTCAAGTACCAAGTAAGCATTTTCACTGAGGATGGATGATTGGGCAGAGAAATCAAAATGAGATGTTAAAAAGTAAGTGCAGTGATCTACCAACTGTCACCACTACTCAAACATTGGAACATAAGTATAGAAAAAAATGGCAACTCATAAACACTATTTTCTTACCAACTGTGCTATTAGTGTCAAACCTGGCCTCTGTCCATGGCACAGGAAAAGAAATTTGCAACCTGGGAAATTGAGATGCCTGAAAAAAGTTATCAATGTCAACAGAAGAGACAGAATAAAAATTAAGGACATCAGAAAAATAGTGGTAACAACATCCTCCCAAGAATGCGTGCATAGACAGAAGGTTTAGTGGTTTGGTCATCTCATGAAATTGCAACCAGATCGGCTGACATTAAACAATATTTACAATAGTAGGAAATCAAGGTTTCGAGTCAAGGGAAGACTGCAAAGCAAATGGATAGACAACATCAAAGACATCCTTTGCCAGCATAGGCTCATAACAACCACAGCAACACATCTGGCACAAGAGCCAGATTTACAACTCCCCACTACGCTTCACTGAAGCCGTTATAAGGATAAGGTAAAGTAAGTATTTTTTTCCCTATGCTATCAATTCATTTACAATTTGTCATGCAGACATGTACTTATATAGTGAGGAAATATAAACAGTAACACATGTTGTCCAAGTCTGTCTAGTCCACAAGAGGAACATAGTGACTGCATGGTTTTCTCCAACTAACATGGTGCTGAAAGAATCTTGAAAAAAACTACAAATTTTAATAGAGAAATAAATAGAATCTTCCAAAGTTTGATTGAAAGAATCTGTTTGTTTCCCTGGAAGATTATGGTGTACAAGAACAGCTTCTTGATAATATCAGAGCACTGTACCGTTCGAGTACAAATATCGTCAGAACAACTGTTGGAATCACAGATGCTTTTGAAATCACTACTGGCGTGAGACAAGGATGTGTGCTTTTTCCTCTGTTTTTTAACATCTACATGAACAAAATCGCATCAGAGACTGGTCAAATTGAGATATCCGAAGCACAACATAACTCAATACACGAATTGCTCTTTGCAGACAATCAATGCTTGCTGTATGATGATGAAAACAAACTGCATAACCACATAAACGCACTTGCGACTACCTGTGTTAAACACAATGTGCAAATTAGTGAGAACAGAACAGAAACTATGATGATCAGTAGAACACCTGGGTCATTCAAGATAAGTCTAAATGATATTGCTCTTCAACAGAACAATGAGTTTAAGTGTTTCGGTAGTATTTTGTTTTGGCAGACGGTAGGATCGACACGGAAATGGAGACTAGGTGTCAGAAAGCATCTGCTGTGACTATCAGCGGTCCCCACTGCTTAGACACCCGACCATTAGTTTGGCAACAAAGCAACACCTGATAAACAGTATATTTATGCCCACTCTGTGTTACCAGTGCCAAACATGGCCTCTGTCCAGGAAGTGTGAGAGCAGAATTTTGATTTGTGAAGTGAAGTGTTTGAGGAAAGTCATCAGTGTTACCAGGAGAGACATAATGCGGAACGACGACATTCGAAGTATGGTCGGCACTAGGTCTTGTGTCGAATACATTTCCAGGAAGAAAATAAGTTCATTTGGTCATCTCATGAGAATGCACCCTCATCAATTTACACTGATGGCTTACAATGCTGGTAGATCTGGCCACAGCGCAAGGTGGCGGCTGTGAGGCACGTGGATTGATGACAATAAAGTGATTGTGCAACAACAAGGGCTCACATTGATTGACGCAACGTATTTGGCGCAGGGTAGACGACTTAAGCTCTCCATAACGCTAAACGACACAAGTGGAAAGAAAACTAACTAATAAATAGAATAGAACACATGTAACATTTCAATCATGTCATTAAACGTTATTAAAGAGGGGTGTGTGTAGGACTAGCAACTTCATTTTATTTCTTTTTCTTTTTCAGTCCACTTGTACCTTTAAGTGCTGTTGGGAGCTGAAGTCACCTTTCCTGAGTGAAGTGTGTTCCGTCGGTCACTGTAAGTTCGTGTTGTAGTATTTCAGATGTTGGTCAGGTTGCATTCTCATGTGGTGACCAAACTATTCTATATCATGTATTTTTATATATTCCGCACAAAGATAAGTTCTCACAATATTTATAATGTAATTACTTCTTCTTTTATCTATCCTGGTGACCTCAACGTCTATTCTCTTACACTGTATTTCAAATTTAATAATTTTCCTCTCCTGTGCCCTTTTACAAGGACCAAGTCTGACAGTGGTAGCAAAGAGCTGGTATAAATATACTGTTTAATCATTTGTCATTTGGTTTTTTTTGGTGTTTAAATAGTGGTCATGCATACAAAAACAGATTTCAATGGCTTTTAATGATAAGACTAAATGATCTCAATTTTCTGGTGTCTTTGCTCTTCTTTCTCACAACCACAACTAATTGCAAAATAAAATAAATATACTTACTGAATGGTCACTGAAATTAGATCTGAGGGTACATAGAGAAAAAACACACGCTTTCCAAGACAATCAGATTATAATGGAAGACACGATACTACAAGAGAGAGGTAGATTATTTCATCTATCTTAATAGTAATATAGACAAATTCAGAGGTGTTGATAGAGATATCAAATGAATCATTTAAAAGGTGAGAGGAGATTTTCTTGCTTTAAGAATTTTGTAGAAATTGAAAGAAATTAAGTTCACCACAAAAATATAGATCTTAAACTCCAATATAAGGTCCATCCTATTGCATGGCTCTGTGACACGGAACCAATGAAAAGTACCAAAAAAAATGCCCAAGCTTTCATCAACAGATGCTTGAGCTGAATAGAGGGATTAAAATAGTTTGATAAAGTTACTAATATAGAACTGTGTGAAAGAACCGGACATATGCAAGTAGAGATAGACATTTAAGAGAAGGCGCTTGCCATGGACAGAACAACACCGCAGAAACCAGCTGGATAGTATTACAAGGCAGTCACTGTTTTGGAATCCTCAAGGTAGAAAAACAACACTATCAGTGGCAACTAGAAAATACTCAAGCAATTTCAGAGTGGAGGCAGAGGCACTGAGGGCTGCAGTAGAAGAAATGGTGCCATGCAAAAGAAATGAAAGCCATATAATCCTGCTTACAGATACCCTGGTCGTAGTCACAGCACTAAAAAGCCAGAAAAATACTGAACGTAATGATTTAAGAGCAGTACTCTGTCAACTATGCCAGCAGTCCGCACCAACAAGAGTAGTGGTACAGTGGGTTCCATCCCACTGTAACATCTAAGGCAACGAGGAGGCAGACAGACTGGCAAAAGAAGGTGCAAGACTACCACAACCAGATACTAGTGTGACATACAAAGAGTCAAAAAGGCTTATAAGAGCTAGATACATGACAAAATGGGAAACAGAACATACTGGCTACACAAAAAACGATGCCTATTACCAGTTGAACAGAAGAGAGCAGGTCGTGGTCTTCAGACTTCGCACTGGCCACAATAGACTGAGGTACCACCTATTCAATAAATTGAAGATAGGTGGCACTGACGAATGCATGTGCGGTACTGGGAAAATGACCGCTGAACATCTGCTGCAAAACTGCCCGACATACGAGGATGAGAGAAAGCAGATGTGGCCATCACCAGTGGCAACACTAGACAAGCTCTATGGCAGTGTCGACAGCCTCAGGATGACCGCTGGTTTTTTTGAAAAAATAAAGGTTGACGTCTGACAGCATACGAAGAAGAAGAAGAATCCTCAAGGCAAGAGAAGTATGGAGAAACCTAAACACTCATGGAGAAAAGACATCAAGATAAATTTTAAAATGTTAGGAAAGATGTGGGCGGAGCTTGCAATAATGGTGAATGACAGGAAGACTTGGCAAGTATTTGTTGATGGCCTATGCTCCACAGGAAGCTGAAGAGTTTTGACTGATTCATTGATAGTGGATAAGTCACAACAGAGGCTTTCTGGCATCTGGTTTCAATTTCTCTACCAAGCCGCCCATCTACCATAAAAATGTTTACTATGCACTTGAATTGTGGATCATGTGTTTTCATAGTTTCTGGCCTTGATGTGCTGATCTTTATATGATATCTTTCACAAGCTAAGTCATACGACTGTGCAGTCTATCTTTGTTCTCATTTATTAAACTGGTTGCCTACACAGAATAGTTCATCTATTGAGTTGTGTTCTTCACATCCTGTGTTGAATTATATTTCTGGTGCTGTCTTCTGTCTTTGTTTATGTGAATGGTGAACAGCAGTCACATCATGCAAAATATATTTCCCTGAAACTGCCATCCCAGGTCATCTATTCAGGCCCCCTGTGAAGGAGCTAGCTGTAGTGGTGGGCCTATGCTGTACTTGGAACGAAAAGGTGAATCATTGCCAGTCTCATAGAAAGGGATCTGTGGTAACCTGAGTGAAATTGATGCTTGCTGGGCATTCTTTGCATAATTGAACTAACCCAAGAAAACATTTCCACCTTTACATGCCTTCAATCTTTTCACCTTTTACCTTGGGGAACTAAAATGCTAGTCTGGTCAGGTATAACATACTGACCAGGACATCATGCGAGGGTCAGGCACAATATACTGACCAAGACCACAATCTCACAAGCTGTTTTCAGGCAGTCTGGATGACGAGATGTGGATAGTAATAAACATCATGCAGATGAAGTCAAGCATAGCACAACGATCTGGAAGAGCACGGGATGCCTTCATCAGCATGCTCAGGATATGAGGAAAGCTACTACAACCCAACACTTAATGCCCTTTTCAAGGTGTATAGAAGAGTAAACTTACTCATTGTGCGCATTAAACAACCTTCCACCATGTGGATCTGTGAATCTGACATCTTTACTGGAGAGAAAAGAATAGGTCCATTGCACTCTATAGTACTAGAAAAATAAGTCAACAACATAGGCCCTAACTCTATGAAATTATAATTTACTAGCCTCAAAGTTTGTCATAATTTTCCTTCTGGAAATACTTTCCCAATTTCTTTCGTTACAAGAAAAATCCATGACCTACCTTTCCAAAACTTCCCTTGCCCAGAACAGTGAGAAAGTTGAAGTCACTGGCTCTGACAATGTCCTGCTTGCTCATACTCTGCAGCTTGTCTGGTTCGGGTATCTTTCTTTGTTCACTAATACTAGATCTCTGTAATAAAAAACATGAAATCACTACAAAAGAAATGAATATTATATTAATATCAAGACCTACAATAAGCCCTGACCACAGTCACTTTACCTTATGAGTAAATGACACTTGAAATTATTCCTTGTTTGATATAGTCACTTCACATGGTAACTAAGCTACGCTAATCAAATTTAATAAACAGAATCATATTTTAACATACAAATTAAAATTACAAATACTAAATAACTAACAGTACACAATATATTTTGCTGTAAAAACGTGAAAAAGTACTCTAAAGTATTTATCTCCTATGACTTTTCATTGAACATTTTATGATATTTTTACATATGTAGCTCCGTGGTAAGAGCATTGAAAAAAAATTAGCATTTTTACACATTTAGCTCCAGGGAAAAGGCATTTCATATAAAAATGTGAATTGTCACCCATTTTGCTTCTAGATACAGACATACACATTTTTATCCTAGTCAAGGACATTTCAGTTAGTCTTTTACCATGAGGTATAGAGATTTTCTAGTCTTTATCAAGTGGTGTATAATTTCTACAGATAGAGGAACCAGCTCTATACCAAATCTTCGTTAGTCACCTCATCAATATATCTGGCAGGTATGAGACCATACAACTGTCCTGTATGATTTTTTGGGTTATTCTCACACGTGTGAGATCATACAATTGTTGTTCTTTGCTTTTTTGTTATACAAAATGCAAATAAATTTTGTCTTGTAATATTTCTGTTATTTAAAACAAAATTCAATGTACTACATTCCCATGGTCATTGATTGACTGTTTTAAATATTGTCTTTATATACGTTTATAATAAGAACATTAATTAAAATGGCTCACAGAACTGAGACTTCATTGCAACTGGATACCCTGCTGTATGCTCAGTCCCTTTCATTGCCATACTTAGAATAATGGATTCCCTGAACCAAAAGTTGATATATACATTTATTAAATATTTTTTTTCATTTTGTCTTTTGTGCTTTGAGCAATTTTTAATGATGCAGCTTGTTGGTTTTAGCTCAAGAGGTTGGCAGAAATTATATTAATTACATTGTACTAAAAAATATTGCTAGTTTGTTTTGTTTTTTAAGTCTACACACGTAACAGTTGAAAGTTGACAGCAGAAGACATTCTTACATGCATTTTACTTTTAAGCTCCTGAATGTCTCCAGTGATATCATCACTGACCGGAACGCCATAAAACTCGCCTTCCTCCTGATTAAGCAGCTTAAACCATCCATCTATAGGGTCCTTCATCAACTGGTGATATGGTTATTGAAATATACAAAAAAAACAGGTTCTGAGAAACACAAAAGGTTTAGAAATTAGAAACCAGAAGTGCACAGTAGCATGTAAGATTAAGGTGCAAGTAAAGAAAAGATGTTAAAGAAAATAGTAAAGGGATGTTGAGCACTTCTTCTTATTGTTCTTTTTTCCCTCCAGCCCTCACCACCAATACAACAGGCTTCCTTTAGGTAGCCTGTGTCAAATGTGTGCTTTTGCAGTGGTGGTTTCTGTAGAAATTTGTTTTTCCTGATGAGGTTGCTAGCCCCATGAACAGCTCTCTTTGCCTTTAATGACATGAATGGAGGTACAGAAATCTTATTTTTTCCTAGCCATTTAGGAACCCAGGAATCCACTCGTTGAGCAGTAATGGCGTTTAAAAAACGTGATATCAATTGCCATCCTAATTCAATATTGAATTTGTGTTTTGTTGCATTTATGAAAACCTGACATCACAGTACTAGAGACAGGCCCATAGGTACTTTTTCAGTATGTATGCTGATGGCTTCTAATGCCTGCTAGATGCACAGAATCCTGATCTGCTCTCTCTGGCACTCCTCCCTGCTCATTCTACATTAGGTTCCCAACTCCAACAGTCTCAGAATCACTGCCTGTTGATTGCCATGTCATCATCTGAGGTGGAGGTAAGCTTTTTAACACAAATAATTTGAATATTTCCCATTTCAAGGTACACTTCTTTTTGTCCTTTTAACTGAAACATTACAACTGACCTCTTTCGAGAAGACTGCGACAAAGCACATTGGTGGTTTCTACAGTAATTTCTTTTACACAATGAGGTTACATCATGCACAACTCCTTTCAGTTGTTTTTATGACATCTATTGAGATGTAGGGTCCTATTCCTTCACTCACAGTAAAAGATCCAGAGGTCCACTCAGGGACCTGCGAGACACAGCTTGTTGAAAAATATTCTTCACAACCACATTTGAGTTATGCTGTAATGCCTGAATAAAATATTATTCCACATTGAATAATTAGATCTCTTTTAAAATGGAGTAAGTATTGGATTAACAAATATCAAGAAACAGTTGAAACTTTATTGATGGTGTGCGTGCGAAGTTCCTCTGTGACAGATACTACTCCCACCAGACCACACATGAAGCCTAATGTAGGAATGATGTGAACCACTGTATATTAACAACTTATAATATAGTGTGGGACACTGGACATTTTGTGGGATAGAACAGTGCCACATCACACAAGTTGGTTAACAATTTAATAGTAAGTAACTTGATTATCATCTTACACTATCTATATCTAATATAAAGATTACCAAAACTTCTAGACAAAGAATCGAATCCTTTGAGTCAAAATGTTACAGAAAGATTCTCAGAATACCCTGGACATAGAAAAAGACAAATATAGACATTCGGCGAGAGTTGATCATAGAGGAGTGTTTACAGATGCCCTGTCCGTGGTTAGAACTCTAAAAAGCCAGAAAAATACTGAACTTAATGATTTAAGAACAGTACTCTGTCAACTATGCCAGCAGTCCGCACCAAAAAGGGTAGTGGTACAGTGGGTTCCATCCCACTGTAACATCTAAGGCAACGAGGAGGCAGACAGACTGGCAAAAGAAGGTGCAAGATTACCACAACCAGATTCTAGTGTGACCTACGAAGAGTCAAAAAGGTTTATTAGGGACAGATACATGGCCAAATTGGAAACAGAGAATACTGGCTACACAAAAAATGATGCCTATTACCAGTTGAACAGAAGAGAGCAGGTCGTGGTCTTCAGACTCCGCACAGGCCATAACAGACTGAGGTACTATCTATTCAATAAACTGAAGATAGGTAGCAATGACGAATGCCAATGTGGTACAATGAAAATGACCGCTGAACATCTGCTGCAAAATTGCCCGACATACGAGGACCAGAAAAAGCACATGTGGCCATCACCAGTGCCAACACTAGACAAGCTCTATGACTGTGTCGACAGCCTCAGGATGACCGCTGCTTTCTTCAAACAAATTCAAGTTGACGTCTGACAGCGTACGAAGAAGAAGAAGAAGATCATAGATGAGAACTGGTTTATCAATTCCATTTTGGCCAGAAATTTGAAATACTGTGGTAATATCAAGAGACACAACAGTCTTGAGAGAACAGTGATGGAAGGTATAGTGCCAGGCAAAAGAGGCAGGGGAAGACCAAGAAGACGATGGCACCAAGATATCCAGAAATGCCTGGGTATAACTATGGTGCAGGCTAGATTTTTGGCAAGAGAAATAGTTTCTTTCAGAAAGGCTGTGACAGAAGCTATGTTCTATAAAGGACATGCAACATGATAATGAATATCCCCAGTCTGCTTTTGAAGTCACCATATTGAGTCCTTCACAGGTATGATCCCTATAATGGCCAGGAAAGTAGATATAAACAAGTCCAGGGAGGTTTTAACCTGTGTTTAGATAGGAAAACCAAATTGTCTTACTCATTAAATTAGCAGTAAATTAGAACATAGCACATGAGGAAATCAGATGAGGGGCTAAGTTCTAGTCAAATTACAAATTACTTGAAAAACTCAATAAGTTATTCAAATTAATAGAAAACTCGATAATTAGGATTGTCTAATCAAATAACTTAAAAACTTGATAAGTGAACATATCTAACAGAATTTCTTAAAAACTTGATAAGTGGACATATCTAACTGAATTGCTTAAAAACTTGATAAGTGAACATATCTAATTGAATTACTTGAAAACTGAACAAGTGGATATATTCATATGTTGTATTTCTCCACAGAGCCAAACAAAAATGTTATTATACATGATATGATACCAGTGATAATAATATCAGTGTCTAATTTAATTAGCAGCAGTTTATATCCCACACTGAGCTTGCTGGAACTGCAGATCTCAATCAATCAATAATAAGTCTTTTGCAAATTACACCAGATTTAGTTGAGGCTGATTTTGTTGTTCAAAACTACTCATGCAGAGTGAGTGAACTTTTGAGGGCATTTCTTTGATTAGAGTCTCTTCCTGCATCCGAGATGCACCTGAGAAAGTGGATCTGGAGTGTCCTGTCTGTAGTGCAAAGTGAACTCCTCAGTAAGCTCACCACTTTTGGGATTACAGTGTCAATCCCCACTTTGGTGGCCAGATTGCAGTGACACAATCTGTTCCCAGGAGCACCAATGACGGCGTCAGGTAGGGATCTTGACAAATGTGTTTCACCTAAATCTGATTAATCTTTGCTGGTTTTAACTTACTTCTGATATGCCAAATGATAAAGATCCCATGAAGTCATTTCTAGACGTTCTGTCCCAATCCCAGATTTCTAATGAGAGTCTCTTGGCGTGGTCATCTGGTCCCAAATCACTGTAAATAATGGCAGAACATAATAATAGTAATAATGCAGAAGCATTTTTGTATAAGTAAGTAACAAGTACATATATATATATATATTCACAAGGATTGCAGTGAAATTGAATACCTATGTTAAATGAGACACACAAAAGGATGATATGCAAACAACATACAAACAGTTTGACATTTTAACCATATAAAGGGTTTATTAAGAACAAGACAAGATGAAAATAGCAAACAAAAACATCTGCTAACTAAATTAAATGAGGAAAGTAAGTGGAAAAACTTTAAAAGAAGTTTAACAAAACAACATATAAAGTAAAGTTCGGTAAAACACGTGGGTCTCCATGGCGAAGTGGTCAAACCGTTTGTCTCGTGTTCAGACAGATGGGGTTCGATTTTGAACTGTGACGATCAGTTCATGACGGCAATTTTTTCTTGAGATACCTGGGTTCACAGCTGCAGCTGCAGAGTTTGTGCTTTGTGCAATTCTCTCGGTATACGACATACCCTTCTGCGGAGAGAGATCGAGCCATATGGGTTCACCCATGGCAATGAAGTTGAGCCCTAACCTTTAACCTTTTCAGTAAAACAAATTTATGCTGATAGCATGGAGTTTCCTTTATCAACATTGGCACTTAACATTTGCTGGAATTTTTAAGAGCTGTTATACTTAACTTAACGTCTTTATACTGGTTTAGAAGACCCTGCAGAGTCTGTATACAACCAGTTACATGTACATCACCTTGCTCTAAAATCTATGCGCATCCAGTTTATTCTTAAACGCATTAACTGTCCCTGCCTCCACCACCTCCCCTGGCAATGCATTCCAAGCAGACACCACTCTCTGACTAAAAAAATATTTCCTAATATCTAACCTGGACCTCTCTTTAGTCAGCTTGTAGCTATGCCCTCGTGTTATTGTAGGTGGCTGTATTTTAAAAAACTTGTTATAGTCTAATTTATCGATTCCTCTGATCATCTTATAAACCTGTATTAAGTCACCACGAATTCTTCTCTCTTCGAGACACTGTAGGCCCGTTTTTCTGAGTCGTTCCTCATAACTGTAATTCTGGAATCCAACTATCATCTTTGTCGCTCTTTTTTGTATTCTTTCTAGCATGTTTATGTCCCCTCTATGATAAGGACTCCACACCTGTACACAGTACTCCAATCTAGGTCTAACTAAAGCTTTATACAGTTTGACGATCACTTCCTTGCTCCTATGTTTAATATTTCTTTTTATCATACCTAACATTGCATTTGCCTTTTTCACTGCTACCTTAACTTGCTCACTCACCTTTCCTGTATGATCTATTATAACCCCTAGGTCCCTTTCCTTATCTATCTTTCTAATATTGTTTTCTCCCATTCTGTATTTATGTTCCATATTGGATCTACCCATGTGGATGACTGTACATTTATCTACATTAAACTCCATTTGCCAGCTTACAGACCATTCTCGAATTTTATCTAAATCCGACATCAATATATCCACTTCCGCTTTAGATGAGACACTACTGCATAGTTTTGTGTTATGCCTGGTCAGGTCTTTGATACAGATAAAACTTCCATCATCACCTGTTGTTGTCCTTTTGTAAAACTGTTATTAACCTTTTCAGTATCTTTCCTCATTTAGCTTAGTTAGCAGATGTTTTGTTTGCTGTTTTCATCTTGTCTTGTTCTTCAAACACTTTCAGAAGTCAATTTAAATATATTTAATGTGAGAAGTTGGTTGACATCTACGGATATTTGTGTAAGCTCAGGCTTACAATCACCACCATCTTCCAAAGCTTGAGGGACAGATAATGGTCACTCAAATAAACTTGGCAATGACAAGGGAGACAGACTGGCTAATAATGGATCAAGTCAAGAACAACAAACACACCAACAACCCTACAGACAGTCAAACAACTACAGAAGACTGCAAACAAAGAGGCCTGGCTGAATAGATGGGCATGGGAAAAACTGGGAGAGAAATCTACAAACATATGGCCATGCCAAATACCAAGGATAACATCAACCTCCTAAAAAGGAGAGACCAAAGCACCATTTTTCGACTTTGCACTCAACACATACAACTTATCAGTCAATTGAGCTGAATCCAACCAGAACATACTCAAGAGTGTCGCATGTGCACACATCCCGACAAAACTGTTGAACATTATCTTTTTGAATGTCCAGAGCTTGCTGGTGTTAGGAAAGAGCTTCTTCTTCTGAGGCTAGACAAATGGAACACTTTGTATGGAACTAAACAACAGCTTACAAACACTTGCAGATACCCCTAAATGGTATTGGGCCAAATGACAGGAGCACATAGACTGCTGGATCAATAACCAACCAACCAAATATGTTTAATGAAAGCAGTGATCAGTCTGAGATTATTGGTATCTCCACATAGCTTGTCCAGAACTGGTAATTGGGAAAGTCATATGTTGCTTTCTCTGGTCCTCATATATCGCAGATGTTCAACTTAAAAATTCATCAATAGTTTCATTTTTGTTTGTTTGTTCAAAAAGATGGTATCTCAACCTGATGTGACCTATGTGAAGTCTATAAAGATTACACTGGACAATTTCAAAGATGTTACCAGTCAACAGAAGGTATTTTAAAATTAATTTTGACAGTATGATCATGAATATGAACGAATTGCAAATTAGCTCTAGTTTTCAAGATCAGGGGTGGTTGTTTCATCAGGTGGGTGTCTTCAACTTCCCAACGCAAATGATCTAGTCTTTGTCTTTTCTATAGCCCTGGCAAGTGGTTTTCTATGAGACTGATAGCCTTGAGAGTCAATTGAATGATGCGATCTAAGTCATTGCAACCACATCTAATTCTTGTCATAATATGTTTTGTGGATTCTGTGAGTGCAGATGTATCATTCAAGATACCAGGTGAATGTGTGAATATTGTGGATTATTTTTGCTATATCTGTGGATAAATAACTTTGCTATCACAAAGGCAACCCATTTCACTGATGACAAAGAAAGCTTACAGTTTTTATTTAGGTTGTGAGATTGGTGGCCAGGATTGGTATTGGACATCATTCATGTGTTGGTAATCCTGTGCAACGAATCTGTGCTGCTGGCTGAACTGAAATGGAGGATGATCGATGCATTTTGCAGTTCCAATGGTGTGGAGGGAACTGGTAAATCATCTTAATGATTGTTAGCTTTGACTCCTCCAATTGGACATGGTGTTCCTTAGAAAAGAACGCGGCATGTGACCGAGCTGAATACTCCCTCTGCTGTGCAGCCAGTGCCTCACAGAGATAAACTTCCTGCTCTGGACTCACCATAATCCTATACTCTGGATGAGTACTGCACAATGGGACATCAGTCTGAGACTTCTCGGCTAGAGTGAGAGGACAGGTCGTTGCAGAGCGCAGTAAAGCGTACATGTCAACAACCTTCTGTTTGAGAATGGAGATAGAAGCAGTGACCTCAGCACTGAGATTAATATCTGAGAATTCTTTAACAAGGGTAGTCATCGTGACAGACTTCAGAAGGTACAGAAGGGATGAGTTAGGTACGAGTGGATAGCAGCTGTTGAGGCCTCAAACCTCCAGAGGTTGACATGGATCTACTGTCCTAATCATGCTGGGGTTCAAGGCAACGAAAGAGCTGACATGTTGGCTTCACAACCTCCCATCATGGGATAGGAATAACATTTTGAAATCAATCAATGACCACCTGTTAGATGAGGTCTGCAATAGATGAAGCAGCAATCCAAAGGTTGCAAAGTTTTGATATTAAACAAGCAGAGTAATTCGCATGAGAGAACGGAGCAAGAGAGTGTACAACCTGCAATCTACAGGGCTCATCAGCATCAAGGCCCTGCGCCGTTTGCTGAAAGCGACTGAGCACCTATGGGTATGCCCGGAGTGCAGTGACGTCGATTCTTAGAAACAGAAATATAAATAATGCCATTGAACGTCCATCACCTACAAAAGCATCTTCATCAAGAGATCATGATATCGTGCCTATTGAAGACTACACAGCCACCTACAATGTAGCAACCTAGAATGCATTGAATGATCTGGGATAAAGATGCTTAGCAGCGCATGAGCTGCAGTGGTCAGCAGCCCGTAGCTGACTGCTGGCGTCAGGGCCAGCGAACCAGAGCTGCCAAGAACCTTCTACACCTCCATGCGGTGATCCTGGATAACAGGCTGCAGCAGGGCAGACTGGCTAAGGAGAAGGAATCGAAGAGGGATCCGGTACTCAAAAAATGTTTGCTGAAGTCGAATGTATTCGACCAAAAGGTGCAAATATCGCACTCAAGCTGTAAACTACGACACAACGCATTCCGTTCTCTGGACTACATTTTACAACTTAAGCCCTTTCAGGGTTTGGTAGCAGGAGATTGAGAACGAACGATGCCAAGCGAAGCCAAGCCAATTGAATGATCTAGTGAAAGATCTGGAATTGCCCCACACAACAAAACCCAGAACTGTTAGGGTCCAGATTTTTGCAATGGAATCTTCTAGAAGAGAATGTGCATGTTTCTATGTGTCATGCTCGGCAAAAAAGATCTGCTTTTGTTTTTCAAAATGGCAGATAACCCCATTTCTTGCGTTGATATAGTGGGTCTGATGGCAGTAATACACATCAACTACACAGATGATGATCGAAAGCTGCTCAATGATTCCTCCAAGCTGAGCTTAAAAGCTGTGCTGCTTCCTAATATACGGTTTACCATCTGTTCCAATCGGGCATGCAGCCCCCATGACAGAAACGTGCAACAACACGAAACAACTGGCACACACCATCAACTATGACAAGTGTAAGTGACAGATTTGTGGTGACCTGAAGGACATTGCTATCTTCATGGGGCTAAATCAGGGGGTTACACAAAGTTTTGATGTTTCCTCTGTCTGTAGAACAGCCGCGCCAGGATTTCCACCTACAAGAAAGATAACACCCCAAAGACAATCCCTTTAACCGGGGAAAAATTATGTACATAAATCACTTGTAAGACTCCCATAAGATCTTGCTCTCTCTCCTCTCCACATCAAACTTGAACTAATAAAGAATTTGATAAAGGTCATTGATCGAAATGGGGCAGTATTTTTATGCCTTCATGATAAATTTCCAAGAGGCCAAAATCAAGAAATGTGTATTTGTCGGGCTACAGACACTTCCGCTCTTAAGGGATCAGCAATTTGATGATATCCTCACAGGTGATGAAAAGTTACCATCAAAAAAAGGTACCAAGGAGAATTGAATGCAGAACGCTTGCGAAGCTGGTGACAGAGTCAGAGATATCTATTCAGATGTGACTGTATATGAATGTACACTCCGATTTGAGCGTGACAAACTCTTCCGCATGTAGGGCACACAGGAATAGCATTTTTAGTTTGGTAGTCTTGCATTCTTTCCTTTCGTGCAGCTCGCTTTTCCTGCGCTTCCGTGGTGGTCCTCTGCTCAGCAGTGCAAGCACCATGTGTGACGGTAGTGCACCAGGCTGAGCGGTTCGGATCAAGTAGCTTCCAGTCAGCAACATCAATGGAGAAACTTTTCAAAGAAACTTTTAGAGTGTCATTGTATCGTTTCTTTTGCTCCCCCCCCCCCTTTTCCCCCTCCGCCCCTCTTATGAGTACTATCCTGTCATGAGCTCACCGTACAACAATTGTTTAGGGAGGCGCTCATCTGACATGCGAACAACATGCCCTGTCCATCTGATTTAGGCTCTCTGTAGCAGCATATGGATGCCAGAGAGTCTAGCCCTGCTGAGGACTTTAGAGTTGGGCACTCTGTCCTGTCAACCGATCCTGAGCAGTCTGCGGAGACAGTTTACATGGAAATTATTAAGTTTCCTGACTTGCAAGCTATAGACTGTCCATATTTTGCATGGGTACAGCAGGGTGGTTAGCACAACAGCACGATGCAGCCTATTGTTGGACCCTTGTGAGAGATACTCCATAAACGCAATACAAGCGACGGGGAGAAAAACACCTCTCTGCAAATCATTTCCGCTATTAGCATTATTATCATATGACATTTGTATTCAGTTGTGTAAAGCTTGTTTAATAGATATTTTTAAAACTAGAACTAATCTAGTATTTTAAAAGCCATATTCATTTTCAGCAGTCAAACAACATAAATGTAACTTAATTAAATCTAAAATGCGTACAAAAAGTTCAAATGTGTTGTCCAGTGTTACCATTTGAACATCTCTATTTAACTCGTAAAATGTGCCATTTGGTTGTTGGCATAAAAGACCTGCATCCCACATATTCCCATGTAGTGTATACAAGGGTTGTATTCTTTCTGTACTGTGCATCAGAAGCTTAGCCCTACACCCATGAATGTTTTAAGGTTCCTCATCTGAATATATCTTATTCTGAACATTTACTCCCTCATCAGTGCATGTTGAGGACAATTGCTTATTTTTCTTGTAATCCTCAGGAAAACAACGTACTCCCTAGTTCCTCTACCGTATCTCCCATTTTGGTGGTTTCATTCAATCCCTGATTGGCGCACCACACTTGACAATATTTTACAGATAAGGCTGATGGTCATTTTAATTACATCATAGTCATTCAGACATTTACTTTTCAACGTATGGTTGTTAAGAATATAAGATTACTAAGTGTGAATGAAACAAAAATAAAGCAGGTACAAGAATTTTGATATTTCGGAGCTGTTGTTACTGAGGATGGCAGACTCGACACGACAGTGGGCTACAACCCGGTAACAAGTGAGAGGACAAAAGAAGAAGAAATATGAATCAGTTTATCCACTGGGATAGATATAAATTCAATGTTATGGTCAAAAGGCCTGCATCAGGAAATAAAGACAATAGAAACAAAAATATCTAATCATGTATGATGTTAGACATGTGGAAGTACAATCTTCTGTCACGTGATATTGGTATGGCCATTGTTATTTTAAATCCATGACTGTAGTGTGTTTTGAACAACACCAATCTATATCTTTCTTGATCTTCCACTGGCTCTGAAGTCATGCATAGAGACAGTTACGTAACATAACATAAAAATAGTTAGCTAATCCGAGTGGTAAAGGATTGATGAACGATACTCTTATCAGAACACTTTAACAGGTTATGTTAATTATATAACTCCTTGTTAACCATACTCCTCTGTTATTCTTACTCTCTTTCACAATTCTTCTTCCATTGTACACAATTCTTATCTCACTCCTACTTACACATTAAAACTTTCATTCCACTCGGGGTTTAGAGATGCTTTAATGGTCTTTGTCTTTAGTTTCAGCTTATGTGAATCAAAGGGTATCATCTTGACCTTACAATACGGGTCTGCCAAGCCGTTTGGGTCCATTGGGCACAGGTTCTTTGCTTCTATAACTGAAAAAGAAAGTTACATCACATGCAATGTTCTATGAGAAGAAATAACAAAGATAATTTAACTTAACGTCTTTATACTGGTTTATAAGACTCTACAGTCTGTATACAACCAGCTTTTTGGAGTGTGGTTTTTACTGATGGGGCAGTCCATCCTAATAGACTGAAACACTAGAGCAAAGTAGACCCGCAGCACGTTAGGCGCTATCTATGGCTGCTCTTTACGATCCAGGTACAAATAACTTGGGTAGATTTTTAATTGGAATGTTGTCCGGGAAGAGGCCGTTAAGTCTACTCTTTTCGATTTCCAACTGCCAAGGAATCTTTAACGTGCTCAACACTTAGTTTCGGAAAGGGATATGTGTGTGACTGAGACAACAATAGGGCCACTGCTACGCCCAAAGCATGTCGTGAGAGGAGACTATAAGTGCCGTCCAACTGCTCTAGGGTTGCTGTTGTTGTTTGAAGTTACACGGACTGAGTTGAGTTAACTTTTTATGAGGTTCGTTTGGTAGCTGGTTACAGTGGCTTTTCTTATATCCCGAGGAGTACTTGTAAAGGTGAGTAGGTATCCTGCTGAATGCAGTGCCATGCAAGGCTACTCATTAACCTCACCGATGACCATTGACTGGATGATAAATTCAACAACATCGTCCAACGACAACGGCATTTACTGGATATTGGCGAGACGACGATCTCGACTTTGCCGCTGTTTTGGCTCTTCAATCCCATAACCTACAGACTGATGCAAAATAAGATAGTTCACTCGAGGAGAGGTCACTGCAATTGGGTCAGAATTTACACAGAGACAAAACACAGGTTTTGAAAATAAATACAACTAACAGCGAATTGTGTTGGGAGACACCTTTCTTCTGGATGTGAAATCTTTCATACATATTGGCAGCAACATAGAGACATATTGGCAGCAACATAGATACATATTGGCAGCAACATAGAGACATATTGGCAGCAACATAGAGACATATTGGCAGCAACATAGAGACATATTGGCAGCAACATAGAGACATATTAGAAAGTACAGAAAATGATGTTAAGTTCAGAATACAGAAGACAATATAATCTTTCACTGTATTATGTGCCTTATGGAAATTTAAAAAATTAAAATTAGCCCCAAATTAAAAATCTTCAACACCAAGGTTAAATTCGCTCTATTGGCTTTGAAATATGGCAGACAACAAAAGCACTTGTGAAAAAGGTACAGACTTTTGTAAATAGTTTGCTTGCGCAGAATACAAGGGTGAAAATGATACGATAAGATCACAAGTGTGGAACTGTTAGAAAGAACTGGACAGATACCATTGTAACATTAATAATAATTGGGTATTTGTTGAAGACCTATGTCTCGTAATGAGCAGTCTGGTTGTTGATTGATTGATTAATATGGGGATTAAAGTGTCGCTCCCCACCTCGTTGGATGTGATATGACGTGAGATGGGGTCGTGTTCAGTATGTTTCACCTAACCTTGAAAACGTTTCGTTTCTACCCCTCTATAGTAAAACACTCCTCAGCTAATGGCACCGCACAGCCAGCAATTCGCACAATAAAGAAATGTCTAAAGTGTGAATTAATTCCATCTAATTTGAAATACAGCTCCATAATCAGTGTCCGGAAATGAACAAAAAATGCGAATAGAAGGGATGACAATAAAATAATCCGTTTTTGTAAATATCATAGACATACTTAATGACAGACAATTCATGAAAGCGGCAATGTTTTTTTTGTTTGTTGGGGGGGGGGGGGGGGGGGGGTGTGAGGGGGGAGTTTGGGGTGGGAGGGGAGAGTTTGGGGGTGGGAGGGGGGATTTTGGAGGTGGAAAGGCGAGGGGGGGGGGGTAAGCAACAAATTAAGATATAAGAACGTAATACAAACTACAGTAACAAATGTGTTCATACATGTTGACCGATAATGGTGCCTATAACAAAAAAAGGGGAGGAGAACAAACATCTGGTCACGCAAAACATACTGATCAGACATGTTAGTCAGGGTCAGGCAAAATATACTGGCCAAGACCCTCACCTCAACTTCCGGTAGTCTTCCCTGGAAACGAGCTGTTTTCATGGCAGCATGGCTAGCGAGGTGTGGGATCGAAGTGATCCCCGTAGTAGTAAACGGCACGCAGGTGAAGCCGAACATAGCACAACCGCATAGGGTTCCCCTGTCCACCTTTCTCAGCACGCTCGGGATGTTCGGAAACTTGCAACAACTCGCCACTAAACGGGCGCACAAAATAGTAAACCAACTCATTGTGGGCATTCAAAAAAATAACAACAAAACAAATAATGTTGTGCTTTATTTGTCACTTCTTCACTGCATACATTAACGCAGGAGTTGCTTGCAGAGAACTCTTCTACGTTGCTCGTTAGCATCACCAAAGGTGCTCAGATCGCAGTGCGAAACCCCATCGCGGAGTAAGCGAAAGAGAATAACGCACGACGACTCTGCAGCAGACTCATTACACAAGTGCCGTGAGTGCGGCAAAGTCTGCGGTACATGGGTTGGTCTCTGTAGCTAAATGAAAGCACATATCACAGCACAAGTCTGATGCTGTCGCCATCTTCGCTTGCAATAGGTAACTACTATTATTATGTTAACGTTTCTGGTTTCAGTGTTTGATTTGCCGTACGTGTGTTACCGGGTAGAAAGTGAAGCAAAAAATAGTAATATTGTAACCTGTCAGACGTGGCATGAGGCAGGATGAAGTTTAAGAGGGCTGTTCGTAGTTCCGGCTACCGTATGAAGTAAAGGTTATACACCGCAACAACAAAAAAAAGAAAACATATACACAACTCTTTTTCAGAAGAGAAGAGACCTGACAAGTAACGTTTGAAAAGCAAAGAATCCAAATCTCTGCACCTGGGGCCCATTTGCTCGAAGATTTAATGAAGCTACAAATTGCCTCACAGAACCGACTTCATTACATATGGGTGCCCATATAAATGATGTGCCCTTCATTGCTCAAATTGCTGACGACAGAGCAAGAACCCCGTAACTCCCGCGGCAGCTCCGATTTCCCCCCGACGGCATCAAGTACACGTTTACAGCTAGGTCGAGTAGCGCTCATACCATGAGCAACTCATGACATGCCTTTTTGTGTGTAATTCGCTTTTCATGGAGAAAGGTACCGGGTTCAACTCTCGCTACTGGCAGTTCCAGTCAACCCCGGCTGACGGCTAGGGAAGGATAAAGGCAGACAGAAAGGGAACTAGCCACCCCACCTATAAAAAAGGTGACAGTACCATGAAGGCTCTAACACTTCTTCCCCGACAGCAGTGTCTGCTATATCACATGTATGTTGGGTTTGTAAACTCACAATCCCTTTGGTCACAAGCTCCCTAAATTTTATGCTGTGATTCTAGAACATAATAGTATTTTACATCGATTCATAATAAGTGCTTGTTCATTGTGAAATATGTTTTTCAATAGCCAATGTTATTGTTTATTGACATGTTTTTGTCAATAAAAATATAAATATTTTCCTCAGTCAATCAATCAATGATTGCGAATGATATCGCTTGCGAATGTTCTCAATTCCGAGACGAACTTGTGATATAAAATGCTGCCATAGGCGGAAGTGAAATTGAGAATAAGGTCTCAATCCTAAATGCTTACAATGCAATGCGAAACCCAAAACCTCTAACAGCGAAAACCAGCTGTTGGCTGACTAGCGCCATAAGCAGGTATAGAGGGGTGGTGAGTCTCAAGTTCTAAAACCAAGATGCGTTGAGTAGATGTTTTGTGTCAGTTAGTAAGTGACAACATTTGTTTAGGAATATAGATGCCAGATAAAACAATATAGGAGGCAGGCATAGTGCTGGGTGAAGACTTCCACGTATGGTCATACAATATGATGAAGAAGGTCATACAACATGATGAAGAAGGTCATACAACATGCTGTAGCAGGTCATTCAACATGTTATAACAGATCATAAAACATGTCCTTCTTTAAACATCGTTGTCCAGTTCTTCCCTGTTGTCTTTGACACATTTTTGTCACCATACACTGCCTGCATTCTGCGATGAATGTCAACTGGTCGACATCCTTCAGCTGTTAGAAACCGAATCACCGCTCGCTGATCAACTCTGGACGGATTCCGTATAACACCCGCAATGTTTTCAACAGTCTGCTAAGGAAACTATGAGTCGAAGGATAATGAAATTTTGCAAACTTGACGGTTGGTATGTGCTGTTTACACCTGAAGTGACGTAATCATGCGCATCATATGTATCTTCAATTGGTGTAGTTAGATCCGGTTTCAATTGAACATGCTTCGTACATAGATTTAAAATATTTATATTTTCACATAGCTTCAGTGTTTTACCGACTGTAAGATATTAGGTAAAAATGTTAAACTGTACTCAACAGTTTGAAACGCGCAATGTCCAATATTCAATAACTTATGCTCCGCCAAACATATGTATATAAAATAATGTATTGTATAGAACAGAGCTTGTCTTAACCCTTTACAATC
Source organism: Ariolimax columbianus (assembly GCA_036924085.1). NCBI lineage: Eukaryota > Metazoa > Mollusca > Gastropoda > Stylommatophora > Arionidae > Ariolimax > Ariolimax columbianus. The sequence goes on along the minus strand of JAVGWX010000002.1, from coordinate 54,838,541 downwards.
CGGCTTAATTGATTAGATTTGTCTCTTAACCTTTTACAGTAGTCCTAATTGATTAGATTCGTCTCTTAACCCTTTACAGTACTCCTAATTGTTTAGATTCGTCTTTTAACCCTTTACAGTCGTGCCTAAATTGGTTAGATTCGTCTCTTATCCCTTTACAGTCCGGCGTAATTGATTAGATTCGTCTCTGAACACTTTACATTCTAGCCTAGTTGATTAGATTCGTGTCCTAACACTTTACAGATCGGCTTAATCGATAAGATTCATGTCTTAAGAAATTCAAACAGTCAATTAGGCTGGACTGTACAGGGTTGAGTATTAGTTTGAAAGGTAGGTGATAATCACATTTTAGATTGTGCGTTTGATCAACGTTATGTGAAATGAACGTCCACAAAGGGAAAGGGTCAATCAAAAGTGAATGGAGATGAGGGGAGACACATTGAAAAATAGTACAATTTTATAGACATATTTTATGGAAGACCCCTTAGATGGCCATAAATGTTATGATGCTGAAGTACCACTGGTCTATGGCCCTGACAGAATCAAATACCTTCATTGATGGCCCATTCATGTTGCACACCATAAGACCACATAAATGTTCCTCTTTCATTGAGAATCGATATTTATTTTTCACAAGATTAATTAAACTGCATTTTCACCCCGGTAAAATTATTTTAACACTTTCAATAATGTAAATTGCATCTTGTGCCTGATCAATAAACACGCTGTAGGCTATCTGATAGAAGTAATATATTTATTACTGTATTTTGCACAAGACTTGAAAATCTATATAAAAATAATGATGACGATAATAATGATAATAATTTAGTAATATAAAAAATAAATACAATCATTTATCGTTAATGGAGTGTATCACAGTTGATATGAAAAGTGAATTTACGCAGACATTGCGTTAAAGCTCGTTAATAAATCGATTACTCGAGTCGACCAATCAATTTCTAACAGTGCATTAATATCTTGTTTGTAAAAAGAAGATATCAAGTAGTGAGATAATAAACACAGATTTGTCTTCCTAAGTTGATAGGCCGAGTGGCGTTAACAGCTTATGCGGCTATTGCATGACTCCGGCGGGCGGACATTGCAAGTGGACGGAAGAAATGAAAGAAAATTACGTGGCAAAATATTTTGTTTTGTGACCCTAAAAACTGGGGTTGGCGGAGGAAGGTTGAGAAATACACGAAAGGGGAAATTGTGGGTGTAAAATTATACATTGGTTCTAAAATATTAGACGCAAAGTGGACCTAGCGCCAGGAATTTGTTGTGCCCTGTGGTTGTCATCCCACAAGATGTCACTCAACACTCGGACAGCTTCTATCCCCAGCCGATGTCACTCAACACTCCGACATCTTCTATCCTCAACCGATGTCACTCAACACTCGGACATCTTCTATCCCCAGCCGATGTCGCTCAACACTCCGACATCTTCTATCCCCAGCCGATGTCACTCAACACTCCGACATCTTCTATCCCCAGCCGATGTCACTCAACACCCAGATATAGCCTTGAGTTACATCCACATTGTTAAGATTTCAGTAAACTTCTATTCAGATTTATTTCGCACACCCTGCTAAATACTTGAAATACACGTTCTGTTTGATTATGTTGAAGTGACTGTTGCTTAATATTTATTTGTTTGGATCATTCTTAAAATTTCGTCCGATTTTTATTTTAATTGGTTAACAATTTTCCTGCTTTGCTGACGCCATTCGTAAATACAGATTTTGGTTAAATTGTTGACGGTAGTAAGTTTTGTAATGATTGAAGACAGGTGAACAGGCCAGTTGTTGACGGTAGTAAGTTTTATAATGATTGAAGCCAGGTGAACAGGCCAGTTGTTGACGGTAGTAAGTTTTATAATGATTGAAGCCAGGTGAACAGGCCAGTTGTTGACGGTAGTAAGTTTTATAATGATTTAAGCCAGGTGAACATGTCAGTTGTTGGCGGTAGTAAGTTTTGTAATGATTGAAGTCAGGTGAACAAGCCAGTTGTTGACAGTAGTAAGTATTGTAATGATTGAAGCCAGGTGAACAGGGGGTAGCAAGTCTGAGGTTGGTGGACATGCCAGTTGTTAACAAGTCAAAAACGCCCTACAGTGTCTAGAAAAGAGAAGAATTCGATTTGACTTAAAACAGGTTTATAAGATAATTTACGGTAAGGATAAATTAGACTATAACAAGTTTTATTTTCAAAATACAACCCCCTACAAGAACAAAATGGCACGGCCACAAATTAACAAAGAAATGTAAAATACACAACTACAGAAAACATCTCTGCAACAATGCACACAAGTCCTTTTGTTCAAGCCTTCCGATAGGGACTGCAGTGGCGGCTCTATGCTGTGTAGGGGGTGAAATAGAGGTAAGAATATATTTAATGATCTCACACATTCGTTTAATTTTTCCCTCAATAACAAAAAGTTTCTTCATAAATGTAACATCCCCTGTTTTGTCTTCTTAACACACTAACATACTACAAAAGCGATTTGAAAAGTTTCTCTTTTGATGAGATAGTTTAATTAATGTGTGAGATTTACACATGAGCTATACATTTTCTTAAAGCTTCGAATGTCATTTCGGCGATGTGTCACTATTTTTTCAACGTATTCATCATCCCGGTTCACACACGAACGCGAACATAGTCGAGAAATAAATCAAACGTCTTCTCTTGAAAACAGGTACGCTTGCACCTCTTCGCTAGAAGCGTAACGGTGTCATTTGAGGTGTTCCTTCAGCTTCGGAAAGAGAAACAAGGCACGAGGTGCCAGATCGGGGGGCTGTACGATGAGTACGGGAAAATGTCGTCAAACATAAGACGTTCCGATGCAGCCACTGTTTGTCGACTCGTGTGTGGGTGAGCATTGTGGTACTGAAGAACTGCGTGCTTGTCCACTCAAACACGCAGCAATCGTGCTCTAAGTATCTGCAAAGTTGTCATATATCGATCAGAGTTGACGGTATTGCCATGTTCCAAAACTTCAGTGTGGACTACGCTCTCTCAGTCCCAAAAGATGGTCATCATCGCTTTTCCCACCGAGGCAAAGAGCATGAATCGTTTTGGGGTAGGTGAGCTCTTACACCTGCACTCTATAGACTGGCGATTGTTGTCTGGATAATACTGATGTGCCCATGACTCGCTGCCAATGACAATTCGGCAGATAAAGGAATTACCTTCCTGCTCATATCGCATCAGAAGGTCCTGGCACACGTTCTGTCGGCGCTGCTTCATATCCAGTGTCAACATGCGAGGGACTCATCTCGCACACACTTTCCTATAACCAAACAGGGCGTGGATAATGTGATGGCCTCGCTCAATCAAAATGATAATTATTGCGGCAATACCTTTCTGCTGGACAGAGCGATTGACACTAGTTAGTTCACCACGCGAGTTTGGCGCTGGCCATTCACAGCTGTGATCGGCCGTTCTCTGACACCCTTGTCGTGCAGGTTAGTTTTGGCTGGATGCTGCCTTTTACAGTCTTTGCCCACTTCATGACTACCAACACCCATACAGGCGTCATCATATACCACAGTCATGTCGATAGGCACACAACCTTCCGTCGTCAGAAACTCAAGCACAGCAGCTTGCTTCAACCGTATTTCCATATATGTCGTAATGTTATTGTCTGCTGAGCGCATGCCACTAAATGCCCATATACCCCCTTCATTAGAGATTATTTTCGTACAGGTGTCACTTGGTTCTGGGCACTGTTGTTATAGCTATTGGCGCTGGAGATAAAACTGTTCAAATGACCTTTGTACTGTAGCCGTGTCTACACCAGTTTAGTAACAACGACAATGTAATAAATGTAACAAATCCTGGTTTGTCTTCTGTGTATACTACTTCAGCTGTGTCTAAATCAAATATAACATTAACAAAACCATACATAACATATCACGCTATCTGAATCGAGTTTCGAGGGAACTGCAATTTGCCCAGAAACTTGTGACATGATGTTTAAACAGACACAAATGTGGGCTACAAAGGTCACAGAAACAGTGTTTATGTAGATTAGTTCTACGGCCAATGGTAAGCAAACCTGGGAAAATTGGGGTAATATTATGGGACAGCTGTAATATTCCAGTGTCGTTACTATCAACCAGCCTCCTCCCTTTTGCCCTCTCACCCATATGGATCATGGAGTTCCTTGTTGGGAAGGAAAGAACAAGCATGTTACACTTTATTACGCTTGTCTGGGATACATATTCTCAGGCGAGGTTTGTTGTTGTTGTTCCGAATGTCCACAATGAGTAAGTTTGCTCTTTTGTGCGCCCTGAAAAGGACGTTAGGTGGCTGGTTGCAGTAGCTTTCCTCACATCCCGAGATCCTTAAGGCGGTTGTGGTATGCTTGGCTTAATCCGCGTGATGCTCACTACTAAGAGTATCACGTAGATCATCTCGTCAGCCAGACTGCTTTTAAAACAGGACTGTTTCCAGGAAACGCTACATGGAATAGAGATAGTGGTCTTGGGCAGTATGTTGTGCCTGACCCTGCCTCGATGTACTGGTCAGTATGTTGTGCCTGACCCTGCCTCGATGTCCTGGTCAGTATGTTGTGCCTGACCCTGCCTCGATGTCCTGGTCAGTATGTTGTGCCTGACCCTGCCTCGATGTCCTGGTCAGTATGTTGTGCTTCACTCTGCCTCGATGTCCTGGTCAGTATGTTGTGCCTGACCCTGCCTCGATGTACTGGTCAGTATGTTGTGCCTGACCCTGCCTCGATGTCCTGGTCAGTATGTTGTGCCTGACCCTGCCTCGATGCCCTGATCAGTATGTTGTGCCTGACCCTGCCTCGATGTACTGGTCAGTATGTTGTGCCTGACCCTGCCTCGATGTCCTTGTCAGTATGTTGTGCCTGACCCTGCCTCGATGTCCTGGTCAGTATGTTGTGCCTGACCTTGCCTCGATGTCCTGGTCAGTATGTTGTGCCTGACCCTGCGTCGATGTCCTGGTCAGTATGTTGTGCTTGACCCTGCCTCGATGTCCTGATCAGTATGTTGTGCCTGACCCTGCCTCGATGTACTGGTCAGTATGTTGTGCCTGACCCTGCCTCGATGTCCTTGTCAGTATGTTGTGCCTGACCCTGCCTCGATGTATTGGTCAGTATATTGTGCCTGACCCTGCCTCGATGTCCTGGTCAGTATGTTGTGCCTGACCCTGCGTCGATGTCCTGGTCAGTATGTTGTGCTTGACCCTGCCTCGATGTACTGGTCAGTATGTTGTGCCTGACCCTGCCTCGATGTACTGGTCAGTATGTTGTGCCTGACCCTGCCTCGATGTACTGGTCAGTATGTTGTGCCTGACCCTGCCTCGATGTACTCGTCAGTATGTTGTGCTTGACCCTGCCTCGATGTCCTGATCAGTATGTTGTGCCTGACCCTGCCTCGATGTACTGGTCAGTATGTTGTGCCTGACCCTGCCTCGATGTCCTTGTCAGTATGTTGTGCCTGACCCTGCCTTGATGTACTGGTCAGTATGTTGTGCCTGACCCTGCCTCGATGTCCTGGTCAGTACGTTGTGCCTGACCCTGCCTCGATGTCCTGATCAGTATGTTGTGCCTGACCCTGCCTCGATGTACTGGTCAGTATGTTGTGCCTGACCCTGCCTCGATGTATTGGTCAGTATATTGTGCCTGACCCTGCCTCGATGTCCTGGTCAGTATGTTGTGTCTGACCCTGCCTCGATGTACTGGTCAGTATGTTGTGCCTGACCCTGCATCGGTGTCTGTTCCCCAAATGATGACATATTCATTATTAACTTTATTAGGATCATCGCGATGTTTATTCCCATTGCTAAGGTCCACCGACAGAATTTATAAGAATCAGAAATAAAGGATGCTTATCTCTGAAGTCGCCACGCATTGTACAGGCTAGTTTTGTTTTTCAATTTCACCTTCAATGAAACGAAAAACCGAGAAAAATCTATGCCTCGCCATGGTTTTAAACGCACGTCCTCGTGGTCAAAAGACCAATACCCAAACCTTTCTGCCTGCCGCTCCATGTAACTTTATGAACCAAAAGAAAGCAGGAAGAACAAGAGACGTGATTGCCTCTAAATGAAAGTGACGACGAAATAAAACAACATCATTGTTGAAAAAAAAAGCGGTGAAAAAATGCATGAGAATTTGAAATCAGAATCCAGAATTTGAGGTAAAAAAAATATCAAAAACACAGAATTAAGAATATAACATGACACTACCCTCCCCTAACCCACGTACAAAGAAAGAAACAGCGACGATGGGTTTCCAGTGAGAATCTTAGGAGGACAGAACATCCAATCATAGAAACTTAATCACACACAATCTTCAAGAAATGGGAATTTGAGTGGGCATGAGTGGACATGATCATGCAGGAAATGTGTTAGTGGACGGCCCATAAATCACTAAGAATGTCAGTGCATGGAATGAGACCAACCATACTATGGACACAAAGAACATTTTAGGCAATATTTACTGGAACAAACGTAAATGTGAACTCAAAGCAGACACTGCTGACGGGATCAAGTGTTGTAGACTTCATTACAATAGGTCCCAGCATTTTATTGAGATGGGGTGGATAGTTTCCTTCCCTGCTGGCTTTCTTTCCTTCAGTTTAAGTGTTGGGATCGACGCGCTACCTTTTGCAGTGAGAAGTGTACTCTGAAACAGTATACATATTACAATGTATCAGCATGTCCCATAACGACCTTACTCATTCGCACCTCTTCTACCCTGGAGTGTGGATGTCATTTCTTGATCTTCTGGCTTGTGGTTTCTACAGGATGGGTTAGCCAGACTCACATCTGATTCTCCTTTGTCGCATCCTAGTCTGACAGGTTACAGTGTTATAAACTCGTCACACTTTCAGGCCCGGTAACACGATGGTGATTTCCAATAATACTAATGTGAGTTTTCACTCTTTCATCATCCTCAATGCCCGTTGCTCCTTCAGGGCCTAGATCATTGACAATCCTCCTCAGCAAGTGCGATCTGTAGTTACCCTTCCTGTCTCTCTCAAGTTGAAGGCAGGGACCGAAATTCATTTTCACAGGGTCTACTTCTTGTATTTCTTAGGCTTAATCGATTCCTCTTCCCTTGTGGATTCCTATCAGGGCCTGTCTGGCCACGTTTGATGGTGTTTATTGTATCTTGTGTCTTATCCAATCCCATTTCCTATATTTGATCTGCTGCTTCACTGGTTGTTGTTGGATCCTTTCCCATATTTCTTCATTCCTCACTATGTCTTGACAGCCTATTCCCATTATCGTCCGTATTCATTTATTGATGAACATCGTTCCTTCACCAAGTGCGTTGCGTCAGTCAATGTGAGCCGTGTCGCTTCACGATTACTCTAATGTCATATATCCACCTGCCTCGCGGCCGTCCCCTTGTCCTATACCAGATATCTACAAGTGATGTAAGCCACCAGTTGAAGTTAATGGGGGTGCATTCACATGAGATGACCAAACCAACGTATTTTGTGCCTGGATATGTATTCTGCACAATATTTTCACTCTTTATTGATGTGGAATGGCAGTCATACGAAAGAACAGACTTCTTGAAAAAGTGGATGCGTCTAGCATAGACGGGGATATATCCACTGCCACACTGACATCATATTGTAAGTGACCACCAGTGCGTATCACAAGTGTGTTACTGGGTTCCTAAATGAAATAATAGTAACACTATGACCTGCAAGCCATAATGAAGTGACAAAAGATGGTTGGGCAAGAGGCTAGCTACTTCATCCTCCTGCAGTAACTAAAAGAAAGAGAAAAGAAGACCTCTGAGCCAGTTGGTACAAGAGGAGTGACTATGTCAGATAAGGATCACCCTCTATCCTCCATATGGTAGAAGACTCTCCAACTCGTAGCGTTGCTCCTCTCTATTCACACAGACCAAATACATGCTATACGAGAAGCAGTAATCTGGGATTGAAAGAAAAATCATGAAACAGTAACCGGTGTGACTTAAACTGAATCACCTACTCTTCAATTCCCTTGTGCCGTTTGGAGGCGAGAGGAGCTACAATTGCCTTTCTCATGCTAAGTATGTAGTATCGGTTGTTATAACCAGGATCTGTTGTAAGTTTTACCTTTTGTCCTCTATCCATGTATCATACGGTTAGATTTATGCCATGTAGTCAGATATTCTTATTTTGTAAAGGTGCAGTGATAGTTGATCAAGTTGCATTCTCAAGGGATGACCGAATCAATCTACTTTCTGTCTATCAAGGGATAATTCTCTCCATGCTTCTAATGAAACAGTTTATCATTTTACATCCCCTGGGGACACCAATACTATTTCTTGGATAACGATCGAGTTTGACAATGTTAACACAGAGTTGATATACATATACTGTCTACAAGTCGTTGCTTTGTTCCCAAACTGATGCTCGTGTGTTTACACAGAGACTTTCTGCGATCTAGTTTCAATTCTCATGCCTTTCATCTTCTCTAAAAATACTTCCTAGGTATTTGAACTCTTGGTCTTGCGCAAGTTTAATATTTTGTATGATGTTAAGTGGCCTGGTATTCTGTTAATCTTCATAGTTTACATCTTTGATGTGCTAATTGTCTTTTTGCATTTCTTGCATTCTTTGCAGGCGCTTTTATATGATGTTTCAAGTATTTACGTCCTCATATATTAAGTTTAGGTAGTTAGGTAGGCCGATTAGACTACAAAGGCCCGTCGCACCAACCGCCCATGAATACAATGAGTGGCAGTCTGAGGCTGCGTGCAGTGAGAATGTTTTTACGATTTAACCTAAGCAGGTGATGCGTTAACTGCCGCTGGGACGGGACCATGATATAGACAGTCGTTTCCCATCCTTGGTGTCTATGGCATGTTTTAAGAGATGGTGGCATTTTCGGCAAGGCCAGTCCTGTATTCAAACAGGGCCAAAAGTCAATAGCCTAACATGGTGACTGTGCTTTCAAGTCATATCAGTTGAGTGCCTTTGAGACCAGATCATACCAGTAGATCGTAAGACTGCGTCTCTGGCTGCGCATGTGGAAGGCTTCAATGCTCTTCTGATCGCTCTACAGAAAGATTCAGGTTTAAGGACCGGACATCAGGATAGGGACGACAGGATATGAACATATGTAGTTTTGTTTTCAGTGAAAGCCTATGCTTGTTTCAGACTGGATGCCGGATGCTCATAGAGGCGCAGCCAAGCAGACTCTTCGAATGATGGCCTGGCGGCTTCGTGCATCGTACTCGTGTTTGGTGATCCGATTCATGATATGCTTAGTGGTTGCCATCGACAATACTTCGTTTTGTATCTTGTTATTTGAGGCCTAATCTAGATGCAAGGTCTTCTAGGTGCTTCATTGGTTTTATCAATCAGTACCTGTAGGCGGTAGCCTGGTGTGAAGCATCTGCGCAGTCAGCGTCGTTTACACACATCTATCCGATGGTGGCATCTAGGCGGTGCATCTTCAGCTGACCGAAGATCCAGTCCACGGCTCTGCAAAATAATGCCTGGGCGAAGATGCATTCCTGCGGGACATATCGCGATGTAAAGATTGGAGAGACTGTGACAAATGTGGACTCTTTTGTTTCGGTATTGCAGTGTAGTTGCTTAATTAGCTGTTGCATTGTGCAGGGAACTCTCACACATGTTTTAATGCATTTCACAAGGCAAAATTGTCCACGAAGCCAAAAGCATCCTTGAAGCCGACGTAAGCGATATGGAGAGGGCAAGTTCAATTCCCGGCTTATCTCTATGAGTAGGCAAAGAGCAAGATTGACATCAATGGTGGAACGACATACAGTGAAGCCTAGACTATTTAGTGCGCTGGTTATTTTTTAGCAAAGGCTGTATGCGAGAGAGAAATATGTGGACAGACACTTTTTTTCCGGGCACAGACAGTGATGTGATGGCACCCTAGCTGCTACTTTCGGAATGGAGTTCTTTTCCTTGGAATAGGAAGATGTTGATTCCGTCATGCCTTGCAGCAGAGACCGCCCCGGTGGACCTGACTGTTGTAAATAGTTGATGTAAGTGGGTCACATTTGTATTTGAATTAATCCAAGCATAGTTCAACCATCTGGGGGACTTCGGACCACTTTCATCAGCACAATATGGATGTAAGGAAAGTTACTGCAGCCAGTCACTAAACGCCCTTTTCTGGGTGCACAAAAGGGTAATCTTACTCACTGTGGGTATTCAACAATAACTGTGCTTGCATTTACAGGTTGTCTAATATTGTTCAGAGTTTATTCCCATCAACTAATATTGCTCGTCTGTTTTTATCAATTAACATTGCTCGTTTATTCCTATCAACAAATATAGTTTATTTATTCCTATTAACTAATACTGCTGATTTATTCATATCAACTAATATTGCTCTTGTATTCCTATTAACTAATATTGCTCATTTATTCCTATCAACTAATACTGCTCATTTATTCCTATAAACTAATATTGCTAATGTATTCCAATCAACTAATACTGTTCATTTATCCCTATTAACATTATCAAAATCTATCTTCTGATCTATAAATAATATATTGAAATGTGTGTTATGTTATATTGTTTTGTTTTTTTGTGCTAAATTGTCGCAAGATGGATAAGATATCACAATATTCCATTCTCTTATGGAATACAGATTGAGCTTTGTTTAATTGAGGTTCAATTTTACTTTTTATTTGTTTAAGTATTTGCCCACTAAATTTTCCCGTATTACTTAGTAGCGATATACCAATCTATTTATCAGTTTCTTTTGCTGACTTTTCATCTTCCAGATTAGTATTATTGTACATTGTTGCTAAGTATCTGGTAATATTCTTCCTTTCCATGCTCTCGTAATAATTCTTTCTAGCCACTTCATCTCTGTCTTTTCACAAGTTGTATTTGCTTCACTTGTTATGTTCATGCTTGATGATTTGATTCTAGGCCGTTTTTTTAATACATATTTATATTTCTTCACTCAATATATAAGGTTCCAGATGATCCTTGATACTTGGGATAAATATTGATTGTTTCCAAGTGTCTGTTGAAGTGCAGGTTCTTGAAAGTGCCATTTCCATCGATGGTGTCTTACGTGCTCATTAAAAATTAGAATATATTTGTTTTTGGAGGTAGAGGATGCGAGGGTATAGGGTGTGGAGGAACGTCTATTTCACATGACAGAGGGATGCAGAAATAAAGTTTTCATTTTTTGATTGAACTCATTGCTTTGATACCTTTGTAGAAATCTCTTGGACACTTTTTGGATATGGATGATAGTTGTTCTCCATATTACTTCTATGATTATTCATCTGGGATGTTGATTACTTGTTTGGTATTTCGTCTCGCTATTTGGTAAGTAATATACTCTTTGGTGTTAGCCATGTTTTGTTGAGTGTTGAATATGTTTTTCTTTTTTAACTTCAACATTCCACCGAGACGTGTGTCTTCTTTTTTTATTTTTTGCGTTTGCCTTATTTCTTTACTCCCCAAGGCGTGTGCGTTCCCTACGGTTTTTATTTTGCGCCTGTCGGTCCAATGCATCCGACTTCGGCATGCATTTTATGTAAGGGTCTGGTTCCTCCTGCATTTTCTAAGGGTTTGCTTCCCCGAGGTAACGGCCGGTGTTGTGATGGGGATCGAACACAGCACTTTCGAGTTGTGAGCCATGTAACTTAACCACTTGCCCACGCTGTCCCCCTCCCTGTCATAAGTATCTTCTTGCATATTTTTCGTTGAATGTATTCGTCATGGTTAGTTTAAAGATTAGTCCATTCACTGTTCATGTCTTTAATTTCTCTATTAATTGTCTCAAAATTTCTTGGTTAATTTCAAACATTAAAAAAAAAACTGATTTCTCTTCTTTTTGTTTTAGATGTATGAGGATTATTGGCTTTTCCCTGTCCTAGTTTTTCATATAAAATGTTGATTGTGTTATTACTTCTTGTCGATGATCAGTATCTATAACACCGTTGGAGATTACTCTCTGTTATATGTATTCTTTGTTGCTGCTTTGTTAATATGTATTCAATTTGTGGCACGATGTCTGTCCCACCTGCATCATATTTAGATATGACTATCCCTGTGTTGGAAGGTGGTATTTGTTATTATTAGACCATACTCACTACATACATGTACAAGTTCTTCATCATTGCGCTTACGCTTTTATGGGGTGTCTCTGAACATTCCTAAGTGATACTCATATATGGTTCTTTTTTTTTCTTTGGTCAGCCATTCAGATCTCCCAATGGAATCAGATAATCCTTTTCACTTAGCTTATTGAAAGTGCCTGAAAGACAATGTAAGAATACTCTTCTGTCTTCCTCACTGTAGCTCCATCGTACGCTTGCATTATCTTTGTTGCTTTTCGACTTCCGACTGTTTGTAGGCTTATTATATTTTCGTTTATCTATTGGCACTACAATAAACGTTGATAGCTCTGAACACACAACACTTACGCCCTGTTTGGATCTTTCCTTTGTGTGTACACCGCTCCATACAAAATGATAGTTTTCATGGGTTTCTTTGATCATCTGTTCTTTAAAAACAAATTTACACGCCACACATTTCTATTTCATGTTTTTTTTTCATAGATTCTATAAGCTCTGGCTCTTTTCCCCGCTCCTCCAACGTTGGATGTTTCTATTATAATTTCGTGTCTAATCCGCAGTCCTTAAACGTATCATGTCCGTTTTCTGATGAGATTAGATCGTTTAAGCTCCTGTAATGTCTCAGTAGCATTTGTATACTGCTTGTATGCTTGCTAGACGAGTGACATGATGTCAGTGCCCTTACACTAGCAACTTTTATTGATAAGCCCTTACTTTGCCCTGTCTCGACCTCCTTTAACGTGAACGTGGGGTTCCGCTTTAGGAGGTATGTAAGTTATACCATGAATAAAAGAGCGAACTTCTCGATTTACGTTGATCAGAAAGAAGAGAGAAATTTCCTAAAACTTTCAGACTTACCACACTTATTTTCATAATACAATCTCATCTAAAACATACAGATTCTCCACCTATTATCACAATACAATCTGGCAGGAATTTGGGAGTGAGGGCTGTCTATATTAGATACACATTATTTAGGAGACTCACAGTCATGACCTTTCATGAAGGGCCTTCTAATTTGGAGGTTCGTGCGAATAAATAAGCAGCCGTTGACAAAAACGGTTCGGCAGGAATGGAGGCTGGAAGGAGACAGCTCCTCCACCATGCAAAGACACAACAGGCTAATCACCTGTTTGTCTTAACAGACGAAAGAGAAAACCGGACTGATCTCAAAGGCGGCGAACAAGCGAGAAATAAAAACCACGATTTAGGGAACATGGAATGTAAGGAGTACACACGAAAAAGAAAATGAACTAATAGAGGAGACGAAGTTAGCAAAATTGACAGTCCTGGCACTTACAGAAACAAAGAAAAAGGGGCAGGGCGTTCTGGACCATGAGGGCAACATGTTATGCTACAGCGGAGTTACCATGCCTGAGAAAGCCAGAGCAGGAGTTGGCTGTATAGTGGATAGTAATAACAAAGCAAACATTAATGGATCGAAGTTCATTTCAGAACGACTGATGGTTCTAAGTCTACAAGAGGAGGATAGTCAAATGGATATCGTCACTGTGTATGCACCAAACGAAGATGAGAGCACTGGAATAAAAGATGCATTTTATGAGCTCCTTCAAGGAACCGTTGACGATTGCCAAAATTAAATACTTCTCCTTGGAGACTTCAACGCAAGAGTTGGAAACGACTATTCTAGATGGGATGGAGTGATCGGTAGGCATTGAGAAGATGTTTTAAATGACAATGGAAAACGACTGTTGAGATTCTGCACGGAACAACACCTTGTTATTACAAATACAAGGTTTCCACACACGCGTATCTATGCCTACACAAGATGCGAAGCGGCAAGAAATGAAAGATCCATAACTGACTAGGCGATAGTGAGAAAAAGTGATTTCAAGCATGTGAAAGATGTCAGAGTGTTCAGAGGACCAGAGATAGGAAGTGCTCACTACCTAGTTAAAAAAAAAGAGAGAAATCGAAAAAGTTATCCAGCCAGGAAACACCAATCAACAAGCAAGAAATATAATAACATACAAGGAGAAAATAAAATTAAGGCTTACAAACTAAGAGAACCAGATGTTAAGAGGAGATACCAAGGGCTCATAACAACAGCAACAGGAAGGATAGAGGAATCTGAAGAAGATTTGGAAATGCTCTGGGTAAAATTCAAAGACATCCTCAAAGAGGTTGCAGTAGGGTGGAAGAGAAAGAGTACACCATGGTGGACAGAAGAAGTGAAAAGAAAAATACGAGAAAAAAATAAGAGGAAGGAAGCAATACCTAGTGGCTAGCAATACAGAAGAACAAACAAAGAAATATAAAGAATAAGTAAATTTTAGAACAGAAACAAAGAAGACTGTGCTCAAGGCCAAACATAAATTCGGGGAGGAATTTGGAGAGAAAATGGAAAATAATGCTCTAGAAAACCACAAACTATTGTACAGGACCTAAAAGAACATGAAGAAGAAAAAAGAATGCCCCCTGAAATCTGTTAAAGATAAACAAGGTGCGCTGCAGACCACCCCAGAAAAGGTAATGAAAACATGGAAAAAATACTGTTAAAATCTCCTTGAAGTGGAGGAAAATCAAGCTCTGCAAGTAACAGTCCCAATTAAAGAAAAGGGAGCCATGGAGAGGAACGATCATATCACAATGGTATAACTAAAAGTAGCATTGGAGAAAATTAAGATTGGTAAAGCATAAGAACATGATGGTATAACACCAGAAATGGTTAAATACATGGGAACGGCAGGGGAAATACTGTTCATGAAGATTCTCAAGGCAGCTTGGCGCCACAAGAAGATACCAAGAGGTTGGGAAGTTGCCATAAAAATTATAATATTTAAAAAGGGTGACAATCGACAATGTGAAAATCACAGAGGTATTTCCCTTCTCAATGTCCCCTGGAAAGTCTACTCTGGGATTCTAGAACGGCGATTAAGAGACCTAGCAGAGCCAAACATGGACGACACTCGATGTGGGTTTCAGGCAAACATAAGTACTCAAGACCTTATCTTTACACTCAGAAAGCTGAGGGCAAACAGAAGTACTCAAGACCTTATCTTTACACTCAGAAAGCTGAGGGCAAACAGAAGTACTCAAGACCTTATCTTTACACTCAGAAAGCTGAGGGTAAACAGAAGTACCCAAGACCTTATCTCTACACTCACACAGCTGAGGGCAAATAGAAGTACGCAAGACCTTATCTCTACACTCACACAGCTGAGGGCAAACAGAAGTACTCAAGACCTTATCTTTACATTCAGACAGCTGAGGGCAAACAGAAGTACTCAAGACCTTATCTCTACACTCACACAGCTGAGGGCAAACAGAAGTACTCAAGACCTTATCTTTACACTCAGAAAGCTGAGGGTAAACAGAAGTACTCAAGACCTTATCTCTACACTCACACAGCTGAGGGCAAACAGAAGTACTCAAGACCTTATCTTTACACTCAGACAGCTGAGGGCAAACAGAAGTACTAAAGACCTTATCTCTACACTCAGACAGCTGAGGGCAAACAGAAGTACTCAAGACCTTATCTCTACACTCAGACAGTTGAAGGCAAACAGAAGTACTCAAGACCTTATCTCTACACTCAGACAGCTGAGAGCAAAAAGAAGTACTCAAGACCTTATCCCTACACTCAGACAGCTGAGGGCAAACAGAAGTACTCAATACCTTATCTCTACACTCAGACAGCTGAGGGCAAACAGAAGTACTCAAGACCTTATCTCTACACTCAGACAGCTGAGGGCAAACAGAAGTACTCAAGACCTTATCTTTACACTCAGACAGCTGAGGGCAAACAGAAGTACTCAAAACCTTATCTTTACACTCACACAGCTGAGGGCAAACAGAAGTACTCTAGACCTTATCTCTACACTCACACAGCTGAGGGCAAACAGAAGCACTCAAGACCTTATCTTTACATTCAGACAGCTGAGGGCAAACAGAAGTACTCAAGACCTTATCTTTACACTCAGACAGCTGAGGGCAAACAGAAGTACTCAAGACCTTATCTCTACACTCAGACAGCTGAGGGCAAACAGAAGTACTCAAGACCTTATCTCTACACTCAGACAGCTGAGGGCAAACAGAAGTACTCAAGACCTTATCTCTACACTCAGACAGCTGAGGGCAAACAGAAGTACTCATGACCTTATCTCTACACTCAGACAGCTGAGGGCAAACAGAAGTACTCAAGACCTTATCTCTACACTCAGACAGCTGAGGGCAAACAGAAGTACTCAAGACCTTATCTCTACACTCAGACAGTTGAAGGCAAACAGAAGTACTCAAGACCTTATCTCTACACTCAGACAGCTGAGGGCAAACAGAAGTACTCAAGACCTTATCTCTACACTCAGACAACTGAGGGCAAACAGAAGTACTCAAGACCTTATCTCTACACTCACACAGCTGAGGGCAAACAGAAGTACTCAAGACCTTATCTCTACACTCAGACAGCTGAGGGCAAACAGAAGTACTCAAGACCTTATCTCTACACTCACACAGCTGAGGGCAAACAGAAGTACTCAAGAGCTTATTTTTACACTCAGACAGCTGAGTGAAAAGGCTCTTGAGTATGATAAGGAGATACATCTTTGCTTTTTGGATTTGGAGAAAGCATTTGATAAAGTTCCTTGTGACAAATTCTGGGAGTGCCTGACAAGGAAGAATTTCACAGGACCTCTGATCTCTGCCATACAGAGTTAATATAACACATGCTGATATGATGTGCGGACATCAAATCAAAAATCAGGAGAGTTAGGACCACTAGAGGAGTAAGACAAGGTGACATTCTATCACCGTACCTTTTCATATTCCTCATGGATAAAGTCATCAAAGCCTGCAAGGAACGGATAAAAAGTTACATATCGGAACTAGCATATTCAGATGACGTGGCCCTGATCACGAAATCCGAGGCACATCTCCGGGTGAACTTGCAGGTCTGGGAAGAAGTGTTGAAGAAGAGAGGAATGCATATCAGCAACTCCAAAACAAAAAACATGGTGATCGCCAGAGTTGTGAAGAGACATCAGATAACTCTGGGAACACGAGCACTGGAGCAGGTCAGCAACTTCAAATATCTAGGAGTGGTAATAGACAGCAGGGGAGGAATCAGTTAACTGCACGAAGGGATGCAGCTGGTAGACTTTTTCATGCAATAAACAGATGATTCCTCAGCAAAAGAGAAATACGCAGAAAAATAAAGATGTAAGTATATTGCTCGACCTTTGTGCCTGTCCTTACATGCGGATGTCTGTCATGGGCAATGACAACAGCCGAAGAAAGACAACTACAAACTTCAAAAATGAGGTACCTAAGAAAGGCGGTTCAGGTGACGAAAAGGGACAATATCCGTAACCAGACAATAGGTAACAATCTCGAAGTTCAACCCCTGCAGACACGAGTGGAGCAGTTCCAGCTACGGTGGTTTGGCCATGTCTGTAGAATGGAAAAAGATCGGATACCAAGGCGGTCATGGGAGATAAAAAGACAAGGACGCAGACCCCCAGGACGTCCCAAAGTACGTTGGGAAGACAATATGCGACAGTTCCTAAGTGATAGAGGGCTGGATTGGAAAGTGGTCAGGAAAAGGACAGCGGATAGAACAGTGTGACGTTCTCGTATACTGCTCAAAATAAGGTAGACAAAATGTCACTACAAAAAATCCAAAATGAGAAATCAATTATTTTTAATTCAATTTTTGTTCAGTCACTTGGACATCGGGAAGAAGAACGAACATGCCTAAGAAAACTTGATTTTAAATTGGACACCCCCTTCTTTCTGAAATTATGATTACGTTTTTCTTCAGTAATTTGGACATCAGAGTGTGATAGTTTCATAATAAATTGTTGGTTAATTGTCAGTAGACTAGCTGCAAAGCGGAGGAAAATGTTACTAGGGTGCCGAGAGAAACGAAAGACAAATACATACCCCGACACTGGGCTACAACCCGGTAGAAAGTGAGACGACAAAAGAAGAAAGACAAAGAATGGTCAGCAATGTGTATGGCCTCCTCCGGCATTGAAACAAGATAGGCAACGATGCCTCGTGGATAAAATCAACCTTTTGATAGTGGGCTCGGGGATCGCCTGCCACTACTGCAGAAGGATTTGAATAAAATTGGTCCAGGTCACCATCTGGTGGATGGCTAGCTCTTGTTGGTCGCCACGATACGTCCCAGAGATCACCAAGATTGACTGGCGAGCTGACTCATCTAATCTCAACCCTATATATATCTCTTAGAAGTCTAGGGACGATCAGTAAGAGTTAGCCATCCCCTAGGTGGAGAACTGAACCACTTGTTTCATAACCTTCTGTGAAAATGGCAGGCGATCTCATACCCCCCCCCCCCTTTCCCATATATATATATATATATATATATATATATATATATATATATATATATATATATATATAACCAATAAACAGCATATGTTAAATTGTATATGACTCTAACCTTCTGAACCCTCTTGGAGCATAGCGCTACATTGATTGCTCTCCTATTGTGACTCTTAATGCTCTAACCTTCTCTTACTAAAAACTTCACCATATGCTACTCGACTTAATCATTTAACAAATCTATATCAAAATTGATTGCTCGGTAGTTTAAGCCTAGGCGAGCGATCAATTATAATCAGTAGCGCGCTTTTATATCTGGAAAATGGTAGCCCATAAAAATATTTTCATCAAGGATGAAGTGTTAGAAACATTATTCCACGACGTTCCAGCGTTTGGGAATTTGAATTATCAGTTCTCTTTGTCGTTGTCGTGTCGTCTTAAGAAACAGGTATACATTTACAGCTTGATTTTCTCGTGCGTATTGCCACTGTGATATGTACTCGGTAAGTTTTTTATTGATAGAGTTATATAACCTATTTGGTAAATGTTGACTTGAAAATAGAGATGAGAAAACAAAATTGAAGAGATGGGTTAATTTTATGCACGAACTTCCGTGCATGGGCATCGTATCGCAGAACTGTTAGAATGCTTTTATTTCGTGAAAACTTCATCAATGGTGCCAAGACCAGGGTCAGGTTAAATATAGGGATAAAAAACCCAGTTCTAAACCAATCTACACTGATCAGCTGGAAATAGGCTGTGTTGCAGCAGCCTTGTCAACGAGGTAAGGATCGACAATGCGATCCTCGTAACTGTGAGTCTACTATGGAGTCTTGCATTACACTTCAGCGAGGTAGAGTAATGCGTACATTCTTCAGTACACCCCTGGATATCAGAAGAACCACAGAAACATGCCTCCAGACAATTAGTCAAGAGTGGCCCGCCTGGGTTTTTGTTGTATACATACTCTGCATAATCTTCTTAACCAGTATACATATTTTTAGTCAAATTAAGTTCAGATCGGATAAGATAGGATAAGTTAAATTAAGTTAAGCTAAGCTAAACTAAACTAAGCTAAGCTAAGTTAAGCTAAGTTAAGTTAAGTTAAGCTAAGCTAAACTAAGCTAAGTTAATCTAAGCTAAGTTAAGCTAAGCTAAGTTACGTTAAGTTAAGCTAAGCTAAACTAAGCTAAGTTAAGCTAAGCTAAGTTAAGTTAAGACTGAGTATGAGTAGCTTCGAAAAGAAAGACACAACAAACGACACACACCTGCTTGCCCAGCTATAAATGAACCACTGACTAACACGGATGGAAGGCAAAGCGGCGAAACAGGAAACTGGTAACCTCACGCTTTAAAAAAATGTTCTTCTGTGGTGTTCGTCATGAGTAGGAGTTGTGTCGTAGTTTACAGATAGGCTGCGATATATGCATGCTTCGGCCCAATGCATTCGATTTCAGCATAGCAGTTTTGGGACTGTGTTTGCCCCTCTCTCATTTTCCCTAATCTCTTAGTCAGGCTGCATGGTTGCAATCTGTTTCCAGGACCCCCACTTGGAGGCGAATATAGTCTTGGTCAGTTATGGATATCTGACCCTGAAGTAAGCAGCCATCACTGAGTAGCTGACTACTGTCAGTTCATTCACTGCTGCATATTTGCCCCCTGCTAAAATCTTCGACCCCTTACACTGAAATCGATATCACTTCTTCCCCCACGGCACCATCTGTTATGACATTACCTTCATCTTTTTGATCAACTCGTACACAAGCATGCAAACCCGTGCTCGCGCTCCTGGACTCTCTCTCTCTCTCTCTCTCTCTCTCACTCTCTCTCTCTATCTCATTTACCAAAAACACATACACGCACGTCGAAAGCACGTCACACTTACTCCGAACGTACGTCTCCCGCACGCACGCACGCACGCACGCACACACACACACACACACACACACACTCACACACACACACACACACACTCACGTGTAACACCTTGATGAGAACATCCCGCTGGGTCCATCTCGGTTATTGTTTGTAAGAACAAGACTTATATAACCCCAATACAAATTATAAACGATCTAATCAGTCCAAACGAGATTCTAACCTCTGCCCTGAAGTGTATGACATTCATCTTGTGTACACACGCAATCAGTGCCACTTACTTTGAATTTGTATCCTGTTGCCTTTCACTTGGGCCTTGAGGTGGATTCTCCCCCGTCTCTCAGTGTGGTCAGTTCCACATAGCAGTGGCACATTCTTCTCACACCTCTTGTGGACATTCATGTCACATGCTGCAGAGACCAGAAACAACATTCATGTCACATGCTGCAGAGACCAGAAACAACATTCATGTCACATGCTGCAGAGACCAGGAACAAAAATTCATGATCGATGCCAAGGAACACAAGTAGAAATAGGAAGAAGTCGCTAATCAAAAAACGACACTAGAGTGTGCTAACGTAAGCCTTGTCACATTCAATGATGTCTATAAGATAGCGCTCTAAGCTTAATCCAACCTGAGGATACCATGAAGTTAGTTGATAGCTCAAGGACCGCATGAAGTAAGTTAATGTTTCAGGGTCACGTTAAATTAGGTTAATAGACCAAGGTCACATACGTAAATGTAGTAAGTCACACATGAAGTTAATTTAAAGGATCAAGTCACACATGAAGTTAAACTAATGCACCAAGTCACACACAAGTTACGTTAATGAAGTAAGTCACATAAAAGTTAAGTATGGACAAAGTCATAACGTTAAGTTAAAGTATCAAATCAAACAATAAGTTAAAGGATCAAGTCACACATAAAGTTAAGTTAAAGTATCAAATCAAACAATAAGTTAAAGGATCAAGTCACACATAAAGTTAAGTTAAAGTATCAAATCAAACAATAAGTTAAAGGATCAAGTCACACATGAAGTTAAGTTACAGTATCAAATCAAACAATAAGTTAAAGGATCAAGTCACACATAAAGTTAAGTTAAAGTATCAAATGAAACAATAAGTTAAAGGATCAAGTCACACATGAAGTTAAGTTAAAGTATCAAATCAAACAATAAGTTAAAGGATCAAGTCACACATGAAGTTAAGTTAAAGTATCAAATCAAACAATAAGTTAAAGGATCAAGTCACACATGAAGTTAAGTTAAAGTATCAAATCAAACAATAAGTTAAAGGATCAAGTCACACATGAAGTTAAGTTAAAGTATCAAATCAAACAATAA
The DNA here is from genome assembly GCA_036924085.1 of Ariolimax columbianus. Taxonomy (NCBI): domain Eukaryota; kingdom Metazoa; phylum Mollusca; class Gastropoda; order Stylommatophora; family Arionidae; genus Ariolimax; species Ariolimax columbianus. The sequence goes on along the minus strand of JAVGWX010000002.1, from coordinate 54,816,956 downwards.
GTTAAAGGATCAAGTCACACATGAAGTTAAGTTAAAGTATCAAATCAAACAATAAGTTAAAGGATCAAGTCACACATGAAGTTAAGTTAAAGTATCAAATCAAACAATAAGTTAAAGGATCAAGTCACACATGAAGTTAAGTTAAAGTATCAAATCAAACAATAAGTTAAAGGATCAAGTCACACATGAAGTTAAGTTAAAGTATAAAATCAAACAATAAGTTAAAGGATCAAGTCACACATGAAGTTAAGTTAAAGTATCAAATCAAACAATAAGTTAAAGGATCAAGTCACACATAAAGTTAAGTTAAAGTATCAAATCAAACAATAAGTTAAAGGATCAAGTCCCACATGAAGTTAAGTTAAAGTATCAAATCAAACAATAAGTTAAAGGATCAAGTCACACATGAAGTTAAGTTAAAGTATCAAATCAAACAATAAGTTAAAGGATCAAGTCACACATGAAGTTAAGTTAAAGTATCAAATCAAACAATAAGTTAAAGGATCAAGTCACACATGAAGTTAAGTTAAAGTATCAAATCAAACAATAAGTTAAAGGATCAAGTCACACATGAAGTTAAGTTAAAGTATCAAATCAAACAATAAGTTAAAGGATCAAGTCACACATGAAGTTAAGTTAAAGTATCAAATCAAACAATAAGTTAAAGGATCAAGTCACACATGAAGTTAAGTTAAAGTATCAAATCAAACAATAAGTTAAAGGATCAAGTCACACATGAAGTTAAGTTAAAGTATCAAATCAAACAATAAGTTAAAGGATCAAGTCACACATGAAGTTAAGTTAAAGTATCAAATCAAACAATAAGTTAAAGGATCAAGTCACACATGAAGTTAAGTTAAAGTATCAAATCAAACAATAAGTTAAAGGATCAAGTCACACATGAAGTTAAGTTAAAGTATCAAATCAAACAATAAGTTAAAGGATCAAGTCACACATGAAGTTAAGTTAAAGTATCAAATCAAACAATAAGTTAAAGGATCAAGTCACACATGAAGTTAAGTTAAAGTATCAAATCAAACAATAAGTTAAAGGATCAAGTTACACATGAAGTTAAGTTAAAGTATCAAATCAAACAATAAGTTAAAGGATCAAGTCACACATGAAGTTAAGTTAAAGTATCAAATCAAACAATAAGTTAAAGGATCAAGTCACACATGAAGTTAAGTTAAAGTATCAAATCAAACAATAAGTTAAAGGATCAAGTCACACATGAAGTTAAGTTAAAGTATCAAATCAAACAATAAGTTAAAGGATCAAGTCACACATGAAGTTAAGTTAAAGTATCAAATCAAACAATAAGTTAAAGGATCAAGTCACACATGAAGTTAAGTTAAAGTATCAAATCAAACAATAAGTTAAAGGATCAAGTCACACATGAAGTTAAGTTAAAGTATCAAATCAAACAATAAGTTAAAGGATCAAGTCACACATGAAGTTAAGTTAAAGTATCAAATCAAACAATAAGTTAAAGGATCAAGTCACACATGAAGTTAAGTTAAAGTATCAAATCAAACAATAAGTTAAAGGATCAAGTCACACATGAAGTTAAGTTAAAGTATCAAATCAAACAATAAGTTAAAGGATCAAGTCACACATGAAGTTAAGTTAAAGTATCAAATCAAACAATAAGTTAAAGGATCAAGTCACACATGAAGTTAAGTTAAAGTATCAAATCAAACAATAAGTTAACGGATCAAGTCACACATGAAGTTAAGTTAAAGTATCAAATCAAACAATAAGTTAAAGGATCAAGTCACACATGAAGCTAAGTTAAAGTATCAAATCAAACAATAAGTTAAAGGATCAAGTCACACATGAAGCTAAGTTAAAGTATCAAATCAAACAATAAGTTAAAGGATCAAGTCACACATGAAGTTAAGTTTAAGTATCAAATCAAACAATAAGTTAACGGATCAAGTCACACATGAAGTTAAGTTAAAGTATCAAATCAAACAATAAGTTAAAGGATCAAGTCACACATGAAGCTAAGTTAAAGTATCAAATCAAACAATAAGTTAAAGGATCAAGTCACACATGAAGCTAAGTTAAAGTATCAAATCAAACAATAAGTTAAAGGATCAAGTCACACATGAAGTTAAGTTAAAGTATCAAATCAAACAATAAGTTAAAGGACCAAGTCACACATGAAGTTAAGTTAAAGTATCAAATCAAACAATAAGTTAAAGGATCAAGTCACACATAAAGTTAAGTTAAAGTATCAAATCAAACAATAAGTTAAAGGATCAAGTCACACATGAAGTTAAGTTAAAGTATCAAATCAAACAATAAGTTAAATGATCAAGTCACACATAAAGTTAAGTTAAAGTATCAAATCAAACAATAAGTTAAAGGATCAAGTCACACATGAAGTTAAGTTAAAAGATAAAGAAGCAAGTCACGTGACGCTAAGTTAATAAATCAAGGGCTGCATGTAGTTTACATGAAATTAAGTTAATGCAACAAATCACACATAAAGTTACGTTAATTGATTAGGGTCACACAAAGTTACGTTAATTGACCAGTGTCATACATGAAGTTACGTTAATTAGCCAGGGTCACACATGAAGTTACGTTAATTGATCAAGATCGCATGAAGTTACGTTAATTGACCAGGATCGCATGAAATCCATTGAATGGACCAAGTCACACAAGGAGTTAGTTAATAGACCAAGTCATACAAGGAGTTAGTTAATGGACCAAGTCACACAAGGAGTTAGTTAATGGACCAAGTCACACAAGGAGTTAGTTAATAGACCAAGTCACACAAGGAGTTAGTTAATGGACCAAGTCACACAAAGAGTTAGTTAATGGACCAAGTCACACAAGGAGTTAGTTAATGGACCAAGTCACACAAAGAGTTAGTTAATGGACCAAGTCACACAAGGAGTTAGTTAATGGACCAAGTCACACAAGGAGTTAGTTAATAAGCCAAGTCACACAAGGAATTAGTTAATGGACCAAGTCACACAAAGAGTTAGTTAATGGACCAAGTCACACAAAGAATTAGTTAATGGACCAAGTCACACAAGGAGTTAGTTAATAGACCAAGTCACACACGGACTTAGTTAATGGACCAAGTCACACTAGGAGTTAGTTAATGGACCAAGTCACACAATGCGTTAGTTAATGGACCAAAGGTCGCATAACGATAATTGCGATGGACCATTAGCGGTACAACATTAAAACATCTGTACCTGCTTGTTATGATTGTGAAAACATCTGTACCTGCTTGTTATAATTGTGAAAACATATGTACCTGCTTGTTATGATTGTGAAAACATATGTACCTGCTTGTTATGATTGTGTGTTTGAACCACACGGGCGTATACGTACGCTCACACACACTTAATAAAAAAGAAAGTGAATGGTTTGAATCACAGACGTCAAGTTGCAAGATGCACATTGCTGCATACAAGATGAGTCTAGGGAACACGGTTGGGAGCAACGAGTAATCAGGATGTAGTGAGACTACTCATCAAGATCATCGTTTGTAATCAAAGAAACAGACAGTGGCACATTAGTCTGGTCGTGGAGGTTAGATCGGCATTGAAATCCCCATATTAGTAAGCTTACTGAAATGCTTTACATTGCACTACATACAGAAGGACACCGGCCCAGCTTGTCAAGTGCTTCTTGATATGCAAGAAGATCCATTGTAATCCACTAAACCAACAACGTCGACAAGCGTTAACTCAGAAGGTAGCTTTGAACAACAACTACGGGCCTCAGGTGATGGATGACCATGCTTCATAAAAGACTTAAGTTTACGGCATTCGGTCGCGAGATCTAAGAGGTAAAGACATTTGGGTCTCACGAAACAAAATCAAGAAACAAGTTGTTTCGAGCCCGAAAAGTTTCCATAATCTCAAGAGAAGTCAGACAAGCGCCTGCTCATTTTGGAGACTGACGATAAAACAAACTCAAATTCCGTGCACACACTGGGCATATAAAAGAATAATTGGCAGCTGAAAGAAAATCGATAAGAGCATGCTGTTAATGGCTGACCCGGAAAAATTCTAAAAGGAAGAAATTTCCAACGCATTACGGAACCTACCCTACCTTCTTCCACCTAGTAAGCCGAAGAAAGTAAATATTGCACACAAACAAGTGAATTGGGGACCCAGTGTTCTCGAGGTAAGGTGTTCGCCTCGGGTGCTGGAGGTCGCGGGTTCAAATCACAGTGGAGACCGGATTTTTTTCACGTAGATCATCCGGTTAATATTTCACCTGATCTCTAAGTAGTGAGATCAGACACTCGTGCGCACGTTAAAAGTACATTAGCAGTTGGAAATCGAAGAGTAGGCTTAATGGCCGATTCTCGGGCAAAATTCAAGTAAAAGATCTACTCAAATTTTTTTTACAAATATGTCTCAAAAAGAGGACTCTGTGGTTATAACATCAGGTCTTGGTTATGTGGTTAGCGGAGCGACATAGATGGAGCCTGGCAGGCTGCAGGTCTACCTCGCTCTAATTTACGCTTCCACCTCCAACAGTCCAAAAAATAGGCGATCGGATATTCCAGGAGCTAACAGATGTTGGGATTGACCTGGCAGGTAACCAGTGGATTTTCATCTGCCAAAAATTATGAAACAAAGGAGGTTCCACCTCACCACGGCGTCTAACTATATAAGTGGATTAAAGATAGATAGATTGATAGAACACCTAAATATGTTACAGATTCGGTACGAGCTTCCATTTATACTAAGACGTGTTGTTTTGTTTATTTGTTTTGTTTTTTGTGAGGGGGGAGGGGAGGGGCTACAGGTATGTACTTTTTATCGTTTAACATGTCGCACTAGTTGAGTCTGTGCACAACATTTCAGCTCTCTAAGTTATGGGGAAGTTGGTTTAAATAGGAGAAATAGAAGTCTACGCAAACAGACAACGGTCGTGTCAAGTCGTGTCACATGATTAGAAGTACAGGTCAACTAATACTGGGACTAATTGCTGAATGCGTTTCAATCTAGAAAATATGATGGTTCCGTCACATCATGAAAACGCAGCTTTATCACCTACGATTGCATGATTACAACACACGAAGACCAGGTGTCAGATGGATAAATAACAGACATCGTTCATCAATACGCCATACAACATCTGACAGAACACACTGGGCCAAAAACATATAATTTAAGCTTCTCACAAAGGTTAGCGGCGCAAGTGGAAGGGGGAAATGAAGTGAAGTGAAGTAGATAAACTATAATATATATCATCAGCATGTAGCATGTCCTCTATAGAACGTCGCTCCAATAACAGTCTGCGTGAAAGAAACTCTTTCTCTTGCCAAAACTCCTTCCTCCGTCGCAGTCATGCCCAGCCATTCCTGGATATTTAGGTGCCATCGTCTTCTCGGTCAAGGCCTGCCTCTTTTGTCTAGCACCATACCGTCCATCACTGTTCTCTCAAGACCGTTGTGTCTCTTGATGTAACCAAAGTATTTACATTTTCTGGTTAAAAAGGAATTGATAAACGTGTTCTCCTCTATGATCAACTCTTGCCGAATGTCTATATTTGTTTGTTTTTCTCTGTCCAAGGTATTCTGAGGTTGTTTCTTAAACATTTTGACTCAAATGATTCAATTCTGTGTCTAGAAGTTGTGGTAATTGTCCATGATTCGTAGCCATAAGCTGCCACGGGAAAAACATAGGCTCTCAATACTTTTACTTTTGTCGTTTTTGTTTTTTTGTGCTCTGCTATAATTTCTTCAGGCTATTCAATCTCTGCATTGCCATGGTTAAACTTCTTCTTATTTCTTTCGAGCAGTCGCCATTTATGTCGATTCTGAAGCCCAGATATTAAAAATGTGTGACCTGATCTTTTTCCTCGATGATTTACGATACATGGCAGATAATGTAATACAATGTTTACATTACTTCCGAAAGACTATTTCAGAACTATGCGCATCACAAAAGATCAAATAATGAAGTGTATATTGTACGTCCAATTCAACATTTCACAACAATACGCATTATAGATGATCTAATAATTCGATATCTACAGTATTTTCAATACACTATTTCTGAAATATATGCATTAAATACGAGCTTAGATTCAATAAGAATGGAAATATTTAAACAATCTGTCCACATTCTTGGTATTCTGATCCATGATCATTTTCCCCGAATTGCTGACAATTGATTTGCTTATTTGTGTTATGTCATATCCGCCTGCGCGTGGAAATACAAGATTATAGTTTAGGTTACACAAGGTTATTGTATGATTGACATGTCCTGCGCGCGTGCTGCTAATTTGGCAGGTGCAATCATTATGATGTTGAAGAAGTAGGTGGCCGAATGTTTATGATACTGGTATACTGACTAATGAAACACTGGTTCAAAACCTCGACAACGCCTATAATTTTATTTTAATATTTAGGGTAGAATGACCACGAATTAGTGATGATCACGTCTCCGACAAGAAATGTGTGAACAGAGAGGTAACTAGACTAAGATTTCATCTTGAGAAGCTGAAGCACCTGGAGATAGTGGAGACGTTTGGAGCGATGATGGGAGAAAGATTCGCACCCCTCTTGGTTCTTAACGAAGATACATATAGTGAGACAAAAACTGAGACCCTGAATTCGGCATTGATAGCCATGGGAACTGAGGTCTTTGGGAACCGAAGGGTAAAGAAGAAGGAATGGATTACAAGTGAACTACTAGGAGACGGCGTGGACACCGGCCGTTATCCCGGGGAAGCAAACCCTTATAAAATGCAGTAGGAAGCAGACCCTTACATAAAATGCATGCTGGAGTTGGATGCACTGGGCCGACAGGCGCAAAATAAAAAACTACAGTGCAAAGCACACCGCCTTGGGGAATAAAGAAATTAGACCCGCACACACACAAATTAAATACTAGAGTTATGTGACAAAAGAAGATTAATGAAGAGATCGAAGAATACCCTGGATGGGATTACGAAATACAGAAAGATAAATGGAAACATAAAGACCAAAAAAGACCAAGGTAGAATTGATAACTGCTCAGTGCTCAGGTATCGAACAAAATCTGGGAAGAGGCGATGACAATGGAGCATATGCAATAGTGAAGGATCTAGTAAGACCTATACAAGACCGCAATACAACGATTCAGGATAAGAGAGGTAAATATCTACAGAAGCCCAAGACATTCGGGCTCGTTGGACAGAGCACTGCTCTGAATTATATAAGTATGAGAGTCGAGGTGACCCAGGACATACAATCGCCTCCGAAATGAACATGTTAGAGAAGAATCAACCGATAATAAGAGAGGAAGTAACTCAAGCGGTGAAGATGATGAAAAGGGGGAAAGCTATGGGCGTGGATAATATCCCAGCAGAGCTCCTACAAGTGGGAGATGAGGTAATAATTAAAACTGACATACATCTGTAACGGAATTTGACAGACAGGAGAGTGGCCAACCATCTTAACGAAATCAGTGGTTTTACCGTTGCTTAAATCAGGGAACCTAAGGATGTATCAGAACTATAGAACAATTATCCTCATTAGTCATCCTAGCAGAGATCTTAAAAACAATCCTTAACAGATTAAAACCACAGGCAGAGAATATCATTGCCGAAGAGCAGGTAGAGTTTCGAGCGAGAAGAAGCACCGCTGAACAGATATCTAATCTGTGGATATTGAATGAGAAATACTTAGATTATCAACAACACATATATCATGTCTTCATCGATTTCAAAAAAACGTTCGACAAAATATGGCATGCGGCGCTATTGACAACAATGAAGCATTACACGATGAATAGTAATATTGTGAAGGTAATTGAGAACCTTTATGAGAATGCGTCAAGTGCATTTTCTGTTAATGGAATACTAGGCGAATGGTTCCGCACGTATGTTGGGGCGAGACAGGGTTGTATACTCTCTCCAACACTCTCCAATGTCTGTTGGGGCGAGACAGGGTTGTATACTCTCTCCAACACTCGTCAATGTATTCTTGAAAAGACTAATTCTGGCGGACCTGGAGGGACATGTTGGTACGATCAGAATAGGTGACAAGACGATTAGAAACCTGCGATTTGCAGATGATATAGATAGTCTAACAGGCAAGGAAACGGAACTTCAGGAGCTGATTAGTAGATTTGACATAGCCGCGCAGATCTATGACATGGAGATAAAGGCAGAGAAAACAAAGATGATTACTAATAACACCGAAGGGTTTACATCTGTGATAAAAACAAATGGTCAGGAACTCAAAGTTGTACACCTGTTCAAGTATCTGGGATCACTGATCAGGGACGAGGGCTGCAGCCTGAGATAATTGCAAGAAAAGCACAGACAAAAGCGGCGCTTACGCGTTTGACCCATATGTCAGGATAAGCGGCTCGCCCTCAGCATAAAAGTTAGACTAATGCACTCATTGGTGCATTATTTCAAATGTGTGTATGCCTGTCATACTTGAACCATTACTGCAAATATCCGCTGCATAATACATGCAATGGAAATTAGGTGCTTTCAAAGACTCTTAAATGTTACATATAAGGATCGTGTCACGAGGGTATACATACTACGAAGAGTGGAACACGCAATTTGGTCTTTTGATAATCTGTTCACAGCTATCAAAAGGCGAAAGATGGCTTGATATGGGCATTTCACAAGGTCATCCCTTTCACAGGCGTAGAGGAATATCGAGCGAATCAGCACATTAGTCTGACCTTTATGGCGAGGGAGAGTCGTTTATCTTTCCATGTATGTTCCAAACGCGCAAGCGCTGTTGTTGTTTGTGCTATTCTGACCAGAACCTCTGGTTTTGATCACTCATCACTGATTGTTGATTCCAGATATTCGAAACTGTTCACTGTTTCAAACTCCTGTCCATTTGCTTTGATCACAGCGTTGATTCCTTCAGTGTTGTTGGTCGACAACTTTGTCTTTTCTGCGTCTATCTCCAACCATAACCACGTACTGTTACATCCAGTCGTCAGATGAATTCTGGAAGTTATGTCTCCGTCCTCGCCAGCCCGTCAATGCCATCCGCAAAACGTACGTTTGTAATTATTCTATCCTCTATCCTTACGGTGCCAACATGATCTTTAATGACATCACTCATAATTCTTTCTAGGAATATATTGAAGAGTGTCGGGGAGAGTCTAAATCCTTGTCTTACGGATGTGCGGAACCATTCACCCATTTTTCCATCCACAAAGACTGCGTTTATTGTCTAATCATATTTATTGGTGATAACTCTCACAATGTTACTGTTGATGTTATATATATCTTCATTGTTGCACATAGAGCATCATGCCAGACTCTATCAAACACCTTTTTAAACTCAACAAACACATGGCATAGGCGTTGTTCGTGTTCCAAATACTTCTCGTTTAGTTTTCGTACACTGAAGATCTGCTCGGTGGTGATTCTTCCGATTCGAAACCGGCCTGTTCTTCAGACATACTGTATATACTTTATTATTTCATTTTCTGTGTTGTGAAATGGTATATTGAAAGTACTGTATGCATCGTATTTTTCAAAATCTTCTTTAATGAGTATAGTTGTGAAATAGTGTTTTGGAGGTAATGTAAATAATGTAAACATCCTATTATTTTATATTCCTTGCATTCTAAATTAATAATATTTGTATTAGTGATATAGCTTTGTCTCGTTCACTTGGCTTCATTGTATCACTTCCCGCTCACTTTTGCGGTTTAACATCCGTGTTAAGCTCAAGTTGCTTCTCTTGGACCAAGCGTGTTATGTCGGTTATTTTACATTAAGCCGGTATTGGAACACTTGCATTGACGTTTTAGTTAGCAATCGGTGGACATGATGAGGTTACTAGTCAAATACACAGCCCTGTTTAGTTGGCTGTTACGACAATCTCTTCTCTTCCTTTCAACCCATGTACCTTATTTGCTGAACTACAGGCATATCTCGACTTTCGAGTCTTCGAGTTTCCTTCCTCATGACGTTCTGTCCTGGACAATAATTATACACGCATTTCTTAATGTCCTTCCTTTTTTCGCAATTTAATCACCGCCGCTCGCCCCCTTGTTTCTTGCGTCATTTAGATTTGAAAAAATCGTTCAGAGTACATTGTTTTTAACTATGTACGCATTGAATATCTTACAGTTGTGTGCTTAAACACATTAATACTGCTTAGTTTTGTGATTAAACACCTTAATAATACTTAGTTTTATGATTAAACACCTTAATAATACTTAGTTTTATGATTAATCCCATTAATGCATTAGTTTTGTGATTAAATAAATTAAAACTTCTTAATTTTGAGATTAAACACATTAATACTACTCAGTTTTGTGATTGAAATAAACAAACTATTCATACTACATTATTTTTGTGAATACGCTGTGAAAGGTTACATTAATTGTTTTAATATACAGGGGTAATTAATCCTAAATGTAGTGACAAAGTTAAAATAACCCATAAGGTTCTAATTTTGTATAAAACGCTTGAGCTTATCTAGTTTTAAAGAACAAGAAATCTCAAAATGCTGAAATAGGCCGCAATCTAGAAGTACCGTACAGATCATAACAGTTCAAAAAGAACAAAGCTGAAGTGTTAGATAACATTAAAAACTCTACGCTAGCAAGCATATTTACAAAGCATTATACACATGCACGATTTAATTGATAAATCGAACAACGTGTTAATTATCTGGAGTCAGCCAAAATATTCCCCTAATCCACGGTCTGATCAAAGGAAAATAAAAAGACTTTATTGAATAAAATGAAGGCCGGAAAAAAGACATCATTTGGAGCTTGCAGTGTTTGGTTTCACACGTTTAAGAAATGGTCGCATTTGCACAAAATAGCATGGGAGACTGGTGAATTATTTACAACTTCGTTAGCTGATAATTTCAAGCCAGCAGTTAAAGATTATTGTTAGAAACATCATCTTCCCCTTATTATTTTGTCTTACTGCTCTTGTCAAGAGGCGACGCAGAGAGGCGGGATGTGTAGATTTCATGTTATTGCCAAGTGCGAGGCTTGTGCTGTTGTTATGTGCAACTTCCTGACAGTTTCAGAGACACCCTCGATCCACCTACGTCGAGGTCGGCTTCTTTCTGGTGGACCAGAGACGTACATATGATATGCTCTTGCTGCAGGCTGGTCATAATGTATTTTGACTAAATGACCAAACAACTTGATTTGTTGGGCGCCAATGTAGGCCCTAACTGGGTTTGTCCCCACTGTCTGCAACAGGGTGATGGTGCGAATTCGATCAGTGATCGTCTTCCCAGCTGCACTTCTTACACAGCCCATCTCACAGCTCTGGATCTAACTCTTATGCGTTTCTAGTAAGAACCAAGATTGACATTTGTAACACAATGTAGGAATGAACAGTGTTTTTATAAGTCTTCTCTTAGTAGGAACAAGCACTCTAGGGTGTTTCTAAATCAGTGCCATTTGACAGTGGACACGGTATACCTTCTAAATTCTATCTGCGATCTTTCTGTTCACTCTCGACATAATATTCATTCTAAAATCTAACTACTCTTGGGTAATAGTACAGGCCCCGAAGAATCGCGATTCCACCTCAAAGTAATTACAGTTGTGTTTCTGCCTCTAAACAAAACTTCTTTGTTGCCAAGGAACAGGAACCCATGCCAGCAGGTACAGCTCATCATAAGGAGTTAACCACCAAAGAACTGGCAGTAGGAATCGCCAAAATAGAGGACACAATTGCATATTGGGAAAGAGTGGATCCCAATTTCTACAGAAGCTCTAAAGTAAAGGGTCGCATAGATCCCAAAATTGACTGTTACAGAGAACTACTTAGCGAAAGGCAGAAGTCCGCAATGAGACAGACACTGGTGCTATCATTTCACAAGAAACAACCACCACATTCAACTAGTCACCCCTAATCTACACATTCTAAGCTATCAACAACAGTCTCTGCTAGATCTCCTTCAAAGTCTCTTATCGGAAAAGAATTAGATAGTGTGTCTGCTCTGATGATGAGCCCACTCAGTTCTCTCCGCACCGTGTCCCACGTTTAGTTAGTTGTCCGTCACAAGCCATCATCATATAGGTTTTTTTTCTTGATGATGTAACTTGCGGGATGTTTTGAGATGATAGTGAGAAATAAACAGCGCTGGTCATCAACCTCCCTCTCTGATCCAGAGCTAGCTGGTTAAATTGGCAAAACAATCAGCAAAGAAAACAGGTTGCAGACACTCTGGTCTTACCTCCCTTGAGACCAAGGGTCGCTTGAAACATGCGAGATTCGATCGCCCACCGTTTCCGCCTATCGCTTTAAGAGGCGACTGCCTTACCTCTCGACTAGAGCGTCCCCTATGTTACATCTAAAATCTCTATAAATCACTAACATTAATAACCTCACATACTGTTTTTGTTATTGTTGTTACTGTTTATTGTTGTTACTGTTATCCCATAGCTGCTGAGCAAGCCTGCTCCTGGCAGACCAATGCGATCCTTATATGGATACATGTCTTCTTTAGTTGTTTCACTGCTCCGTACAGCGAGTTGGCAATTGTCGGACGTGCTGTAAGAATCTTTTTCTCATGCCCTTAATCGCCTTGCACTCAATGAGTAGGTGTCTGTTTCATCAGGGTGAGAGCAATGTCTGCACAAGGGCAGGTAATGGATATTGATGTGGTTCAAGTGGCTATTTACTCTGGTATGTCCTGTTTGGAACTAAAAGTTGAAACTTTGATCTCCTTTATGTAGTTAATTTATGTCATCATTACTTTTTGGCTGGGACATTTCGTTAAATACACTGCCAGCTGTTGTTCCCGTTACCCGCCTGTTCATTCAGATTTCCCTAGTATTGTTCTTAATAATATGTTTTCCTGTGTGGTTACTGCAGGGTCTATCCAATTGTTTCGGGGCTCCTCTTTTTGCCAGTCTGTCAGCCTTCTCATTTTCAGAAAGCGGGCTATGTCCGGGGATCCACTGCAAGGTGGCATTATTCCCGTGGGCAGTGATAATGTTGTTGATCACTCTCCCCATCAAAAATATCTGCTTTCTGTTGTATGGGGCGTGTTTCAGTGCCTCCAGAACCGACTTGGAGTTACTAAAAAATCAGTGTCTATGAGCATCAATTCGCACAAGTCAAACTGTTGGTTCTTCTTCTTCTTCTTCTTCTTCGTTCGTTCTCGATCTCCCACTACCAAACCCTGAAAGGGCTTAAGTAGCAGAATGTAGTCCAGAGAAAGGAATGCGTTGTGTTGTAGTTTACAGCTTGGCTGCGATATTTGCACCTTTCGGTCCAACACATCCGACTTCAGTAAGCATGTTTTGAGTACCGGGTTAGCATTCCCTCTTCGATCCCTTTTCCTTAGCCAGTCTGCTCTGCTGCAGCCTTTATCCAGGATCACCGCGTGGAGGTGTAGAAGGGTCTTGGCAGCTCTGGTTCGCTGACCCTGACGATAGCAGTCAGCTATGGGTCGCTGACCACTGCAGCTCATGCGCTGCTCAGCATCTTGATCCCAAACTGTTGGTTCAATATCTATACCGCTGAATAACCTTACATACTGTTTATATTCATCGGCTCAACTGCTGAATAACCTTACATACTGTTTATATTCATCGGCTCAACTGCTGAATAACCTTACATACTGTTTATATTCATCGGCTCAACTGCTGAATAACCTTACATACTGTTTATATTCATCGGCTCAACTGCTGAATAACCTTACATACTGTTTATATTCATCGGCTCAACTGCTGAATAACCTTACATACTGTTTATATTCATCGGCTCAACTGCTGAATAACCTTACATACTGTTTATATTCATCGGCTCAACTGCTGAATAACCTTACATACTGTTTATATTCATCGGCTCAACTGCTGAATAACCTTACATACTGTTTATATTCATCGGCTCAACTGCTGAATAACCTTACATACTGTTTATATTCATCGGCTCAACTGCTGAATAACCTTACATAACTTTCTCAGTTCTTAGTCGAACTGTACTTCTACAGGGAAAAATTCCCCTGTGGAGGTATCTGGATGTAGCCGGGAATAGGATTTCCTGCTTAGCGGGCTAGGCTTAAGCAGCTTATTACTCCATTGCGCTGGGACAAGTGTCGCGGAGGGTGGTAAGCCGATGTGCGAATCCATCTTAATAGACTCAAACACAAGAGCAAAGTAGACCCGCATCATGTTAGGCGCCATCTATGCTGTTCTAAACAAACCACCTAACCATGGCCGGTGTTATGGTACATACTGTATATATTCTTCGTTTACCTACTCAAGAATAATGCCACGGTCAGATTGTATTTACATATTGTATATTTGTCCCTGTATTTCATTCATTGTTATAATCTAGTTGAGAAAATTACAGACCTAAATGGCCTAGGATCAGAACTCTGTTAACTATGCCAGCAGTCCAAACCCAGAAGAGTCGTAGTACTGTGTGTCCCACCCTACTGTAACATTCAAGGCAATGAGGAGGCAGACAGACTGGCGAAAGAAGGTTACCCGAACCAGATTGTAGTGTGACCTACGAAGAGTCCAACGGCTTATTAGTGCCAGATACATGGCTAAATGGGGAACAGAGCATACTGGCTGCACACGGCAAGATGCTTATTGCCAGCTGAACAGAAGAGAGCAAGTGGTGGTCTTCAAACTCCGCACAGGCCACAACACAGAACGATCACCACAATCTGCATCCTTACGGGAGGCCTTTATAAAGGCATTTAGACGTGCTCTTGTTGTTGTTGTATACCATGACTCAGCCGTATTGTATCGTAGTCATTTTACATGTCTTGGTTGTTGTTATGATTTCTTAGTTGTTTTTGCTCGTTATGTGTCCACGATGAAGACCTTGTGGCCGTAACGTGGATTCCGTTTTGTTATGCCCTGGTGCGGTCATTGAGCCATAACCTCTATATGTTTTCATCGACTTTTTCATTTAAAGTGTGACGTGGTGCTATCCTTATTTATAATTTACTTTAGTTAACTTTTCATGGAGAGGTACAATGACTATTCTTTCCTCCAAGTTCCTAGCATTGCCTGGCCAGTTTCATCCATCCATCTATCCACAAGTGTGGGTAAGACATGTAATCAGGGACAGGTGAAACATACTGATCAAGTCCTGACCACGACAGTCTGGCCAGAGAGCAGAAAATTAATATCTTAATCCCCATAACAATGAATTTACTGTAGAACCTCGCATCGCACTCCAGTCAGGGGGACCTCGGTCAATTTTATCGTGTACGCCTGCGGCTCATTTAAAAAAACAAACTAGTTTCAAACAATAACAACAACACAACAACAACAACACAACAACACAACAACAACAACACAACAACACAACAACAACAACACAACAACACAACAACAACAACAACACAACAACACAACAACACAACAACACAACAACAACAACAACACAACAACACAATAACAACAACACAACAACACAACAACAACAACACAACAACACAACAACAACAACAACAACACAACAACACAACAACAACAACAATCTGCTAGCAGGCTATTTATTAAATTATTGTCATCATCACCATCTCCATAAAACCACCGGTCTAGACTATCTTTGTTTACCATTTTTTAAAAATAGCGCATGCTTAGCATAGTAACATAGCTGTCGCTTGTCATGGCAAAGGTGCCCGGGACGTTCCAGTCGATCCAAATGTAAATACGTACCTGGCTTATTGTTAAAAAAGAAAAGTCAGCTAGGAAGGGAACTATGCAGCCACCTCATACAAATTCGAGACTTAGTACATTGAAGTCTCTAACACTTCATCCCCGAAAGCAGTGTCTGCCATGACACTTTAGCAAAATCACCATCTTAAAGCAGTCTGGACACTCAACACCTAAATAGAACATATAGGCCTAACAAGATTGTGTCCAAAAACACGTGGAAGAGGAGAGAAGCCCGTCTGACGAGCAACTAGAGATGAACAGAGACAAGGAGTGCGAATCGATACACCCCTCATGAAATTCTTACAACGTGGACAAATGAGCAGACGAGAATGCATCATTGTAATGGCTTTCTATAATAACCCAAACGAGGCTGCCCTCCATCTTGAGTTATGAGCGCCAGATTTAGCAACAAGCATTAAAACCACGAACTGAGTGCATAGAAATTAAGCAAGCAGAATGTGATATGCGATGCTCGCAGTAATTTACTTATTTTTCTGTCTATATTTTCGGAAGACGATGCATAGACTAAAACGTATATTAATTAAAGTCTCCCCTAATAATAGCAAAATAATCACATTGCTACGTCTTTGTTTTTTTTCTTAACACTGGAGAAAAGAGTTATCATTAATGTATTTCTGTATCATTAAAATGACATTGTTTGTAGAGCTGTTTATCCTCCAGAAGGCTTATTCACATTTAGCAGTTTGTGGAGGAAGGCTGTGCCACTCTCCAACCTGTTTCTACAAATCCCGCGAGGTTCATGCTAATGTCCACTTCAACAAGGAAGCCACCAAAAGCATCATTGCTCTCATAATACGTCACTTCCTTCCCTCTAGCGCCTCTAACCTCCGCATTTTCGACAGATGCCTTCGTTAAACATCTTTCTATTGGTCTCCCAAGATTCATAAACCTAACAACACAGGCAGACCCATTGTCTCGGCCTGCTCCTGTCCTATTGAACGAGGGTCGACATCATATTCTAGTCAATGGTTGACGGTCTTGCTACATTCCTCAAGGGCATTTACCACACTTTTACCCATTTCTCGTCCACTGACATTACCTACCGCCTCTTTTCTAGATTTTTCTACATCTTTATCCCCAATTAGACGGCTTATCAACCATCCTTTTCGTCCTTGCCAGAAGGATCAACCACTTTAACTACACGTCCACCCTCATCCATCTGACGGAACTCGTTCTATTCTAACCCTTGGTACCTATGAAGTTCAATTGTCAGTTCTTGGACCAGAATAATGGCGTGAATGGGAGCGCCTAAATAGGCCCGACCTACGCATGGACGTCTTTTCATGGGACATGTTGAGTACTTATTTGACCTCAGTATCGGAATTATTTCCCCCTCATTACCGACACATCGGCGACGGCGTAGGCATTACTGTAATGCATGAAACTGACCTCACTTGTTTCATTTACTTTGTGGATGATTTCTAACCTTTCATCCGATATCTCTCTCACAACGGTTAACTTTCTTGACATCTCTGTCTCTATCTGTCCTTCCGGCTTCTTCACAACTGTCTACTACAAACGCACTAATGTCCCCAATTACCTCCCCTGCACTTACTCTCATTCAGAATTTCGTTGATGCTCACTATCTTACTCACTGCTACATCACTTTCGTTGCCTCTGTCAGGATGACGAAGATTTCCTAGTCAAGGTTCACGATATTCTTGACTTCGATCGCAGAGGCGTCTCTACCCTGATATCACTCTCACCTCCGCCCTTTAGCGGATTCCCCCTATCTTGCGCATTGGCCCCTTCAGTCCTGCTCATCAACATCCTTCTGCGTGAAACTTGTCCTTTCCTACCACCCTCACATCCCTTCTGTCCATGATATTTTATTCGATGATTTCCTCAATCCTTCATTCTGATTCTTCCATCCTCAATGTATATCCTGATCCCCCCTCCTTGCCGCCTATAAACGGGACAAACACCCGAGGGACCTGTTGTTAGTAGCCATATGCACAATAGTCCCTTTAACCACTTTGGCACCATGCCCTACAGTAGTGGAGCGCATAAAGTCGACAGTGACCTGGCTTGCTACGACTGGGATTACGTCCCGAAAGGATTAGAAATCACATACGGACAAAAACAAATCTGGGAATGGTTCTTTCCTGTTACGATCGCTTCTCCAGTCGACCCAACTGTAAATGGGTATGAGTTTGGGAATGTATAAACAGCCAGGAAGGGAACTGTGTCACTTCACCTAAAACAGACTGCAGTTTAGTCCATGAAGAATAATCTTCATCTCCGACTACAATAACAAACGTAGCTGTGCTACGTGTCCTTCATGTCATTCAAACACGATCGGCCAATTTCCCTAGAGCAGTGTTTGCATCAAAGACGGATTCAGCTTCTGGTCATGTAACCTCATGTGTTGTATCCTTTGTCGCCAGAGGGGCATGAAAACAATGGAAAGACTGGTTTGAAAATAATGGCAATACCTCAACAGAATCTACAAGAACTCAGGTTCCCCTATAGG
The DNA here is from genome assembly GCA_036924085.1 of Ariolimax columbianus. Classification (NCBI taxonomy): domain Eukaryota; kingdom Metazoa; phylum Mollusca; class Gastropoda; order Stylommatophora; family Arionidae; genus Ariolimax; species Ariolimax columbianus. Next base: position 54,798,842 of record JAVGWX010000002.1, on the reverse strand, counting down.
CAGTCACTTCAATGGCCTTGTCACCGTCAAAATGTTAATGTCATTGTCTGCTGTTCCTCTGAAGATCGGCATCGTTTCAAGCGTGAGACTAGGCTGACCTCCCCCATGGGTTGCCTTCAACAGCAGGTCATCAACATTTTTGACTCTTTTACCTAGGCTATCTAGTCCCAGCTTTCCCCCTCCCCCACTTGCATTTCCTCTTCATATTTTCACAGTTGAGTGTTTTAGGTGTGAACGTATCACCATCTGGTCATTTCCTGTTTAGCCGCTATTAGCTTGTCCGGCTTTCTCTGACTTTTCTCAAATCGTACACTTTCCTGGCACAGTCACTTCTGCTCTCCGACTGAGGAATAAATGTGCGTTCTTAAAATTGATGAGGCATGCTGTATTAAGCTACGTACCTTTTCGTACTGTTATATGGTTTCAATTCGCGTTATGATGTATCCATTCCTTCTTCCATGGTGTGTTAACTCATATTGATCACGTCTCTTTTACAGCGCGAACAATGTTATTGGGAGTTGATGTATGCCTAGTTTAACGGTTGAATAATTTACATGCTACTTTCATTCTTTATTATTTCTAACTGTTACAATCACTTTCTTCGTTATATATTCTGGTTGGCTAGAGCATGGGTCGCGACTATTTAGCGAATCGATGTGTATTGAAGGAGTAGCTGACATTTTTAATAGTGCATAATTAAATTCGTTTTCTTGGTTTGTTTTATTTCCATCAAAATCGGCTCTTTAAAATAAAATAATTTAGTGGATCTACTACATACAATAAAACTTTAGTGGGGTATACTACATAAAATAAAACTTTAGTGGGGTATACTACATAAAATAAAACTTTAGTGTGGTATACTACATAAAATAATACTTTAGTGGGATCTACTACACGAAATAATACTTTAGTGGGGTATACTACATGAAATAATACTTTAGTGGGGTATACTACATAAAACACAATCACCCACCAGAGGAGGTCGGCAATTATAAAGAGGTCAAGAAAGCCATAACACAAAAGATGAGAGAGGCGAAAGAAGCGTGGATATGTGAGCAATGCAAAATGATCGAAGAGAGTAAACAGAAATGAGGCTAAAGGAGCATACCAGGTTGTCAAAGAACTGGTAACACCAAGACAAGGCAGGAACCTTAATGATCCATGATAAAAGCGGCAAGTGCCTTATTGGATAGGGTATGGCATAAAGCGCTTTGGGCAACAATGAAGATGTATAATATCAACGGAAATATTATAACGGTCCTTGAACACCTGTAGGACAATGCGTCTAGCGCAGTTCTTGTGAATAGGAGGCTAGGGGACTGGTTTCGCACATCAGTTGATGTGAGACAGGAGTGTACACTCTCTCCAACTCTTTTCAATATATTCCTTGAAGGAATTATGAGTGAGGCACTTGGAGGTCACGTTGGTAATCGGTGGTACTGTCAAGATAGGGGGCCAACGATTTCCAACCTTCGTTTTGCAGATGATATCGACTGGTTGGTGGGTTCAGAAGCAGAACTCCAGGAATGGGTCAGAAGGCTCGACGAAACAGCTCTTAACTATGGTATGGAGATGAACGCTGGAAAGACAAAATTAATTACCAACAACGCCACGGGCTTCAACAGCAGGATACAAGCTAACGGTCAGGAACTCGAAGTGGTTGACCGTTTTAAATATCTTTGGTCGATTGTCGGTGATGAAGGATCAAAATGTGAGGTGTTGGCCAGAATAGCACAGACAATAAGCGGCGCTTGCACGGCTTAACAAAAGCTGACATGATAAACGATTAGCACTACGCACGAAAATCAGATTAATGCGTACACTGGTCCTGTCAATATTCTTCTATGCGTGTGAGGCATGGACAGTTACAGCTGACCTTCAACGATGGATACAGGCATTGGAGATGAGATGTTTCCGAAAACTTGTAAACGTCACGTACAAAGATCGAGTTACAAATGAGGAAATACGAAATAGAATTACAACATCAATAGGGCCTTTCGAAGACCTCTTGGCAACTGTCTTAAGAAGGAAACTCACTTGGTACGGGCACATATCGAGATAAAATAGTCTTGCAAACACAATCCTCCACGGAAAGGTGCATGACAGACGACGAAGAGGAAGCCCAAAAAGAGATGGGAGGACAACATAAAAGAATTGGGCCAGTCTCCGACGAGATGAGTTACAGGCAGCGGCATCTGACAGAGAGGGGCGGTGTGGGTTTGTGAGGATGTCTTCATGTGTGCCCCAACGATCTTACCGGTTACGGGATGATTTGACCTGACCAGACTACATAAAATGAATCTTTAATGGAGTCTACTACATAAAAGAATACTTTAATGGGTCTACTACATACAATAACACTTTAGTGGGTCTATTAAATAACATGGGCCGATGAGGCCAACGTCTAGTCAGGCAAAACACACTGATCAGACAATGTTAACCAGGATCAGGAGAAATATACAGGCCAAGATCATTCACCTGACTTCCTCGTTGGTCGTCCTGGAAACGGGCTGTTGTCGAGGACAACAGTCTGGCTAACAATGTTAAGTTCGACGTGATCCCCTTAGTAGTGAGTGACACACAGATGAAGCCAAGCATTGTACAACCACCTGGATGATCCCGGTCAACTTCATCAGCACACCTCGGGATGTCAGAAAAGCTACTGCAATCTGCCAAAAGTTCATTCGTTTTCACGGCGCACAAAAGGGTTACCAACCCTTTGTGGGCATTAGCAACCAACCAACCAACCAACTAAATAAAATACAAACTTTAGTGGAGTCTATTAAATAAAAAATACTTTAGTGGAGTCTATTAAATAAAATTATACATCATCTAGGGTACTGAAGAATATATGTCTGGTACCTCATTGCTGTGCAATGCAAGAGTTCAGATAACTATTTTTCAATCTGATTCCATTTGGAGCACAACATATCCTCTCCATCTTTTTCTATTCTTTGTCGTCTTCTTTAAATCCGCCCTCGAGACCCGATTGAAATTACATCCTCAACACAGTTCGTCGTAGGAGGGTTTCATTGGTCAAACAACTCGCCTCTTTCCATATGAGTTACGATCCAGCGCATACCTGGTTACTCTCCAGTGTCTTTCAGAGAGTGTGTCCTACCAACTCCTACCTTCTCTTCCCAAAGAGATCTGCCGGTATATTGGTTGATGTCGTAGTCTTTCCCACAGATCGGTGTTTGCCCCACAGATCGGTGTTTGCCCCACAGATCGGTGTTTGCCCCACAGATCGGTGTTTGCCCTTACCTCTGGATATCTAACACAAAGTGTGCTCCGAGGAGGTGGTGGTAAAGGTCTGCATCCTGAATGTGATGTGTTCAGTCACATGCCACGATTCCGAGCCATATAGCAAGACCGACTTTACATTCGTGTTAAACAGTCTAATCTTATGCTTCATGGAGAATGCTGCCACGTTCCATGTTAGACGAAGCGACTTGAAAGCCAATCTTCTTCTTCTTCTTCTTCTTCGTACGCAGTCAGACAGTAACCATTATTTTTTCGAAAAAAGCGGCGGTCATCCTGAGGCTGTCGACACTGCCATAGAGCTTGTCTTGTGGTTCCACTGGTGATGGCCACATCTGCTCTCTCTGATCCTCGTATGTCGGGCAGTTCTGCAGCAGATGTTCAGCGGTCATTTTCCCGGTACCACACGGGCATTCGTCGGTTCCACCTATCTTCAATTTGTTGAATAGGTTGTACCTCAGTCTATTGTGGCCAGTGCGAAGTCTGAAGACAACGACCTGCTCTCTTCTGTTCAACTGGTAATATGCATCGTTTTTGGTGTAACCAGTATGTTCGGTTTCCCATTTGGTCATGTATTTGGCTTTAATAAGCCATTTTGACTCTTCGTACGTCATACAAGTATCTGTTTGTGTTAGTCTTGCACCTTCTTTTGCCAATCTGTCTGCCTCCTCGTTGCCTTGGATGTTGCAGTGTGATGGGACCCACTGTACCAGTACCCTTTTTGGTGCGGACTGCTGGCATAGTTGACAGAGTACTGCTCTGAAGTCATTAAGCTCAGTGTTTTTCTGACTTTTTAGCGCTGTGACTACGGCCAGAGCATCTGTAAGCAGGACTGTATGGCTTTCATTTTCTTTATGTGTCGAAAGCCAATCTGACATTGTCAATTCTTGCGTTAAGGTATTATTGTGTTCCTCCGTCTTCATCTATGTTAATTACCAGATTGGTAAAATGTGCAGTTCCTAAATTACCTTACCGTTAATCCTTATATGGTCTTTTTGAATTTATATTCAATTTCTTTGTTTTATCCAAACTAATCTGGGAGGCTGTGTGGTATAGGGGTCAAGCGTCTGTTTCACAATCCCAACCCACCCGGATTGAATTACGCAAGCGTTCAGTTTGGCAGGCATAGGTTTTTTCAAGTGAGTTTACTTATTTATGACTGGCCGGTAAAATACCTTCCTAGGCTCAAGTCTCTGCATACCTGTTTGACTCGCGCCATGTTTGGCGAACCCTTTCTTTTCCCGAGGTTACGTCATCGCAGTTAGTTACATTTGGGTTGCCAGACTAGCATCTTAGTGGTCAAATTTAATAAATTTTGCAATTTCTCACACTTTGATATATATTTTTCTTATTTAGTAACTGGCACTTGTTTTCTTTGGCAACTTCTAAAAAAATGAACATGTTCCTTTGCAATGTCTTTCACTGGTATTGTTTCACTGGTATTGTTTCACTGGTATTTGTTTTCTGTAAAAATGTCGCATGATATATATATATATATATTCATTATTTCCTCCGTCATTAAAATTCAGCAGATTAACATTTTTCTTGGAAACTTCTTCTGCTTCTTCTTCGTACGCTGTCAGACGTGAACCTGTATTTTTTCTAAAAAAGCAGAGGTCATCCTGAGCCTGTCGACACTGCCATAGAGTTTGTCTAGTGTTGCCACTGGTGATGGCCACATGTGCTTTCTCTGGTCCTCGTATTTCGGGCAGTTTTGCAGCAGATGTTCAGCGGTAATTTTTCCGGTACCACAACTGCATTCGTCAGTGCCACCTATCTTCAGTTTATTGAATAGTTTCTTGGAAACGAACTTTAAATTTCCAATCCAAAGTGTTAGCCACATTTCGTTGTCACATTTCTAACTGCAGGATTAACATATGTAGGTACGGTACATAATAATCAGGATTCTAATAGTAAATAAACACATGTGTAACACTTTTAATAATGCATGCCATTGAATGTCTTGAAAGAAGATTAAATCAAAACTGGATGTGATACAACCTCCATTGGCATTTATATATTTACATTTGGTGATTAATTTGGTTTAATTAAGCATACACACTTACTTTTATATTATTTTAATAATACTGAACGATTCAAAATATGGTTTAGAATAGAAAAGGCACAAGCAGAAAAAAAAAATGAAGACAGTTTAGTTTGGAATATTTAAAGTACGGATTTATAGCTGCACCAACATGCCAGCGTGCTTGTTAAGTGAAAAAGTAAATATATATATATATATATATTATCATCATCAGTCCCGTAACCTGAAGGGTTATTGAGGCACTAATACTACAGATTGTTAGATCAGTTTCCGCCACTACACTCGGTTTTGTGCCAGGATATCGAATCTTCCGTCTGTACGAGTTAACCTCAGTGGTATGATTGTCATTGGTGTGTATTGAGACGGCTGGCACATTTTTGATTTGTTTTCAATGTTTTCTGCAATATCGGTGTGTCTTGGGCTTTTTTAACCCGGCGGAACCCAACCCTCTCCAAGCAACGTGTCACTCCACATTGTGAATTTGTGTATGAACTCTCTGTTTACTGAAGCATTGCATCACAGGTTCACTATGAAAGTTATGCATTCCCGTATTCTTTTTCTGGCCTAGCTTTCATCTTGGCGTTTGCTTTTAATCGCTTTTGTGTATTCTGGGTTTGACTTTATCCTATAATGTGTCGATTGAAATACATCTCGTCGTTTTGACGTGCCCAAATCCAATATTTAAAAAAACGCGCATAAAAAACGTTATCCGAAAGGAATCTGTAACACTGCAATTATAGACCCAAAGATCATCAAAATAAAACACATATGAATCAGGACTCTGCAGAGTCTTCTAAACCAGTATAAAAACGTTAAGCTAAGTGACGAGAGAATCAGATCAGCAGCCATGTTGGCGCTCAACCCGGATGTAGCTATATATATATATATATATATATAGCATTGCAGACCGATTGAACGCGAAAAGAAAACACATCTTAATCAGGGAGATATGAACTGAAAATTTTTCCCCCAATTATTTCGTCACAAATTTCAAAAGTGGCCAACACTGCTTTACAACAACACAGTGATGGTTTGCGTACATCTTGTAATATTTAATTGTTGATTGCAAAGTCTGGAAAACACCATTCAATTGGTGAAGAGCTCATACTGCGAGCAGTTAGTGAGATTATATGTTCGGTTTTGTTTAGGACATCACATGATATAATTAAGACGATTCATCTCAGCAACAACTCAATGCAAAGACGCATATATAATGTGACGAAAATGGGGAAGAAACACTGTGCAGCACACTTAGAACAACATCATTGTCGATACAGCTAGATGAGTCAACTACCCTTGAGCGATGAATATCTGATTCTCATTTATGTGAGTTTTATGGATGACGAGGGTTTGGTTCAAGACTTGCTGTCTTCAAGAGAACTAAAAACCTATTCTGAAGAGGAGTCAATATTTCATGTAGTTGAGGAGTTCTTCCGAGAAAAGGACGTTCCACGTATTAACATGCTTGTTAGTGCACCTGATGTAGCACCATCAATGAATCGTCGCTCCAAGTGGGTGTGTTGCTTTCTTTAAAAACATTGACAAACAGCTTTACCATTCCCTGTGTCAGTCATTGCCAACATCTGGTCGCAATAAAACTCAGTCGTCGCCTATACAGTTTATTTAAAGACCGTGATTACTGAGGTGAATCAAATAAAAGTTCATGCTCTCACAGATCAGCTGTTTCGGGAGCTGAGAATGAGGAAGACTTTGAACGTTTGATGCTTGGTACTAAAGTTCGTCGGTTATCAAATGGAAACTGTTTGAGGTGCTTTTACAACCTTTTAGACACTGCTGTTGAGTTTTGTTGAAAGCACGAGTATTTTGTTTAGTAATAAACCCAAAGAAATGAGACATGAAATCGCTTTTTTGTCTCAGTTATTTGCAAAGTTCAATTAAACGAATTTGCAGTTGCAAGGAAATGACTCAAAACATATTACGACCAAATCTGTTGTATTTACGTTTATTGGAAAGTTAACAATACGCAAACGCGTCACAAGCTACATCAATTTCTAAGTTTGTCTCAGCTAGAACAGAAATGCTGGACACAAGCAGATAATGAATATGCTATATGAATATGTCTGAGCGATTCGAGGATCTTCAAATGATGGAAATTCCAGACTGATTGATAAATCCATTTTCACATATCGAAGACGATGTAGTAGTCGAGGAAGAACTATAAAATGACATTGAGCTGAGGTCAAAGTTTAAGAAATTGTACCAGGAATTATGGTTTGAGAAGGAATATTCTTATCGCTATTCTGGAATTGCTTAATATATATATATATATATATATATATATGTATATATATATATATATATATATATATATATATATATATATATGTGTGTGTGTGTGTGTGTGTGTGTGTGTGTATACATATATATATATTAGGGAATGTGGATAAAAAAAACAACTCGTGAAATTGTGAAAGCCGAGCGAGTGTTACTCCTAGGCTACGCAGCCTCACTTATTGCTACTAGAAAATATTTTTTTTAAAAATATGTTGAGTTCACATAAAGAGGTGTTTGTCACTCCCTAGATTCCCATTTCATAATTCTGAGCATTGATATTTGATCTGTGCAAGATCTTTCTGTCTACTCTTCTCCAAGTTTTCCATCTAAAGGACTTTTTATACGATCAAACATTATTCTTGCCAGTTACCGCATGACACCATATTTCCTTTCCGTTGGTAATTTGATTAGGTGTCCCTTTTTCAAATTTATGAGAATCACCTACTTTTACCCATATGTTTTTGAAGAGATCATGTAGCATCTCTGTGCTGGTTGAGATGCTCGCTTTCGTGACTTCTGGTGGTATTTCATCCGGTCATGCAGCTTTCACATTGTGCAATAGGTCGAGTGCTTGCATGACCTTGTGTTTTGTTGGTAGATTTGCATTTACCTTCAGTGGTTTCTTTTATGGTTCTATGTCAGTCTGGGATATTGGTTGATTTCTGTTTAGTGTTTCTTTAAATCTAAATTCTAGTTTCTCTTCTTTGTTCTGTCCTTGTTTGGCTTTCATCAGTGTGTTTGTAGTTGGCCAATTTTGTTTCCTAGATAGTATTTTAGTTATGTTGTATAATGATTTATATCACATTGTCTTGCGGCCTTTTCAGTCTCCTCGGTAATTATATTTATGTGTTTTCTGTTATCCTGCCTGACACTCTTTCTTACCTTCTGGTTAAAATAATGTTCGCAGGCTTGTCTTTTCTTTTTGTCCATCCCATGCAAGCCCATGTTGTTCTATTGTTCTTCTTTCTCCTATCAGGCTCCATGTGCTTTCTGTGATTTGTTCCTTGTGCTGTTTACTTATCTTTCCATGAACGCCTTCAAAGTTGTTTTGAACTGATTCCTCAAGCTTGTACCAGTGGCTGTCTATGGGTTCGCCTGTAAGGTTCTCAAGAATTTCAAATCTATTCTTCAGATATCATTTGAATGTTTCATTTCTGTCCTTATTTGATATGTTTCGCGTGCCGTACTTGTGACTTATTTCTACTGCCCTAACTTTGAATACCTCATCCGTAATGCCATAGGGACTAAGAGCAGGTGGTAGTCTGGGTCTCCGGCTGCTTCTCTCTCAAAACCCCCCTTTCATGTGAGCAGCGTCTTTAAATTCCGATCTATTGTGAAATGACCGCTTTGGTTTTCGGTGTGCACGTCTCCAGGTGGCCCCATGTACACTTCTATATTGAAAGATGGTGCCTTCTATACCCAGGTCATTGACGTCACAGAAGTTGTTGTGAAGTTTGCGGCATTTCGGAGAGAAACAGATGTAAATACTGTACATTGCCAACGGAGAATCATATTCACATACCTAGATTCTTCTCGCATTTGTTCCGAAGGACAGTAATGCTTCAGCAGACACTGCCCGACTACTCCTTTTTGTATCGTCTTCTTGATCTCCACATTTAGGATTCAAGTTGCATTCATTTCTTCTTTCTCCGTTCCCACAAAGTGCTATTTAATTTCTCCTTCCCTATGTCTTTCAACCTAAGATACGCCTGGCTATATTGCTGGTTGTTTTCATGAATGCGTGTCCTATCCATTTATACTTTCTCTTTCATTATTTTCTAGTTGTACTTCATGTGGTCCCGAAGCCTGTGTTTGCTAGTGCCTGTGGCCATCTGATCTGAAGTGAGAGACGGAGGCACACGTACTGGTTGATGTGCACGGTCTCGATGTGATACTCTTAGTTACGTGTTATCTGGGACATATGATGCAGCAGGGAATGAGCAGACAGCAGCCAACGACTAACAGATGGCTGCTTTCATCGTGGTCAGTGAGTCATAGCTGACCAAGACCTTATTTCGTCTCCAAGTGGTGGTCCTGGAAACAGATTACAACCATGCAGTCTGGGAAGGCAAACTAGGACTCAAAAGCGTTGTGCTAAAATTGGATGTGTCGGACCGAAAGGCACAAATATCACGGCCTCGTTGTAAACTTGGACACAGCGTCACAAATGTCCTTTTCAGGATGAACGCCGAAGAAGAATACAAAGAAGAAGAAGAACAAACATCCCAGAAAGAGAATGTGTCATCATTTGCCAGAAGTACAAACAAAATCGAAAATTGCACGCCAACAGAAAGGGCAGGTCACTCTTGTGTCAGTTTAGACAAGATGGTAGCTGACCTATTAATCCGTCTAATTATCTAATAGAAAGGTTAACACGTATTGTATCTGGTATTTGTTTTTCTTTAACACATACTATACTAATAACGAATGTCGACTTAATTTGCCCAGGGCAAGACATCTACATTATCATTTCAAATAGTTCGTCTTGTCAAATATACGACACGATATAGATAAAAGGTTTAAATTTCAAAACTATCTGATGACAACAAGTTAAGTTAATAGTCTAAAGATTGTATGAAGACAAGTTAATGAACCAGGTGTTCAATGGCTGAATGACGAAAAGTTATCGGAGCAACGAAAGCACGAAATCAAGTTGATGGGCTATAGGATACATAAAGTCAAGCTTATAGCCTATTTCACACATGAAGTCACGTTAACGGAATATGGGCTGCATAAAGTCAAATTGATGGTCTATGTGCTTTATTAATTTAATGGACTATGAGATGTGTGATGTCAAGATTATAGATGTCAAGTTTATGGACTATGGGATATATTATAGACTATGGGATGTATGGTGTTCAGTTTAAAGATGTCAAGTTCATGGACTATGTGATATATAATATACTATGGGATGTATGGTGTTCAGTTTATAGATGTCAAGTTCATGGAACTATGTGATATATAATAGACTATGGGATGTATGGTGTTCAGTTTATAGATGTCAAGTTCATGGAACTATGTGATATATAATAGACTATGGGATGTATGGTGTTCAGTTTATAGATGTCAAGTTCATGGACTATGCGATATATAATAGACTATGGGAAGTATAGTGTTCAGTTTATGGATGTCAAGTTCATGGACTATGTGATATATAATAGACTATGGGAAGTAAGGTGTTCAGTTTATAGATGTCAAGTTCTAGGACTATGTGATATATAATAGACTATGGGATGTATGGTGTTCAGTTTATGGATGTCAAGTTCATGGACTATATGATATATAATAGACTATGGGATGTATGGTGTTCAGTTTATGGATGTCAAGTTTATGGACTATGTGATATATAATAGACTATGGGATGTATGGTGTTCAGTTTATGGATGTCAAGTTCATGGACTATGTGATAAATAATAGACTATGGGATGTATGGTGTTCAGTTTATAGATGTCAAGTTCATGAACTATGTGATATATAATAGACTATGGGATGTATGGTGTTCAGTTTATAGATGTCAAATTCATGGACTATGTGATATAGACTATGGGATGTATGGTGTTCAGTTTATAGATGTCAAGTTCGTGGACTATGTGATATAGACTATGGGATGTATGGTGTTCAGTTTATAGATGTCAAGTTCATGGACTATGTGATATATAATAGACTATGGGATGTATGTTGGTCAGTTTATGGATGTCAAATTTATGGACTACGTGATGTTTGAAGTCATGTTAACAGGATATGGACTTATGAGGTCAAGTTTATGGACTATCTGTTGAATGAAATCAAGAGAATCGTCTATGGGATGTAAGGTGTTAAGTTTATAGATTATGTGATATAAGAATTCATTTTTTACTTAGTCGCTCCTCTTCTACCGTGAGGTGTAGAGGTTTGACTTGTAATCATTTTTAAGACAAACAGGTGATTAGCCTGTTGTGTCTTTGCATGGTGGAGTGGCTGCCTCCTTACAGCCTCCATGCGTGCCGACCCGTTTTTGTCCACGGCTGCTTATTTATTCGCAGCTAACCTCCAAATTAGGAGGCCTTTCAGCAATCCGCAACCCTGCTGACGCGCCTGGTAGGAGATAGGTGCCTCCCCCAGGTATAAGAATTCATGTTAACAGACTATATGCTGTATGAAGTCAAGTTAATGGTCTACGGGCCGTATTAAGTCAAGTTAAAAGACAAAGGACCAATTCAACCAATTTAAAAACTGTAAGAAGACAATGGCGGATATAATATGTGTTTCGACATGCACTATCACTGAATAGCCTTTGTATCTGCTTTGATGCAGATTTTCTGTAAACCAAGCCTACTACTGTTGTCGCTTTATGCTTCAGATGGAACCAGCAGAAGACAACAATAGGACGATTCTATTGTAATGTCACATTTAATTGGCGTATATCAATTTTTTTTTTTTGAACGTTGCTTTTATTTTGCAAATCGTTATTTTGAGTCCTTTATATAATGACATGTTCTTGTGTCACCAGGGGAGACAATTGTCGAGATGATGACAATCGACGTATGGCCGGAACTATGCCTTGGGCTGAGTCAACTTAAAATAAACACAAGTAAATATTTAACAACTGCGTTTATCGGTACAATCGAAAGTGTAATTCTTTTTATGTTTTTGTTCCTTTTGACAATTGGTGATTTGTCTTCTTCTTCGTCGTCGTTCGTTTTTAAACTCCTGTTACAATTGCCTTGAAATGGCTTTGCAAGTAACAGGATGTAGTCCGGAGAACAGATTGCATTGTGTCGTAGTTTACAGCTTGACTGTGATCATTGCACTTTTCGGTCGACACATCCGATTTCAACAAGACATTTTTGGGGTATGCTCTGTTGCAGCCTGTTATCCAGGATCACCACATGCAACTGAAGAAGGGTCTTGGCAGCTTTGGGTTGCTGGCCCTGACACCTAGCAGACAGCCTTGGGTCGCTGGCTCTGACACTAGCAGTCAGCTTTGGGTCGCTGGCCCTGACGCTAGCAGTCAGTTTTGTGTCGCTGACCCTGACGCTATTAGTTAGCTTTGGGTCGCTGGTCCTGACGCTGGCAGTCAACTTTGGGTCGCTGGCCCTGACGCTAGCAGTCAGCCTTGGGTCGCTGGCCCTGACGCTAGTAGCAGTCAGTTTTGGGTCGCTGGTCCTGACGCTAGTAGCAGTCAGCTTTTGGTCGCTGGCCCTGACGAAAACAGTCAGCTTCGGGTCGCTGGTCCTGACGCTAGCAGTCAGTTTTTGGTCGCTGACCCTGACGCTAGTAGTCAGCTTTGTGTCGCTGACAGCTACAGCTCATGCACTATTCCGCATCTTGATCCCAATTTGTGTTTTGAAAATGATATTGGTGTTTTTATTTTAATTCAAAGTGACATTTGCGCCTTTCATCACTTGATCACTTATATTTCTCGTAATGATATTATACAGATATGGTTGGTCAACATTCCTTGCCGACTTTTTTCAAAATGATCATCATTCTTTCCGATTTCTTCACCTGTGCCATCGTTATTGTTTACTTTGATTGGTTCCTGATTCTCCAAGTCAATGAACGCGTGTGTCTGGTTGAATGAGACTAGAAGTGGTTGATACCCCTGTCTATGATTGTAAATATTACAAACGACTTTTTTCAGTATAAGTTTTTGAATAACTTGTCCAGGATCACACAAAACGTGTAAGATTAACAAACAGGACGCACTAGTTGAGGTTGTGTTCAAGATGGCAGCTCTCTGGGTTATGGAAAAGTTGGTTAAAATAAGAAACAAATAAGTCCACGGAAACAGATAAATAGTCGTGTAAAAAATTCGATGGTTTGATCCCCTTGCGAGAATGGCTTAAAATGCTGGTAGATCTGGCTACATGGTAAAACGGTGGTCGCAGGGCAAATGTATGCATCAGATAACGGTGATCTTGCAGCCTATTTGCTCACCACGACTGGGGAGATGCACTTAGTCCAGTACAGAAAATGTATGCTCCACATAACGCTCAATGATATAAGTTGATCGAAAACTAATTATTCTTGTTGAACATTAAATATATATTATGGTACTTTGCGACGTCAATCACACTACGGGACAAATGACCTGGCTTCGCACACCACAGGGCATGAAATGTAGGACACGTTTTTCTGATCCGTGATATAGACATATTATGTATGTGTGTATATAACTAACGAGCGTCGAACATTCCCTTCGCCATTTCTTGAAAGAGACAGTAACGACTGGTCTGTCAGCATTACAAAACAGAATAGACATATTGAATAACCTGCACTTACAATCACACTTAAGTCCTTTGTGCAGAAGACCGGACAACAGAACAGACATTCTTCTTCTTCTTCTTCTTCTTCGTTCGTTCTCAATCTCCCACTACCAAATCCTGAAAGGGCTTAAGTAGCAGAATGTAGTCCAGAGAACGGAATGCGTTGTGTCGTAGTTTACAGATTGGCTGCGATATTTGCACCTTTCGGTCTAACAAATCCGACTTCAGCAAGCATTTTTTGAGTACCGGGTTAGCATTCCCTCTTCGATCCCTTCTCCTTAGCCAGTCTGCCCTTTTGCAGCCTGTTATCCAGGATCACCACATGGAGGTGTAGAAGGGTCTTGGCAGCTATGGTTCGCTGGCCCTGACGCTAATAGTCAGCTATGGGTCGCTGACCACTGCAGCTCATGTGCTGCTCATCATCTTGATCCCGAACAGACATTCAATAACTTGATACTTACAATCACACGTCTGTCCTTGGCGTAGAAGACCGTACAACAGAACAGACATTCAATAACTTGATACTTACAATCACACGTCTGTCCTTGGCGTAGAAGACCGTACAACAGAACAGACATTCAATAACTTGACACTTACAATCACACGTCTGTCCTTGGCGTAGAAGACCGTACAACAGAACAGACATTCAATAACTTGATACTTACAATCACACGTCTGTCCTTGGCGTAGAAGACCGTACAACAGAACAGACATTCAATAACTTGATACTTACAATCACACGTCTGTCCTTGGCGTAGAAGACCGTACAACAGAACAGACATTCAATAACTTGACACTTACAATCACACGTCTGTCCTTGGCGTAGAAGACCGTACAACAGAACAGACATTCAATAACTTGACACTTACAATCACACGTCTGTCCTTGGCGTAGAAGACCGTACAACATAACAGACATTCAATAACTTGATACTTACAATCACACGTCTGTCCTTGGCGTAGAAGACCGTACAACAGAACAGACATTCAATAACTTGACACTTACAATCACACGTCTGTCCTTGGCGTAGAAGACCGTACAACAGAACAGACATTCAATAACTTGACACTTACAATCACACGTCTGTCCTTGGCGTAGAAGACCGTACAACAGAACAGACATTCAATAACTTGACACTTACAATCACACGTCTGTCCTTGGTGTAGAAGACCGTACAACAGAACAGACATTCAATAACTTGATACTTACAATCACACGTCTGTCCTTGGCGTAGAAGACCGTACAACAGAACAGACATTCAATAACTTGACACTTACAATCACACGTCTGTCCTTGGTGTAGAAGACCGTACAACAGAACAGACATTCAATAACTTGATACTTACAATCACACGTCTGTCCTTGGCGTAGAAGACCGTACAACAGAACAGACATTCAATAACTTGATACTTACAATCACACGTCTGTCCTTGGCGTAGAAGACCGTACAACAGAACAGACATTCAATAACTTGACACTTACAATCACACGTCTGTCCTTGGCGTAGAAGACCGTACAACAGAACAGACATTCAATAACTTGACACTTACAATCACACGTCTGTCCTTGGCGTAGAAGACCGTACAACAGAACAGACATTCAATAACTTGATACTTACAATCACACGTCTGTCCTTGGCGTAGAAGACCGTACAACAGATCAGACATTCAATAACTTGACACTTACAATCACACGTCTGTCCTTGGCGTAGAAGACCGTACAACAGAACAGACATTCAATAACTTGACACTTACAATCACACGTCTGTCCTTGGCGTAGAAGACCGTACAACAGAACAGACATTCAATAACTTGACACTTACAATCACACGTCTGTCCTTGGTGTAGAAGACCGTACAACAGAACAGACATTCAATAACTTGATACTTACAATCACACGTCTGTCCTTGGCGTAGAAGACCGTACAACAGAACAGACATTCAATAACTTGATACTTACAATCACACGTCTGTCCTTGGCGTAGAAGACCGTACAACAGAACAGACATTCAATAACTTGACACTTACAATCACACGTCTGTCCTTGGCGTAGAAGACCGTACAACAGAACAGACATTCAATAACTTGATACTTACAATCACACGTCTGTCCTTGGCGTAGAAGACCGTACAACAGAACAGACATTCAATAACTTGACACTTACAATCACACGTCTGTCCTTGGCGTAGAAGACCGTACAACAGAACAGACATTCAATAACTTGACACTTACAATCACACGTCTGTCCTTGGCGTAGAAGACCGTACAACAGAACAGACATTCAATAACTTGACACTTACAATCACACGTCTGTCCTTGGCGTAGAAGACCGTACAACAGAACAGACATTCAATAACTTGATACTTACAATCACACGTCTGTCCTTGGCGTAGAAGACCGTACAACAGAACAGACATTCAATAACTTGACACTTACAATCACACGTCTGTCCTTGGCGTAGAAGACCGTACAACAGAACAGACATTCAATAACTTGACACTTACAATCACACGTCTGTCCTTGGCGTAGAAGACCGTACAACAGAACAGACATTCAATAACTTGATACTTACAATCACACGTCTGTCCTTGGCGTAGAAGACCGTACAACAGAACAGACATTCAATAACTTGATACTTACAATCACACGTCTGTCCTTGGCGTAGAAGACCGTACAACAGAACAGACATTCAATAACTTGACACTTACAATCACACGTCTGTCCTTGGCGTAGAAGACCGTACAACAGAACAGACATTCAATAACTTGACACTTACAATCACACGTCTGTCCTTGGCGTAGAAGACCGTACAACAGAACAGACATTCAATAACTTGATACTTACAATCACACGTCTGTCCTTGGCGTAGAAGACCGTACAACAGAACAGACATTCAATAACTTTATACTTACAATCACACGTCTGTCCTTGGCGTAGAAGACCGTACAACAGAACAGACATTCAATAACTTGATACTTACAATCACACGTCTGTCCTTGGCGTAGAAGACCGTACAACAGAACAGACATTCAATAACTTGACACTTACAATCACACGTCTGTCCTTGGCGTAGAAGACCGTACAACAGAACAGACATTCAATAACTTGACACTTACAATCACACGTCTGTCCTTGGCGTAGAAGACCGTACAACAGAACAGACATTCAATAACTTGACACTTACAATCACACGTCTGTCCTTGGCGTAGAAGACCGTACAACAGAACAGACATTCAATAACTTGACACTTACAATCACACGTCTGTCCTTGGCGTAGAAGACCGTACAACAGAACAGACATTCAATAACTTGACACTTACAATCACACGTCTGTCCTTGGCGTAGAAGACCGTACAACAGAACAGACATTCAATAACTTGATACTTACAATCACACGCCTGTCCTTGGCGTAGAAGACCGTACAACAGAACAGACATTCAATAACTTGATACTTACAATCACACGTCTGTCCTTGGCGTAGAAGACCGTACAACAGAACAGACATTCAATAACTTGATACTTACAATCACACGTCTGTCCTTGGCGTAGAAGACCGTACAACAGAACAGACATTCAATAACTTGACACTTACAATCACACGTCTGTCCTTGGCGTAGAAGACCGTACAACAGAACAGACATTCAATAACTTGACACTTACAATCACACGTCTGTCCTTGGCGTAGAAGACCGTACAACAGAACAGACATTCAATAACTTGACACTTACAATCACACGTCTGTCCTTGGTGTAGAAGACCGTACAACAGAACAGACATTCTTCTTCTTCTTCTTCTTCTTCTTCGTACGCTGTTTACAGCGATGTTTACGTTGCACTGTTTTATTTTGTTAAGCCTGTGGCTCAGTGCATCCGATTTCAACAGGCGTTTCTGTAGGGTTGCCCTCCTTAGCCTTTGGCTGTCCCCAGCCTAACTGCAAGGCAGCAGTTGTTTTTGGTCAGAGTTGTCTCTCTTAGGAAGTTGTCTTGCAGGACTATCGAGTCTTCCCTAGTCGTGTCTATAGGGTTTGGCAATGATATGATGGACTATGTACTAGTTTGTACTATCCCGGAAGAGAGGCAGTCCAGTGTGACTTTGTCCCAGGATCGTCACGTCCTGCCAGAAACGTAGCATATGCATGTGAGTGAGGTATCTCTTTGCTCCTTTTATTTTCTCGGCTCATCTGCAGTGATGGTACGCCTAGCATTCCCCGCCACCCGGGAGGTTGTCACAATAGGGCAGTAGGTGCAATGTCCGCTGGACTGCATCTCTTCTGCGTCCATTGGGATGACTGATAGCAGACAGAGGCAAAGAGCGAGGCATTTTACCAGGTGCATTTCTACGGCTCGACCGGGCCGGGCTGAGACGCAAGCCCCAGCCATGTCGTAGCCTCCCATCACAGCGGTGCTGAGATTTAGGGCGGGATTCTGGCTTAGAGGCGTTCGGCCGTAGTCCCTCAGATGTTAGCTGATCAGCCAAGCACGTGGACCAAATGTCAGCGAACTGTCATTCCTCTCGAAATAGTGCATTTGACCAGGGGACAAGCCTGGTCATTGCACGGAGATGTTGTTCGCTTGGTGTGCGGACATATCTCATGGTCAAGGGTTGAGTCTCAGCAGTTCGCAGTGAGGTAGCTGATGTACTGCTTAGGGTACCCCGACCGAGAACTAAGTCTTCTACAAATGGTTTCATACCTCATCGCCGTATGGGGTGAATATCGAGCAGCTTCCCGCCCGCTTTGATCGGCGGACGGCAGAGACCTCATTCTGCGGCTCGACCGGGCGGGGCTGGAGCGGGAGCCCCAGGTCCCCACCATGTCGAAGCCTCCCTTTGCAATCGTGCTGAGCTTTTGGGCGGGATTTTGGCTTAGAGGCGTTCGGCCGTAATCCTTCACCTTGTAGCCTCGCGCCGTTGGCTTATCAGCCTAGTACGTGAGCCAAATGTCTGCGGGTCCTCTCGAGTTAAGCAGGATTACCGTAGCAACACCCTGTCATTAGTAAGATAAAACTGACCTGTCTTCCGAGGGTCTATTTCCAGCACCCGTTTAATATTAGACCGGGCGTATCAATAGAGAGCTTTTTAGTTTGTCAATGGCCAAGTTTCTGGAACCTGCGATTTCTGCAGGGTTAAGACCAGATTACCATAGCAGACGCTCTTTCATTTGGGGGTTAAGAGACTGACCTGTCTTCCGTGGGTCTAATACCAGCACATGTTCACTATTAGACCCCACGAAGGTGCTCTCCATTTGACAGTCATTCTACAGTATTGGCGTGTTAAGTCAATTTAAGCCACAGGCTCCACTCCTGGTAGTGCTCTTCCGTCAATTCCTTTATCAAACACTGAATGCAGACCAACCGAGTCACAGAGAGGATAACCCCAGATTTCCAAGGATCTAAGTCCAGCACCCGTTCCATATTAGTTAGACCCAAGGAAAGTGGTCTCGGCATGTCAGTCATTTCAGTGTTGGCCGTGTTGAGTCAAATTAAGCCACAGGCTCCACTCCTGGTGGTGCTCTTCCGTCAATTCCTTTGAGTTTCAGCTTTGCAACCATACTTCCCCCGGAACCCAAACACTTTGGTTTCCCGAAAGCTGCCCGCAGAGTCATCGAAGCAACTCCTGCAGATCGCTAGTCGGCATCGTTTATGGTCAGAACTACGACGGTATCTGATCGTTTTCCCGCTTCTGACTTTCGTGCTTGATTATTGAAAACATTCTTGACAAATGCTTTCGCAGTAGCTCGTCTTGCGGCGATCCAAGAATTTCACCTCTAACGCCGCAATACGAATGCCCCCGTTTATCCCTGTTAATCATTACCTCCAGTTCCGAAAACCAACAAAATAGAACCGAGGTCCTATTCCATTATTCCATGCACCATTATTCAGGCAGCCGAGGCCTGCTTTTAACACTCCAATTTTTTCAAAGTAAACGCACCGGCCACCCAGGACGCTCAGCGAAGAGCACCCGTGGGAGAGAGCCGGCAGACGGTAGGGCAGGAGACAACAGGCAGTGAACCGGCGCGAGCCGGACCGCCCGCCTGCGCCTAAGATCCAACTACGAGCTTTTTAACTGCAACAACTTTAATATACGCTATTGGAGCTGGAATTACCGCGGCTGCTGGCACCAGACTTGCCCTCCAATAGATCCTCGTTAAAGGGTTTAAAGTGTATTCATTCCAATTACGGGGCCTCGAAAGAATCCCGTATTGTTATTTTTCGTCACTACCTCCCCGTGCCGGGAGTGGATACGTTGCGCGCCTGCTGCCTTCCTTGGATGTGGTAGCCGTTTCTCATGCTCCCTCTCCGGAATCGAACCCTGATTCCCCGTTACCCGTTACAAACATGGTAGGCATGTCACGTACCATCGACATTTGATAGGGCAGACATTTGAAAGATGCGTCGCCGGCACATGAGGCCATGCGATCAGCACAAAGTTATCCAGAGTCACCAGTGGGGACGCCGCAACCCCGCGAGGGAAAACGACGATTGGTTTTGAACTAATAAAAGCGCTCTTTCCGCGAGGGTCGGAGCTTGCTAAGCATGTATTAGCTCTAGAATTGCCACAGTTATCCAAGTAGGATCGTGTCATCTAAGGAACCTCGACTGATTTAATGAGCCATTCGCGGTTTCACCGTGAGACAGTGTGAACTTAGACATGCATGGCTTAATCTTTGAGACAAGCATATGACTACTGGCAGGATCAACCATATATCTGTCGGAGACATACGTACCGCACACACCGGTCGGCGGAGGACGGGTGTGTAAAAAGCCTCACTGGGACGGCCGCAGGGACCGACTGATGAACGGACGGACGGTTGTCCCCCCCCCCCCCGCCCGTCCCTCACTCCGTCGACCTAGGACCGCCTGACAGGGGCCCCTACACACACCAGACGATCGACCGACCGACCGGGCTCGCTCGAGGAGGGATGGCAGCGCTCTGTGCAGAACGGATCCCAACGACCCCGGCGATGAATTTCACTGGGACTAGAGACAATTTGGCCTGCCGGCCTGCCCTTCTCCCGAGGGTTGGTCCCCGGGAGAGCACAGGGCCTTCAGGCACGATTCCTGCTTTCCATTTGCTGGTCACAAGCTCTTTGCGAGAGTCTGACTACCAGCGAGACGAACTGTCGAGCTCTGCTATAAGCCTTAGATAAATCACCACCGACTGACAACGTTTCTCGATACGGACCAGAGCAGCGCACCTCGGCGGAGGAGACGCCAAAAAAAACCGCATCCCAATACCTCTGCGGGGAAAGGCGAGCAAGCGTTTTCCGCAAGCCCGCGCTATCGCTCCGCCTGGCGGGACTGAGATCGCTTTACGAACACTGGTTGAAATTAAATCGCGGCGGCGAGACAACTACCCCAGATGAACAGACATTCAATAACTTGACACTTACAATCACACTTCAGTCCTTGGTGTAGAAGACCGTACAACAACGAGCCGCAGTGGTCGCAGAATGTGGGACTGCCATAGGTGTGAAGCTTGAACTTGTGAAGATTGGTAGCCTGAAACGATAGGGAAGAGATGTACACTTAATGCACGGTCGGGTAGCAATAATAACAAGCACAAACAAGCCAGGTGAACTGACTTAACTTAATTACTAACTTCATACATGCTCAATTAATTACTCATTTACTTACATACTGAATTACTTGGTTAATTATTTAGTGTTTTTGAATGTCCACAACCGGAATGTTTACCCTTTTGTGTTGGGACTAACGTCTGGTCAGGTAAAATATACTGATCAGACATGTTAGTCAGAGTCAGGCAAAACATACTGATCAGACATGTTAGTCAGGGTCAGGCAAAACATACTGGCCAAGACCCTCACCTCGGCTTCCTAGTAGCTCCACGTGGAAACGGGTTGTTTTCATGACAGCCTGACTAACGAGGTGAGGGATCGACGAATTCCCCGTAGTAGTGAGTGCCACGCATATGAAGCCAAGCATAGCACAACTGCCCGGAGGACCCCGGTTTACCTTCATCAGGACGCTCGGGATTTGAGAAAAGCTACTGCAACCCGCCACTTAACGTCCTTTTTAGGACTCACAAAAGAGTAACCTACTAATTGTGGGCGCAAACAACAAGCCTTTTGTGCGTCAAGAAAATGGCATTAGATGGCGGGTTGCAGTAGCTTTTTCTCATTTTCCGAGCGTGCTGATGAATTTGAACCGGGGTCCTCCAGGACGTCGTGCTATGATTGGCTTTACCTGCGTATCGTTCACTACTACGGTGATCACATCGAATCACACCTCGTCAGCCAGACCGCATTGAAACCAGTCTGTTTCCATACATCGCTACATGGAAGAGAGGAGGGATCTTGATCAGTTTGGTTTGGCTTGGCTTCGTTCATTCTCAATCTCCCGCTACCAAAACCCTGAAAGGGCTCAAGTAGCAGAATGTAGTCCAGAGAACGTAATGCGTTGTGTCATAATTTACAGCTTGACTGCGATATTTGAAATCTTTCGGTCCAACACATCCGACTTCAGCAATGATCAGTTTAATTCGTCTGACACTGACTTGACGTCCTAGTCAGTATGTTGTGTCTTATCTTGACCGGACAAGCGTATCAGTTCCCTAATTACTTAGTTCATTATTTACTTACATATTTAACTAAATGGGGACTGAGTGGTCTCAATGTAAGACGTCGGTATCGGGCACTGGATGGTGGAGACCGAGTTTTATCAAGTTACTTTCTGGTATTTCTTCGGATCACTGGGAATTAGAGATCGGGCGCCCGTTTCAGTGTCACGCACGGTAAAAATCCCTCTGCTGTTAGATAATCGAAAAGAGTACGCTTAACGGCCGCTGCTAGGGCAACATTTAAAAGTATGTTAAAAATCTACTCAATCTATTACGGGATCCAAAATGTCAGGCTGAAGTCGGATGTGTGGGACCGAAAGGTGCAAATATCGCAGTCAATTGGTGTGCATGGAACTGGCAATCTCAGTGTGTAAAAACCACTGCTATGAAGTTGCACTGAAAATGACTGGAAATCGGCGTTTCGATTAGCTGGTTAAAGAAAGCCAAATCCGTTGTTGAATCTTTGCGTCAAACGAATGAGGCGACGGGAATTTGATTGATTGATTGATTGATTGCTGATCGTGATTAATCGAGAGGCGAGGTAAAGGGGCAGTGTTGGAGCAAGTGACCTCAATAGCTGAGTCTATACTATATCCCTATGGTTTCTTGATATAGGCAACTGTGCAATGAATTTAATGTTTTTATGTGAGAGGGGGGTGAGTGGAGTGGCTAGGAGGTGGGGGTTGTTAGCGAGGAACATGAGATTCTTTGTTCGGTCATGTTGTACGGCTGGACCAGGAAACCCCGACCCACAAGATACTACACAAGTCGATTTCCAGACCAAAATTCTTCTCCCTGACCGGCTGAAGGCGCAGAAGAGGCCGTCCCCACACAGTATGGCTCCTGCTATGAACCTCCACCTCAGCCCTTGATGAGGCATAGAGCCACGCCGCAGCAGGAGGTCATGGATGTGGCCGACCGACGCAACGGACCTCAGACGCCTGGGCGAACATTATTATTATTATTATTATTATTAACAGCAGGAGCAAAGGGAGAGTGTGTATGATACTGGTTTCTTAGACTGCATGTACGGGTTTAGATAACGATAAGGTCTAGGGTGTTCCTCCTAGTCTTAGTCGACCTGTACTTCTACTGAGGTCCCAGCTCTGTCATGATCTGGATGTAGTCGGGAGGAGGATTTCCTGCTTAGCGGGCTAGTCTCGAGCAGCTTATTACTCCGCTGCGTTGGACAGATACGATAAGTGGTTAACTGATGTGCGAGTCCATCCTAATATACTCAAACACTATAACACAGTAGGCCCACAGCAGCCTGTTAGGTGCCATCTATGTTGCTCTTTAAAAAACCACCTAACCATGGCTGGTGTTATGCCATGTCACACAGTTAGTCACCTCTATATGGAGCAGCAGTGTTATTTTTATCTTTACCATACACAAAGAAGCCGGCGGACCACTCGGTTGTTGTTTCTAACGAGAGAGAAATTAAAACGTATCCTGCACATTTCGTGGTGACTGCAGACGTAAACAATCATTATTCTTCTGCACATTAAATCCCCCGCACCCTTCCCAAATCTCAGTACATGCAGCAAAATGTAAAAGTGAATGACGGCTATCAATAATGACCCGGATTTAGATCAATAAATATGAGAAGTAAGTCTTCAACAGCACAGATAACTAGTCTGTCTATCTGAACGTCAGACGGTGAACAATGAATAAAGCATCAAGGACATTTGTGGATGCCACAGATAATCTTATTTATGTCAGGGCATCCCATAGCAGGTGAGGTCGTTGGTACACACATGAAGACATCCTCACAACCACACGCCACCCGTCTCCGTCAGCGTCCGCTGCCTATGCCACCTCTGGTCGAAGATTGGTCCATTCTTTTATGTTGTCCTCCAACCTCTTTTTTGGGTTGACCTCTTCGTCGTCTGCCTTGCAACTTTTTGTGCAGGTTCGTATCTGCAATACCATTTGATCGCGATATGTGCCCGTACTAAGCGTGTTTAATTCTTTTAATAATTGTCATGATGTCTTCAAAAAGCCCTATTGCTGTTGTAATTATTTCTCGTATTTCCTCATTTGTAACTTGATCTTTGTTCGTGGCGTTTAGAAGTTCTCGGAAACATCTCATCTCCAAGGCCTGTATTCTCCACTACAGGTCAGCTGTAATTGTCCACGACTCACACAAGCATTAAGGAATATTGATAGGACCAATATACGCATTAATCTGAACTTCGTGCATATGACTAACCGTTTATCTTGCCATATTGTGTTAGACCGTGCAAGCGCCGCTATTGTCTGTTCTATTCTGGCCAACACATTTTGATCCTTTATCACCGACAATCGAACCCAGACATTTAAAACGGTCGACCACTACCAGTTCCTGACCATTCGCTTTAATCCTCCCTAGGCGTTGTTAGTCCCTAATTGTGTCTTTCCAGCAATAATCGCAATACCAAACTCTTGTTTATGTATACACACAAATTCATTAAATTCATTCGCCATCTAGAGGTCTGAAGATTCAAAAGCGGAGTGCCAATTAGCGCACTTTTGAATCTGCCCGTTGGTGTGACTAGCTACTAGTGCTTACAATAACATTGTTGGTGTGATCGCTTTAGATAGTTTGTTCTCTAATTTATTCTCTGTGTTTCTTATCCCTTGCTTTATATCTTAAATTACGGTACGGGAATAATAATCAGCAAAGATAAATCCAAAAAAAGACACCGGATAGGAAAGAAATAAAAACACGGTTGTATAAGGATATGGTTGTCAACACACGAAAAGCTTGAAAACAAAAACCAAAAAAATTAATATGATTAAAAATTAAAACTAACAGAAACTTAAGTATATCATTAAATGGCATTGAGTCAAAAGGCAAGAGCTTGGATGATGTTGTATCCTTAATTACAACAAAAGCAGTATTAAAATTGCTTGCATACTAGAAAACAAACAAATGAATACTTCGATAATGAGTGGATCAGGCTCGAGCACGTACGCAGAGACTAAACGTTTCTGCACGAATAGCGCCAGGCAGATAAAACTTAATCGGTCCTCTGGTCTACGATCGGCCTTGAATAAGGAAGATCAATGAACGGAGTAAATGACGTGTACACATTCTTCCATAAAGGAGGTACTATATGATTGGGATATACAGGTAGCCAGATGCAGATTCTCACACGCTCGGTGGAAGTGCTCACCCTGGGGGCCACTGTTCCCCTTCTCTCACCTCACTCTGTTTCATTTGACTCTATCCTACAGTCACACCCTTGCACAACTCTCACACGCGCCCTCGTGGTGAGGCCCTTCCATTGCACTTTGGTTGGGCTAGCTTCCGAGGGCGCACAAACCTAGCATAGGTACATACAGACGCACACATGCATCCAAGCACTGGTTTATGCGTCCTGATATCGCCCAATGGACTACGGTCTGGGGTGGAAAATGGCGCGCCTCCGCCAGTAGAAACTAGTGAGGCAAACATCTTAGTAAAAAAATAAAAAAATTCTCACACGCTTCCTCGCGCCTTTTAGGACGGTTTAGACCATGACCTACTTTAGAATATCTAGAGATGGCCATGGTTTGATTCACTGTAAGTTTTCTATTTTAATCAGCCCTAGTGTGTTTTAGTACCCCACTCACTCCTGGTCAATTTTGTCAACATAAGAGGTGTGCTGTTATGACAACAGCTTAAGAAGAGGGGGTCGGGGTGAGGGTGTCGGGGTAGGGGGGGGGGGTGATCGCGAACTGATTGGAACCTAGCCAGGCAGGGAGATGTAAGTCATTAACAAATAGCTAGTGGATGAAGACAGAGGTAGTGTGGAATTTCACTGATTAAGGAATGGTCCAAATGATAGCAACATTGTGGGGAAGTGACAGCTTCAATGATTTCCAGATGGCCGGTGTAAGAGACGGAAACCTGTGATGAATGGTTAGTTAGGGAGGAGGGAGGGATTTTAATGACTGGAAGTTGGTTGGAGTGACAGGTGTATGTTTGTTGAGGAGGAGACAGGAGGTTGGATGGAGTGACAGGTGGATGTTTGTTGAGGAGGAGACATGAGGTTGGTTGGAGTGACAGATGGATGTATGTTGTGGAGGAGACAAGGGTTTCAATGACCGGAGGTTGACTGGAGTAAGAGGAGGATGCCAATGATTCCCAGATGTGCAAGAATTGTTGTGTGTATGATGTGCGGGATCTAGCTTATCTCATCTTATCTCATCTTATCTCATTTTGTCTCATCAGGGGAATGGAGATTTTACAGTGATTGGAAATTGGATGATGAGGGAGAGAGGAGAGGGCATGTCCAATGATTGAAATTTTTTCGGAGTGAGAGAATGATGCTTGCGACGCACAATAAGTTGAGAAAGGAAGGACGGAGTGAACGACAGACTTCAATAATTGGAATTTGATCTGAGTGAGACCAGAATGTCTGTGACACACAATTGAGCAGGAAGAAGGGATGATTTCAGTACATGAAATTCAGTTAAATGTAAGGGAAGTTTGAAGTATAATCCACACAAGCGACGAAGAGAGATTTGTGAATCCTTTAGGGTGGAACACTCCTTATGTGCTGGCAGTGTATATGATTAACTCATTTCCTTGTGTGGAATAGTGTTCTGATTTTCAATAAAAAGCCCTAGAAGGAACAGACATTATGCACAAAAGCACAAGAGTTAGTTACTTCTTCAATGGGATTAGAAGAGGAAGCTGCTTTAACCAAAAAAATTCTCTGAGTAACAGGTATTTTAAAATAATGAGTAATCAAGAGACCTCTAACGGTTGATTGGTTGGTTATTGATCCAGCAGCCGATGAGCTCCTGCCCTTTGGCCCAATGACATATAATGATATCTGCAAATGTTTGTAAGCTGTTGTTTATTTCCGCGCAAGGTGTTCTTCTTCTTCATCTTCTTCTTTCGTTCTCAATCTCCCGCTACCAAACCCTGAAAGGGCTTAAGTAGCAGAATGTAGTCCAGAGAACGGAATGCGTTGTGTCGTAGTTTACAGCTTGACTGCGATATTTGCACCTTTCGGTCCAACACATCCGACTTCAGCAAGCATTTTTTGAGTACCGGGTTAGCATTCCCTCTTCGATCCTTTCTCCTTAGCCAGTCTGCCCTGCTGCAGCCAGTTATCCAGGATCACCGCGTGGAGGTGTAGAAGGGTCTTGGCAGCTCTGGTTCGCTGGCCCTGACGCTAACAGTCAGCTATGGGTCGCTGACCACTGCAGCTCATGCGCTGCTCTGCGTCTTGATCCCGCAAAGTGTTCGATTTGTCTGGCCTCGGAGAAAGAAGCTCCTACCTCTAAGGGTTAATTGCTTTCATTCTTGCATCCAAAGGAACAGCAGAGAACCCCAATATGGGAACTGCTTTCGTCAGACCAGTTTTTTATTGTCAGATAAAGATCAAGGTGGATTCCATGGCAACAATTGCCATCGGGGATGAAGATAACTCTTTATGGATTACGCCACAGCCTATGTAAGGTGGGGTGGCCAGTTACCTTTTTATCCCTCCCTGATTTCGAACCCTGGCGCGGTGTAATCCAATTCGTAGCAAAACAGCTTGCTGTCCATTAGGCTACACGCTAAACTATTGTCAAAAACAGAAGCAAATGAAACAATTGCGGTTTTGTTTAATGTAACAGGCATTTATTAAGTGGGAGTATTTAAAAGAAGACATCAATCAATGTATTAATCAACCGAATACTTTCAGCTCCCTGTGGAGCAAAAGGTCTTTAACAAATAGATGTCAAGATCAAACGTTGATCTGTCCATACCTACTGAAGTTTTTGTGCCTTAGATATCTACAAGATTGGGTTAGTCTGTCCCATTGCCCAACTTACTTTAGTAGCCTGTTACGATATGCCGGTCACGTAATAGTGTCACTATCCTTTGTTCCCCGTTCGGGTCACAGTAACACTCTATAAACGCAAAGAATGAACAAAACTGTATCTTTTCGTCAATACTATTTTCATTCGGGTCATATCCACGCCCAAGGGGACGGCGTGGCCTAGTGGTTAAGTGGCACGGCTCACAACCAGAAGGTGCTGGGTTCGATCCCCATCACAGCACCGGCCGTTACCCCGGGGAAGCAAACCCTTAGAAAATGCAGGAGGAAGCAGACCCTTACATAAAATGCATGCTGAAGTCGGATGCACTGGGCCGACAGGCGCAAAAATAAAAACCACAGTGTAACGCACACACGCCTTGGGGAATAGATAAATAAGGCGAACGCAACAAAACAAAAAAAAAAAAAAAAAAAAAAAATATCCACGCCCAGATGCCTCTTTGTGCCAATAATAAGTGTACATTGGACACACTCATCTACACACATATGCCTCTTTGTGCCAATAATAAGTGAACATTGGACACACTCATCTACACACAAATGTCTCTTTGTGCCAATAATAAGTCTACACTGGACACACTCATATACACACAAATGTCTCTTTGTGCCAATAATAAGTGTACATTGGATACACTCATCTACACACATATGTCTCTTTGTGCCAATAGTATGTTAACTCGAGACACACACACACACACACACACCGTGAATTTGTTTTATTGCTTTGCGTGGAGCATGTATTGATTATAAACCTTAGCACAATATTAGTTCCGTTATTTAGTCGACCTTTGAACGTGACGTCTTCAAAGGGATTGTTCCAGTGAGTCAGATGGCCTATCTAAAGTAGGTCAAGGTTTATTACAACGTCAGTCAATGACTTGTGCGAAGGCATTCTTTCTCTCTCTCCCCCCCCCCACCTTTTCCACCCGTACACACACACATATGCACTTATTTTAATTTTTAATTGTTCGCCTGTATTTCCACCGTTTTCACGGGAAATTTGATTGGTTGATCGAATCCTTCGATTTCGATATAAGTGGATCATAGTGGTGCTTCGCGCGAGGTTCTACAACCCGAGGTCCTGTGCGGGATATAATGAAATGATGTCGATGGGAACATGAACTAATTCTGAATTTGAAAGAAGTCTAGATGAGATGTGACGAACAGATGGGTCTCTTGAAACGGTGTGAGGAGCGGGATGAGATCGGTTTTGACGTAATGTGTGTTCAATTGGTCGCTTGGCGCGAGACACTAGAGAAGGTGTCGCCGTAAAGACAAATTATCACAGCGGTTTACACAATACCTAATCCGAAACAAGCATACACTATTGAGATGTGGGATGTACGTGGGGGAAGGTGGGGAGGGTAGGGTTGGAGATACAGGCGATTTTATGAGGGAAGAGATGTGCCTTTAAAGGAATGGGAAATTGAACAGTGGGAATTGAGGGGTAAAGAGATAGGCGGCTTGAAGGATGGGAGAAGATTGCAATGATGCCGTGGGAGAGGGTTGTCTGAAGAAGTAGAACCTCTGATTGTTTAACTATTGCTGTTTCTATCACATTGTGCAGATCGACTGACGCGTAGATAATCTGCGTGCATCTGCTAGTTTGAACAAGAGTTCCTGTCAATCAAACAAGATGATAAAGGAAGTTAATCAAATAGCGCCAACTCAATGCTTGTTACGCTGAACTTATCAGATGCTAAGTCCAACAAAAGATACTGTGTGAACGATGAAGGAGATAGCAGCAATAGCGTCACGAGAATTATACCGAACAAAGGCCTTTCCTACGTCCTCGTACTTCTTATGAAATTGACTGTTACAACAGGCTGACCACCGAGGTGGGGATCAGATTAAGCAAGATTGTCCTCGAACAAGATTAGCAAAGGGTAGCATTGTTGGTCGTTCACTTGAAAACATATTTGATTAGCAATAATACAATATAGGGTACTATCAACAGCACAAGTGGAAAGAAAACAAACTAGATAGGGCAGGTATCGATAACCTTCTTCTGGACAGGGGTCGGACACTTTATATATATGTATTCCTCCAATCTAAGCCCAAAGACATTCTCTCACTTTGTACCTCCCCTAAGCCAATGCTTCTCATTCCATCCTCATTCCATAGTCTCCCAGTCAGTCCGTTGAAATATTTGCCCCAAAAAAATCATAAAGTTGTCAAGGATATTTACAGCATTTCTAACCCACTAGCTTTCACAAGTAGGCCAACGGAGATCGCATTCTCTAATCCACATAGCCCAATTCTACAGGTAGATTGTCTGTGAAGGTCTCAGCATCATCATTCTAAATATGCTTAAACCCATTCATATTTCAGGAGAAACTAAATTTATCGTGGTTAGCCCTATTTTTGGATCTTCTTGTTAACTCACAGGAAAACATGTCTTACCTTAATCGACACTAATGCAGATCACAGGCCTCGTGACAGGCCTCTAACAGAATTTTGCCAGCACAAATCTTCCCCATCCCTCCCTCGTCTTTCTCTAAAAAAGATCTTTCCGGTCACACAAGGTGAAATTATTGTCTTCACATTTTTAGTATGCTACGTATTCCACTCCGTTTATTTAATGTGCCGATTCCAGTTCGAAGGTCGGCTGTGATTGATCACCATTGCTTTCCGTGGCGGGCGGGTAGTCAAACGGACGGACGGACGGACGGACAGACAGACAGACAGACAGACAGACAGACAGACAGACATATAGATAGACAGATAGATAGATAGATAGATATATAGATAGATAGATAGATAGATAGATAGATAGATAGATAGAAAGATAGATAGATAGATAGATAGATAGATAGATAGATAGATAGATAGATAGATAGATAGATAGATAGATAGATAGATAGATAGATAGATAACGACAGACAGAGAAAAGGAGAGCAATACGACATCCATTCATTGATTTATCTGTTTGCTCCAATGTGAAGCTTATGACACGGCTCCAATTGACCCCATCTAAAGGAGCCTTCTTCGAAGCGTCTGCAATAATTCAACTTTTCGCTCAAATGTGAAGTGAATAGGTTTTTTATTGCAGCTGGTCCCTTTACACGAAGACCGTATCTAACTTTTAATATTCATGTCTCGTCAATGACGCCGGCAGTTATTTATGGTCTAACAAAGAATATAGAAGCATGGATTAGTATCTGTCCAACAACACCGTTAAACAAAACCAGAAATAGCTACACAACTATTATTCAACTTTAGTCAGGCTTTGAGCTATATTTTTGGGTACAACATATATGATGCACTAGAGTTTGTCCAGGTAGTCTCTTTCAGGGATAGCAAACTCAAATCACCATGACAGTTGTAAAATGTCAAGTTAGTAAGTGAAGGGCTGTATGAAGTTAAGCTATTTGACGTAATGCTGCAGTAAGTTAAGTTATTTGACGTAGTGCTGCATGAAGTTAAGTTATTTGACGTAATGCTGTAGTAAGTTAAGTTATTTGACGTAGTGCTGCAGTAATTTAAGTTATTTGACGTAATGCTGCGTAAAGTTAAGTTAATTAACGTAGCGCTGCACGAGGCCAAGTTAATGGACGAAAGACAGTATGAGGACAAGTTAACGGACGAAGAAGAGCATACAACCAAGTTAATAGACGATAGGCAAAGAGGCCAAGTTAATCAAAGAAGGGCACTACTATGAAATCAAGTTAGAGGACAAACCGCGAATAAAGGAAGTGTACGGACTAATGTCACACGAATATGATGTAAAGTTATTTGACGAAAGATCTCATGATCAAGTTAGCTGCCGAAGCACAATGTCCAGTAAAGTTATAGTGCGTTCAGAAATACGATCGAATCTTAAAAAAAATAATATTTTCAACAATTATGAGACATAAATAGATGAATAATATATGTTTAGTTACCGTAATATCGATTTTTTGTCACATTTTTTTTTAGTCATAAAAAGAAAACAAGATGCATGTTAGTTTATTTAGAGTATATAAAAAATGCATAAATAATTTTTAACAAGTTATACAGTAGTCAATGACAATGTGCGAGAAAGATTATTTAAAAAATCATATGTTGCACATGTCTTTACGGAAAATCGTGAACGTGCATTAATATAACACTGAGATTTTTTAGATGTGTTATATAATTAGGGTACTACATCATATTGCTTCCCACTTTATAAAAGCGTGGCGGAGACGTATAATGCATTTTTGTATTTGAATGACGTTGAAAGTAAAATTCGTTACCCTAAAAAACATAGGAATAAAATTGTAGACATTGTTATCATGTGAGGCTAAACGAGGAAGTCGGTATCATCGTATTTCAAACTTTGAGAAAGAACAATGCATGTCCTGCGTATTAGCGAAAGGTCATTCTCAAGCTGGGCACTAAAATATGACAGCATGTCTATAAATTCTGCTGGGGATCGAGTATGAAAAAAAATGATAGTTGATAGCTTTTACAAGGATGCATTTACGCGAGAAATTGATAGAATGTTAGATACTAAAGACGCGTTGACGATAATGGAATTGACAATTTCACAGAGAAAGAACAACGAGATTCATAGCTGTAAAACTAGATTGTAGAAATCTGTAAGAGGTGCTGGTTTCACATTCCACAAGCATATACGCAGTAGCAATATCATTTATCAAAAGCCTTATCTAGGAGCTTATATAAGTAAATGTTTACGGGAAATTTGAAACATGCGTAAAGAAAATTACGATATTGTGTATATATATTTATATATGAAACATGGATAAATTCACAACACAGTAATGAAAACGAATGAGATTGTGTAAATAGAATTATAATGAGAATGGTACCAAATAGAAAAGAACAGTGATCCATAATAGCTTCTGCAGACAGCAGACATAATAGACTGTTGAAGAATGGTGAACTCATGTTTGTTCAGCAGACATAATAGACTGTTGAAGAATGGTGAACTCATGTTTGTTCAGCATACATAATAGACTGTTGAAGAATGGTGAACTCATGTTTGTTCAGCAGACATAATAGACTGTTGAAGAATGGTGAACTCATGTTTGTTCAGCAGACATAATAGACTGTTGAAGAATGGTGAACTCATGTTTGTTCAGCAGACATAATAGACTGTTGAAGAATGGTGAACTCATGTTTGTTCAGCAGACATAATAGACTGTTGAAGAATGGTGAACTCATGTTTGTTCAGCAGACATAATAGACTGTTGAAGAATGCTGAACTCATGTTTGTTCAGCAGACATAATAGACTGTTGAAGAATGCTGAACTCATGTTTGTTCAGCAGACATAATAGACTGTTGAAGAATGCTGAACTCATGTTTGTTCAGCAGACATAATAGACTGTTGAAGAATGGTGAACTCATGTTTGTTCAGCAGACATAATAGACTGTTGAAGAATGGTGAACTCATGTTTGTTCAGCAGACATAATAGACTGTTGAAGAATGCTGAACTCATGTTTGTTCAGCAGACATAATAGACTGTTGAAGAATGCTGAACTCATGTTTGTTCAGCAGACATAATAGACTGTTGAAGAATGCTGAACTCATGTTTGTTCAGCAGACATAATAGACTGTTGAAGAATGGTGAACTCATGTTTGTTCAGCATACATAATAGACTGTTGAAGAATGGTGAACTCATGTTTGTTCAGCAGACATAATAGACTGTTTAAGAATGGTGAACTCATGTTTGTTCAGCAGACATAATAGACTGTTGAAGAATGGTGAACTCATGTTTGTTCAGCAGACATAATAGACTGTTGGAGAATGGTGAACTCATGTTTGTTCAGCAGACATAATTGACTGTTGAAGAATGGTGAACTCAAGTTTGTTCAGCAGACATAATAGACTGTTGAAGAATGCTGAACTCATGTTTGTTCAGCAGACATAATAGACTGTTGGAGAATGGTGAACTCATGTTTGTTCAGCAGACATAATAGACTGTTGAAGAATGCTGAACTCATGTTTGTTCAGCAGACATAATAGACTGTTGAAGAATGCTGAACTCATTTTTGTTCAGCATACATAATAGACTGTTTAAGAATGCTGAACTCATGTTTGTTCAGCAGACATAATAGACTGTTGAAGAATGCTGAACTCATGTTTGTTCAGCAGACATAATAGACGGTTGAAGAATGGTGAACTCATGTTTGTTCAGCAGACATAATAGACTGTTGAAGAATGGTGAACTCATGTTTGTTCAGCAGACATAATAGACTGTTGAAGAATGGTGAACTCATGTTTGTTCAGCAGACGTAATAGACTGTTGAAGAATGGTGAACTCATGTTTGTTCAGCAGAGATAATTGACTGTTGAAGAATGGTGAACTCATGTTTGTTCAGCAGACATAATAGACTGTTGAAGAATGCTGAACTCATGTTTGTTCAGCAGACATAATAGACTGTTGAAGAATGCTGAACTCATGTTTGTTCAGCAGACATAATAGACTGTTGAAGAATGCTGAACTCATGTTTGTTCAGCAGACATAATAGACTGTTGAAGAATGCTGAACTCATGTTTGTTCAGCATACATAATAGACTGTTGAAGAATGGTGAACTCATGTTTGTTCAGCAGACATAATAGACTGTTGAAGAATGGTGAACTCATGTTTGTTCAGCATACATAATAGACTGTTGAAGAATGGTGAACTCATGTTTGTTCAGCAGACATAATAGACTGTTGAAGAATGGTGAACTCATGTTTGTTCAGCAGACATAATAGACTGTTGAAGAATGGTGAACTCATGTTTGTTCAGCAGACATAATAGACTGTTGAAGAATGCTGAACTCATGTTTGTTCAGCAGACATAATAGACTGTTAAAGAATGGGGAACTCATGTTTGTTCAGCAGACATAATAGACTGTTGAAGAATGGTGAACTCATGTTTGTTCAGCAGACATAATAGACTGTTGAAGAATGCTGAACTCATGTTTGTTCAGCAGACATAATAGACTGTTGAAGAATGCTGAACTCATATTTGTTCAGCAGACATAATAGACTGTTGAAGAATGCTGAACTCATGTTTGTTCAGCAGACATAATAGACTGTTGAAGAATGGTGAACTCATGTTTGTTCAGCAGACATAATAGACTGTTGAAGAATGGTGAACTCATGTTTGTTCAGCAGACATAATAGACTGTTGAAGAATGGTGAACTCATGTTTGTTCAGCATACATAATAGACTGTTGAAGAATGCTGAACTCATGTTTGTTCAGCAGACATAATAGACTGTTGAAAAATGCTGCTCATGTTTGTTCAGCAGACATAAAAGACTGTTGAAGAATGCTGAATTCATGTTTGTTCAGCAGACATAATAGACTGTTGAAGAATGCTGAACTCATGTTTGTTCAGCAGACATAATAGACTGTTGAAGAATGGTGAACTCATGTTTGTTCAGCATACATAATAGACTGTTGAAGAATGCTGAACTCATGTTTGTTCAGCAGACATAATAGACTGTTGAAGAATGCTGAACTCATGTTTGTTCAGCAGACATAATAGACTGTTGAAGAATGGTGAACTCATGTTTGTTCAGCAGACATAATAGACTGTTGAAGAATGGTGAACTCATGTTTGTTCAGCAGACATAATTGACTTTTGAAGAATGGTGAACTCATGTTTGTTCAGCAGACATAATAGACTGTTGAAGAATGCTGAACTCATGTTTGTTCAGCAGACATAATAGACTGTTGAAGAATGCTGAACTCATGTTTGTTCAGCAGACATAATAGACTGTTGAAGAATGCTGAACTCATGTTTGTTCAGCAGACATAATAGACTGTTGAAGAATGCTGAACTCATGTTTGTTCAGCATACATAATAGACTGTTGAAGAATGCTGAACTCATGTTTGTTCAGCATACATAATAGACTGTTGAAGAATGCTGAACTCATGTTTGTTCAGCAGACATAATAGACTGTTGAAGAATGGTGAACTCATGTTTGTTCAGCAGACATAATAAACTGTTGAAGAATGGTGAACTCATGTTTGTTCAGCAGACATAATAGACTGTTGAAGAATGGTGAACTCATGTTTGTTCAGCAGACATAATAGACTGTTGAAGAATGGTGAACTCATGTTTGTTCAGCAGACATAATTGACTGTTGAAGAATGGTGAACTCATGTTTGTTCAGCAGACATAATAGACTGTTGAAGAATGCTGAACTCATGTTTGTTCAGCAGACATAATAGACTGTTGAAGAATGCTGAACTCATGTTTGTTCAGCAGACATAATAGACTGTTGAAGAATGGTGAACTCATGTTTGTTCAGCAGACATAATTGACTTTTGAAGAATGGTGAACTCATGTTTGTTCAGCAGACATAATAGACTGTTGAAGAATGCTGAACTCATGTTTGTTCAGCAGACATAATAGACTGTTGAAGAATGCTGAACTCATGTTTGTTCAGCAGACATAATAGACTGTTGAAGAATGCTGAACTCATGTTTGTTCAGCAGACATAATAGACTGTTGAAGAATGCTGAACTCATGTTTGTTCAGCATACATAATAGACTGTTGAAGAATGCTGAACTCATGTTTGTTCAGCATACATAATAGACTGTTGAAGAATGCTGAACTCATGTTTGTTCAGCAGACATAATAGACTGTTGAAGAATGGTGAACTCATGTTTGTTCAGCAGACATAATAAACTGTTGAAGAATGGTGAACTCATGTTTGTTCAGCAGACATAATAGACTGTTGAAGAATGGTGAACTCATGTTTGTTCAGCAGACATAATAGACTGTTGAAGAATGGTGAACTCATGTTTGTTCAGCAGACATAATTGACTGTTGAAGAATGGTGAACTCATGTTTGTTCAGCAGACATAATAGACTGTTGAAGAATGCTGAACTCATGTTTGTTCAGCAGACATAATAGACTGTTGAAGAATGCTGAACTCATGTTTGTTCAGCAGACATAATAGACTGTTGAAGAATGGTGAACTCATGTTTGTTCAGCAGACATAATTGACTGTTGAAGAATGGTGAACTCATGTTTGTTCAGCAGACATAATAGACTGTTGAAGAATGCTGAACTCATGTTTGTTCAGCAGACATAATAGACTGTTGAAGAATGGTGAACTCATGTTTGTTCAGCAGACATAATAGACTGTTGAAGAATGGTGAACTCATGTTTGTTCAGCAGACATAATAGACTGTTGAAGAATGGTGAACTCATGTTTGTTCAGCAGACATAATAGACTGTTGAAGAATGCTGAACTCATGTTTGTTCAGCAGACATAATAGACTGTTGAAGAATGCTGAACTCATGTTTGTTCAGCAGACATAATAGACTGTTGAAGAATGCTGAACTCATGTTTGTTCAGCAGACATAATAGACTGTTGAAGAATGGTGAACTCATGTTTGTTCAGCATACATAATAGACTGTTGAAGAATGGTGAACTCATGTTTGTTCAGCAGACATAATAGACTGTTTAAGAATGGTGAACTCATGTTTGTTCAGCAGACATAATAGACTGTTGAAGAATGGTGAACTCATGTTTGTTCAGCAGACATAATAGACTGTTGGAGAATGGTGAACTCATGTTTGTTCAGCAGACATAATTGACTGTTGAAGAATGGTGAACTCAAGTTTGTTCAGCAGACATAATAGACTGTTGAAGAATGCTGAACTCATGTTTGTTCAGCAGACATAATAGACTGTTGGAGAATGGTGAACTCATGTTTGTTCAGCAGACATAATAGACTGTTGAAGAATGCTGAACTCATGTTTGTTCAGCAGACATAATAGACTGTTGAAGAATGGTGAACTCATGTTTGTTCAGCAGACATAATTGACTGTTGAAGAATGGTGAACTCATGTTTGTTCAGCAGACATAATAGACTGTTGAAGAATGCTGAACTCATGTTTGTTCAGCAGACATAATAGACTGTTGAAGAATGGTGAACTCATGTTTGTTCAGCAGACATAATAGACTGTTGAAGAATGGTGAACTCATGTTTGTTCAGCAGACATAATAGACTGTTGAAGAATGGTGAACTCATGTTTGTTCAGCAGACATAATAGACTGTTGAAGAATGCTGAACTCATGTTTGTTCAGCAGACATAATAGACTGTTGAAGAATGCTGAACTCATGTTTGTTCAGCAGACATAATAGACTGTTGAAGAATGCTGAACTCATGTTTGTTCAGCAGACATAATAGACTGTTGAAGAATGGTGAACTCATGTTTGTTCAGCATACATAATAGACTGTTGAAGAATGGTGAACTCATGTTTGTTCAGCAGACATAATAGACTGTTTAAGAATGGTGAACTCATGTTTGTTCAGCAGACATAATAGACTGTTGAAGAATGGTGAACTCATGTTTGTTCAGCAGACATAATAGACTGTTGGAGAATGGTGAACTCATGTTTGTTCAGCAGACATAATTGACTGTTGAAGAATGGTGAACTCAAGTTTGTTCAGCAGACATAATAGACTGTTGAAGAATGCTGAACTCATGTTTGTTCAGCAGACATAATAGACTGTTGGAGAATGGTGAACTCATGTTTGTTCAGCAGACATAATAGACTGTTGAAGAATGCTGAACTCATGTTTGTTCAGCAGACATAATAGACTGTTGAAGAATGCTGAACTCATGTTTGTTCAGCAGACATAATAGACTGTTGAAGAATGGTGAACTCATGTTTGTTCAGCATACATAATAGACTGTTGAAGAATGGTGAACTCATGTTTGTTCAGCAGACATAATAGACTGTTTAAGAATGGTGAACTCATGTTTGTTCAGCAGACATAATAGACTGTTGAAGAATGGTGAACTCATGTTTGTTCAGCAGACATAATAGACTGTTGGAGAATGGTGAACTCATGTTTGTTCAGCAGACATAATTGACTGTTGAAGAATGGTGAACTCAAGTTTGTTCAGCAGACATAATAGACTGTTGAAGAATGCTGAACTCATGTTTGTTCAGCAGACATAATAGACTGTTGAAGAATGGTGAACTCATGTTTGTTCAGCAGACATAATAGACTGTTGGAGAATGGTGAACTCATGTTTGTTCAGCAGACATAATTGACTGTTGAAGAATGGTGAACTCAAGTTTGTTCAGCAGACATAATAGACTGTTGAAGAATGCTGAACTCATGTTTGTTCAGCAGACATAATAGACTGTTGGAGAATGGTGAACTCATGTTTGTTCAGCAGACATAATAGACTGTTGAAGAATGCTGAACTCATGTTTGTTCAGCAGACATAATAGACTGTTGAAGAATGCTGAACTCATGTTTGTTCAGCAGACATAATAGACTGTTGAAGAATGCTGAACTCATGTTTGTTCAGCAGACATAATAGACGGTTGAAGAATGGTGAACTCATGTTTGTTCAGCAGACATAATAGACTGTTGAAGAATGGTGAACTCATGTTTGTTCAGCAGACATAATAGACTGTTGAAGAATGGTGAACTCATGTTTGTTCAGCAGACGTAATAGACTGTTGAAGAATGGTGAACTCATGTTTGTTCAGCAGAGATAATTGACTGTTGAAGAATGGTGAACTCATGTTTGTTCAGCAGACATAATAGACTGTTGAAGAATGCTGAACTCATGTTTGTTCAGCAGACATAATAGACTGTTGAAGAATGCTGAACTCATGTTTGTTCAGCAGACATAATAGACTGTTGAAGAATGCTGAACTCATGTTTGTTCAGCAGACATAATAGACTGTTGAAGAATGCTGAACTCATGTTTGTTCAGCATACATAATAGACTGTTGAAGAATGGTGAACTCATGTTTGTTCAGCAGACATAATAGACTGTTGAAGAATGGTGAACTCATGTTTGTTCAGCATACATAATAGACTGTTGAAGAATGGTGAACTCATGTTTGTTCAGCAGACATAATAGACTGTTGAAGAATGGTGAACTCATGTTTGTTCAGCAGACATAATAGACTGTTGAAGAATGGTGAACTCATGTTTGTTCAGCAGACATAATAGACTGTTGAAGAATGCTGAACTCATGTTTGTTCAGCAGACATAATAGACTGTTAAAGAATGGGGAACTCATGTTTGTTCAGCAGACATAATAGACTGTTGAAGAATGGTGAACTCATGTTTGTTCAGCAGACATAATAGACTGTTGAAGAATGCTGAACTCATGTTTGTTCAGCAGACATAATAGACTGTTGAAAAATGCTGCTCATGTTTGTTCAGCAGACATAAAAGACTGTTGAAGAATGCTGAATTCATGTTTGTTCAGCAGACATAATAGACTGTTGAAGAATGCTGAACTCATGTTTGTTCAGCAGACATAATAGACTGTTGAAGAATGGTGAACTCATGTTTGTTCAGCATACATAATAGACTGTTGAAGAATGCTGAACTCATGTTTGTTCAGCAGACATAATAGACTGTTGAAGAATGCTGAACTCATGTTTGTTCAGCAGACATAATAGACTGTTGAAGAATGGTGAACTCATGTTTGTTCAGCAGACATAATAGACTGTTGAAGAATGGTGAACTCATGTTTGTTCAGCAGACATAATTGACTTTTGAAGAATGGTGAACTCATGTTTGTTCAGCAGACATAATAGACTGTTGAAGAATGCTGAACTCATGTTTGTTCAGCAGACATAATAGACTGTTGAAGAATGCTGAACTCATGTTTGTTCAGCAGACATAATAGACTGTTGAAGAATGCTGAACTCATGTTTGTTCAGCAGACATAATAGACTGTTGAAGAATGCTGAACTCATGTTTGTTCAGCATACATAATAGACTGTTGAAGAATGCTGAACTCATGTTTGTTCAGCATACATAATAGACTGTTGAAGAATGCTGAACTCATGTTTGTTCAGCAGACATAATAGACTGTTGAAGAATGGTGAACTCATGTTTGTTCAGCAGACATAATAAACTGTTGAAGAATGGTGAACTCATGTTTGTTCAGCAGACATAATAGACTGTTGAAGAATGGTGAACTCATGTTTGTTCAGCAGACATAATAGACTGTTGAAGAATGGTGAACTCATGTTTGTTCAGCAGACATAATTGACTGTTGAAGAATGGTGAACTCATGTTTGTTCAGCAGACATAATAGACTGTTGAAGAATGCTGAACTCATGTTTGTTCAGCAGACATAATAGACTGTTGAAGAATGCTGAACTCATGTTTGTTCAGCAGACATAATAGACTGTTGAAGAATGGTGAACTCATGTTTGTTCAGCAGACATAATTGACTTTTGAAGAATGGTGAACTCATGTTTGTTCAGCAGACATAATAGACTGTTGAAGAATGCTGAACTCATGTTTGTTCAGCAGACATAATAGACTGTTGAAGAATGCTGAACTCATGTTTGTTCAGCAGACATAATAGACTGTTGAAGAATGCTGAACTCATGTTTGTTCAGCAGACATAATAGACTGTTGAAGAATGCTGAACTCATGTTTGTTCAGCATACATAATAGACTGTTGAAGAATGCTGAACTCATGTTTGTTCAGCATACATAATAGACTGTTGAAGAATGCTGAACTCATGTTTGTTCAGCAGACATAATAGACTGTTGAAGAATGGTGAACTCATGTTTGTTCAGCAGACATAATAAACTGTTGAAGAATGGTGAACTCATGTTTGTTCAGCAGACATAATAGACTGTTGAAGAATGGTGAACTCATGTTTGTTCAGCAGACATAATAGACTGTTGAAGAATGGTGAACTCATGTTTGTTCAGCAGACATAATTGACTGTTGAAGAATGGTGAACTCATGTTTGTTCAGCAGACATAATAGACTGTTGAAGAATGCTGAACTCATGTTTGTTCAGCAGACATAATAGACTGTTGAAGAATGCTGAACTCATGTTTGTTCAGCAGACATAATAGACTGTTGAAGAATGCTGAACTCATGTTTGTTCAGCATACATAATAGACTGTTGAAGAATGGTGAACTCATGTTTGTTCAGCAGACATAATAGACTGTTGAAGAATGCTGAACTCATGTTTGTTCAGCAGACATAATAGACTGTTGAAGAATGCTGAACTCATGTTTGTTCAGCAGACATAATAGACTGTTGAAGAATGGTGAACTCATGTTTTTTCAGCAGA
Source organism: Ariolimax columbianus (assembly GCA_036924085.1). Lineage (NCBI taxonomy): Eukaryota > Metazoa > Mollusca > Gastropoda > Stylommatophora > Arionidae > Ariolimax > Ariolimax columbianus. Next base: position 54,756,583 of record JAVGWX010000002.1, on the reverse strand, counting down.
CATAATAGACTGTTGAAGAATGCTGAACTCATGTTTGTTCAGCAGACATAATAGACTGTTGAAGAATGCTGAACTCATGTTTGTTCAGCAGACATAATAGACTGTTGAAGAATGGTGAACTCATGTTTGTTCAGCAGATATAATAGACTGTTGAAGAATGCTGAACTCATGTTTGTTCAGCATACATAATAGACTGTTGAAGAATGCTGAACTCATGTTTGTTCAGCAGACATAATAGACTGTTGAAGAATGGTGAACTCATGTTTGTTCAGCAGACATAATAGACTGTTGAAGAATGCTGAACTCATGTTTGTTCAGCAGACATAATAGACTGTTGAAGAATGGTGAACTCATGTTTGTTCAGCAGACATAATAGACTGTTGAAGAATGGTGAACTCATGTTTGTTCAGCAGACATAATAGACTGTTGAAGAATGCTGAACTCATGTTTGTTCAGCATACATAATAGACTGTTGAAGAATGCTGAACTCATGTTTGTTCAGCAGACATAATAGACTGTTGAAGAATGCTGAACTCATGTTTGTTCAGCAGACATAATAGACTGTTGAAGAATGCTGAACTCAAGTTTGTTCAGCAGACATAATAGACTGTTGAAGAATGCTGAACTCATGTTTGTTCAGCAGACATAATAGACTGTTGAAGAATGCTGAACTCATGTTTGTTCAGCAGACATAATAGACTGTTCAAGAATGGTGAACTCATGTTTGTTCAGCAGACATAATAGACTGTTGAAGAATGGTGAACTCATGTTTGTTCAGCAGACATAATAGACTGTTGAAGAATGGTGAACTCATGTTTGTTCAGCATACATAATAGACTGTTGAAGAATGCTGAACTCATGTTTGTTCAGCAGACATAATAGACTGTTGAAGAATGCTGAACTCATGTTTGTTCAGCAGACATAATAGACTGTTGAAGAATGGTGAACTCATATTTGTTCAGCAGACATAATATACTGTTGAAGAATGGTGAACTCATGTTTGTTCAGCAGACATAATAGACTGTTAAAGAATGGTGAACTCATGTTTGTTCAGCAGACATAATAGACTGTTGAAGAATGGTGAACTCATGTTTGTTCAGCAGACATAATAGACTGTTGAAGAATGCTGAACTCATGTTTGTTCAGCAGACATAATAGACTGTTGAAGAATGCTGAACTCATGTTTGTTCAGCAGACATAATAGACTGTTGAAGAATGCTGAACTCATGTTTGTTCAGCAGACATAATAGACTGTTGAAGAATGGTGAACTCATGTTTGTTCAGCAGACATAATAGACTGTTGAAGAATGGTGAACTCATGTTTGTTCAGCAGACATAATAGACTGTTGAAGAATGGTGAACTCATGTTTGTTCAGCATACATAATAGACTGTTGAAGAATGCTGAACTCATGTTTGTTCAGCAGACATAATAGACTGTTGAAGAATGCTGAACTCATGTTTGTTCAGCAGACATAAAAGACTGTTGAAGAATGCTGAACTCATGTTTGTTCAGCAGACATAATAGACTGTTGAAGAATGCTGAACTCATGTTTGTTCAGCAGACATAATAGACTGTTGAAGAATGCTGAACTCATGTTTGTTCAGCAGACATAATAGACTGTTCAAGAATGCTGAACTCATGTTTGTTCAGCAGACATAATAGACTGTTGAAGAATGCTGAACTCATGTTTGTTCAGCAGACATAATAGACTGTTTAAGAATGCTGAACTCATGTTTGTTCAGCAGACATAATAGACTGTTGAAGAATGCTGAACTCATGTTTGTTCAGCAGACATAATAGACTGTTGAAGAATGGTGAACTCATGTTTGTTCAGCAGACATAATAGACTGTTGAAGAATGCTGAACTCATGTTTGTTCAGCAGACATAATAGACTGTTGAAGAATGCTGAACTCATGTTTGTTCAGCAGACATAATAGACTGTTGAAGAATGCTGAACTCATGTTTGTTCAGCAGACATAATAGACTGTTGAAGAATGCTGAACTCATGTTTGTTCAGCAGACATAATAGACTGTTGAAGAATGGTGAACTCATGTTTGTTCAGCAGACATAATAGACTGTTGAAGAATGCTGAACTCATGTTTGTTCAGCATACATAATAGACTGTTGAAGAATGCTGAACTCATGTTTGTTCAGCAGACATAATAGACTGTTGAAGAATGGTGAACTCATGTTTGTTCAGCAGACATAATAGACTGTTGAAGAATGCTGAACTCATGTTTGTTCAGCAGACATAATAGACTGTTGAAGAATGGTGAACTCATGTTTGTTCAGCAGACATAATAGACTGTTGAAGAATGCTGAACTCATGTTTGTTCAGCAGACATAATAGACTGTTGAAGAATGGTGAACTCATGTTTGTTCAGCAGACATAATAAACTGTTGAAGAATGCTGAACTCATGTTTGTTCAGCAGACATAATAGACTGTTGAAGAATGGTGAACTCATGTTTGTTCAGCAGACATAATAGACTGTTGAAGAATGGTGAACTCATGTTTGTTCAGCAGACATAATTGACTGTTGAAGAATGGTGAACTCATGTTTGTTCAGCAGACATAATAGACTGTTGAAGAATGCTGGACTCATGTTTGTTCAGCAGACATAATAGACTGTTGAAGAATGGTGAACTCATGTTTGTTCAGCAGACATAATAGACTGTTGAAGAATGCTGAACTCATGTTTGTTCAGCATACATAATAGACTGTTGAAGAATGGTGAACTCATGTTTGTTCAGCAGACATAATAGACTGTTGAAGAATGCTGAACTCATGTTTGTTCAGCAGACATAATAGACTGTTGAAGAATGCTGAACTCATGTTTGTTCAGCAGACATAATAGACTGTTGAAGAATGGTGAACTCATGTTTGTTCAGCAGACATAATAGACTGTTGAAGAATGCTGAACTCATGTTTGTTCAGCATACATAATAGACTGTTGAAGAATGCTGAACTCATGTTTGTTCAGCAGACATAATAGACTGTTGAAGAATGCTGAACTCATGTTTGTTCAGCAGACATAATAGACTGTTGAAGAATGGTGAACTCATGTTTGTTCAGCAGACATAATAGACTGTTGAAGAATCGTGAACTCATGTTTGTTCAGCAGACATAATAGACTGTTGAAGAATGCTGAACTCATGTTTGTTCAGCAGACATAATAGACTGTTGAAGAATGCTGAACTCATGTTTGTTCAGCAGACATAATAGACTGTTGAAGAATGCTGAACTCATGTTTGTTCAGCAGACATAATAGACTGTTGAAGAATGCTGAACTCAAGTTTGTTCAGCAGACATAATAGACTGTTGAAGAATGCTGAACTCATGTTTGTTCAGCAGACATAATAGACTGTTGAAGAATGCTGAACTCATGTTTGTTCAGCAGACATAATAGACTGTTGAAGAATGCTGAACTCATGTTTGTTCAGCAGACATAATAGACTGTTGAAGAATGGTGAACTCATGTTTGTTCAGCAGACATAATAGACTGTTGAAGAATGCTGAACTCATGTTTGTTCAGCATACATAATAGACTGTTGAAGAATGCTGAACTCATGTTTGTTCAGCAGACATAATAGACTGTTGAAGAATGCTGAACTCATGTTTGTTCAGCAGACATAATAGACTGTTGAAGAATGCTGAACTCATGTTTGTTCAGCAGACATAATAGACTGTTTAAGAATGCTGAACTCATGTTTGTTCAGCAGACATAATAGACTGTTGAAGAATGCTGAACTCATGTTTGTTCAGCAGACATAATAGACTGTTGAAGAATGCTGAACTCATGTTTGTTCAGCAGACATAATAGACTGTTGAAGAATGCTGAACTCATGTTTGTTCAGCAGACATAATAGACTGTTGAAGAATGCTGAACTCATGTTTGTTCAGCAGACATAATAGACTGTTGAAGAATGCTGAACTCATGTTTGTTCAGCAGACATAATAGACTGTTGAAGAATGCTGAACTCATGTTTGTTCAGCAGACATAATAGACTGTTGAAGAATGGTGAACTCATGTTTGTTCAGCAGACATAATAGACTGTTGAAGAATGGTGAACTCATGTTTGTTCAGCATACATAATAGACTGTTGAAGAATGCTGAACTCATGTTTGTTCAGCAGACATAATAGACTGTTGAAGAATGCTGAACTCATGTTTGTTCAGCAGACATATTAGACTGTTGAAGAATGGTGAACTCATGTTTGTTCAGCAGACATAATAGACTGTTGAAGAATGCTGAACTCATGTTTGTTCAGCAGACATAATAGACTGTTGAAGAATGCTGAACTCATGTTTGTTCAGCAGACATAATAGACTGTTGAAGAATGGTGAACTCATGTTTGTTCAGCAGACGTAATAGACTGTTGAAGAATGCTGAACTCATGTTTGTTCAGCAGACATAACAGACTGTTGAAGAATGCTGAACTTATGTTTGTTCAGCAGACATAATAGACTGTTGAAGAATGCTAAACTCATGTTTGTTCAGCAGACATAATAGACTGTTGAAGAATGCTGAACTCATGTTAGTTCAGCAGACATAATAGACCGTTGAAGAATGCTGAACTCATGTTTGTTCAGCAGACATAATAGACTGTTGAAGAATGCTGAACTCATGTTTGTTCAGCAGACATAATAGACTGTTGAAGAATGCTGAACTCATGTTTGTTCAGCAGACATAATAGACTGTTGAAGAATGCTGAACTCATGTTTGTTCAGCAGACATAATAGACTGTTGAAGAATGCTGAACTCATGTTTGTTCAGCAGACATAATAGACTGTTGAAGAATGCTGAACTCATGTTTGTTCAGCAGACATAATAGACTGTTGAAGAATGCTGAACTCATGTTTGTTCAGCATACATAATAGACTGTTGAAGAATGGTGAACTCATGTTTGTTCAGCAGACATAATAGACTGTTGAAGAATGGTGAACTCATGTTTGTTCAGCAGACATAATAGACTGTTGAAGAATGCTGAACTCATGTTTGTTCAGCAGACATAATAGACTGTTGAAGAATGCTGAACTCATGTTTGTTCAGCAGACATAATAGACTGTTGAAGAATGCTGAACTCATGTTTGTTCAGCAGACATAATAGACTGTTGAAGAATGCTGAACTCATGTTTGTTCAGCAGACATAATAGACTGTTGAAGAATGCTGAACTCATGTTTGTTCAGCAGACATAATAGACTGTTGAAGAATGCTGAACTCATGTTTGTTCAGCAGACATAATAGACTGTTGAAGAATGCTGAACTCATGTTTGTTTAAAAAATCTACCGACAAACTAGCATTGAGAGATGAATGGCCCCATAGTTAGAAAAAGCATTAAGAAAACTGTACTTCCGTCATTAGACATACCCGCCTAGACAATGCATCCTACTATAATGCAGTGACACTGCAAGACAAGTTCCATATAACAGACAGTACTAGTGATGAGATCAAACTTTGGCTAACAACGGAACATTATCAATTTAAGAAAATGCACATCAAAACTGAATTTTTGTCACTTGTAAAGAATACACACAGTAAAAAGACATTTCGCATTGACAAAGTTATCCAGGAACTTGGTCATAGATGTTTAAGATTGCCAACGTGCGATTCTCATTTCAATCTTACACAATTAGTTTGTGCAAAGGTTAGAGGACAGGCGGCAAGTGACAAGAAAATAGTCAAATCTTTCAAATGCAAAGAAATTTGCAAATGTTGCCACCATTTCATGAAAGAGGAAGATGGTTATTGACAAGAGGATGGCTTGCAACTCATTCAACCGCCACTAGTCACTAATAGTGTTGAGTCATCAGAATCTTATTAAAGATGAGTACATTTTATGTATATGTATATTTAAAGCAAACATTACATTTACTTATACATACTTTAACTTCCTGTGAAGCTGGGAACATAGTATTTCATTAAAAGGAAACTGACACAAAAACACAAACAATAGTCATATAATTTTCGTTCAACACATGGCTGTTAGTGACAATCCATATATTATAAACATTAATGTACATTTATAAGGACAAATAATTTACCCAAACGTCTAAAATAAATAAATATACGTCTACAGCTGTTACTGTACTATTAATAGACAGCTGTACTGTAAAATATCCTTTGTGTATAAACGATAAATATGGGCCTCACGGAAGTAACAAAGAAAAACTTTTGTTTTGATAAATTCTCTATAAACACTCTATATAATATGTCTGCGTAATACATTTACGTCATAATGAAAACAGGGGCACATGCAACAATTCAAGTTGATAGGTTAATGAATTATTGAGAGAATATGTCAATTCCAACTGCACGTATTTATGAACACACTATAATAGACAAATGAATGCAAGACATCAAGCTTATAGATAAAGGGCAGTAAACTGTCAAGTTAATTATTTTTTTATTTTTTATTTTATGTGTTTGCCTCACTAGTTTCCACTCCAGACGTAGTTAATTGGGCGATATTAAGACGCATAAACCAGTGCTTGGATGTATATGTGCGTCTGTATGTGGGCCGCATGCCGTTAATTTTAAAAAAAACGAAGGGTCGCTTGTAATTAACGTAATAGGCGAAGTGACGCATCAAATCCACTTAATGGATGAAGACGCATTAAATCAAGTTTATGGAGGAGTGACCTATGTAAAGACAATCTCAAGAGCATAAGAACCGTCAAAAAACAGTATCGATATCTCGTGTCTTCAGTATAGGCTCATATTTACCAAGTAAAGATAGTTTAATCCAAACTTGGTATTTCTGTTATTTTACCAATGTAAACATGTTCTACAACTTCATTATCCACCATTCTCCTTTACAGGTTTTCATTTCTTTAACCTGTGCTTTCTCAGTTATTAAGGCCGCTGTTTCTCTCTTGGACAGATGCAGGTACAGGCTTGTATAGTTTAACACAAGGCTCGTCAAGCTGCGCGCTAGCGACCAGTAGTGGGCCATTTTAACGTTCTTCTGGGTGATTAAAGATTTATTACATTCTGTATAAATATATATTATTATTAGTATGCAGAGATTGCTAAACCTGTGGGAACTATAGCAGAATCCCCAAAAACCAACATAAGTGAACATTTGGAGAATATGTGTTTTTTTTCCCGTGAAACATTGACCAAAATCTCAAGGAAGAGAATGAGTTCTTAAAGTCCAAATGTTTTAGAAAAGTTCTCAGACCACCATGGACCGAAAAGAAGAGAATGCAGACATTCGACGTGAGTTGGTCAAAGAGGAGAACTGCTTCTTAAATTACATAATGAATATAAAATTGAAACACTTTTACCACATCGAAAGATACAACGATCTTGAAAGAGTGGTAATGGAAGGTAATAGTGCCGGGCAAGAGAGACAGAGGCAGACCATGAATACGATAGTACCAGGATGCCAAGGAATGCTTGGGCATAACTATGGAGCAGTCTGGAAATTTGACAAGAGATCCAGTTTCTTTCAGACGGGCTGTGATGGAAGCAAGTTCTGCAAAGGGCATGCTCAAAGATGATTAAAAACATCCACAATACACAGACTCATTGGACGACAGCGGCATTATTTTTTCAATTTAGATTTTAGTGGGCACAATGTAGCCTCACGAAAGTTATAATAGTGGGCGGTAAGCACAATGTAGCCTCACGAAAGTTATAAAAGTGGGCGGTAAGCACAATGTAGCCTCACGAAAGTTATACAAGTTGGCGGTAAGCACAGTGTAGCTTCACGAAAGTTATACAAGTGGGCGGTAAGCACAATGTAGCCTCACGAAAGTTATAATAGTGGGCGGTAAGCACAATGTAGCCTCACGAAAGTTACACAAGTGGGCGGTAAGCACAATATAGCCTCACGAAAGTTATAATAGTGGGCGGTAAGCACAATGTAGCCTCACGAAAGTTATACAAGTGGGCGGTAAGCACAATGTAGCCTCACGAAAGTTATAATAGTGGGCGGTAAGCACAATGTAGCCTCACGAAAGTTATACAAGTGGGCGGCATTTATACAAAGGTTGTAGAACAGCTTCTCTTTAAACATTTGATTATATATGTGAATACCATCCTCTTGCGGACTGTAAGTGTAAACGTGACGTCACGCATGTGGTCCACGGACAGCATGATTTGTTTACATCTCAGGTCTTGACCAGATAACTCACAAACTATTTCGAGATATGTAGACTTGAAATTGTATTAACATAGTATCCCTCCTAAGTGCTTTTCTTCTCATATAAACATGGGTGGGGAAGAGATGGGTAGGAACGTGTGGCGAGTGGTTTGGATCCTATTTTTTTTTTTTCATTGTGCATGGGTTCAAAGTCTAGTTAAGGCGTAAGTTTTTTTCATGTTTAAGCAGCATGTACATTGCGCAGTGCAATGGTTAGCGAGCTGGTTTCGCATATGAGTGATCCTGAAAATGTTTTTTCAGACCGCAATGGTTCCCGGGTCGACCCAGCCTTAAATGGGCACCGGTTTAGTTCGGAAAGTAAAAGCGGTGATGGAGAGGCGATGGCTAACGTCCTCATATATCATCCCTACGGCAGTAATGCTATAGGTTACTTTACACTGCATGCGATAGCAGGTGTAAGCGGCATTTGATCCTCGGTCCTATAAAGTCTTTCTGTTGGAACCCAGCAATGTAAATTACCACCACAAAGATAATATATAGTATACATGGTGGGGGGACGATTTGTCCTGGGATCTATATAGTTTAGCTACGCCATTGACTGGGCCTTATCAAATGCTATCACGTCTCCTATTCTTCTATTTATAATATCAGATTTATAGCACTAGTCTGGGAGTGGTGTAATCAGGATCAGTTTTAACTTAGTAATTAAGACCCTTTATCTAGTCCTTGGTCGTGATCCTGGAAACAGGTTGTGTTTCAGCAACCTGGCCAAGGAGGTGTGAATCGACACTGTAATCCCAAAAGCCACGAGCTTAGCTAGTCGCATCGCATTGTTCTACAGGCAGGATGACCCCGGTCCACCTTCACAGGCACGGCTAGCAGTGAAAGAAGAGCCACTGAAACCGGTTACCAAGAAAACGTCGTGAAAAGTTAATTTAATTCAGCAGGAGTAGCTTCGAACAATAACAAAAACAACAACAAAAACAACAGCAAAAACAACAGCAAAAACATAGCCCAATTCTACTCTCTCTCTCTCTCTCTCTATATATATATATATATATATATATATATATATATATATATATATTTCTTCTTTCAAGCAGGCATCGCCAACAAATAGCCACACCCCTGACGTATTGATCCCTTAAGAGAGATGGTACAGAAGTAATAATGCACAAATACAAGAGTCTGTTGAGAACACATGAAGAAAAAAAAGAAAGGAAGGTCACCATGATGGGTATTTTAGATAAAACAGATGGGTCAGACTATCTGTACAGTAAAAAAAATAGGTATCAACCTCAGGTTGCGGAAAATGTGTACAGATATGGAAATCGATTTTATTGATGTGAAAATGTGTACAGATATGGAAATCGATTTTATTGATGTGAAAATGTGTACAGATATGGAAATCGATTTTATTTATGTGAAAATGTGTACATATATGGAAATCGATTTTATTGATGTGAAAATGTGTACAGATATGGAAATCGATTTTATTGATGTGAAAATGTGTACATATATGGAAATCGATTTTATTGATGTGAAAATGTGTACAGATATGGAAATCGATTTTATTGATGTGAAAATGTGTACATATATGGATATCGATTTTATTGATGTGAAAATGTGTACAGATATAGAAATCGATTTTATTTATGAGAAAATAGACGAATGTAAAATGCTAGACTGGAAAGGTTTCCATCTAAATGAGATAGGACATCAAGTTGTAGCGAAGTATGTTTAATCATTGTATTAAAAATGTAAACTAGTTAGGCCTAAGAAGTATAAGACTAAAGATAGGCCTAAAACAGGGTGCTATAGAGGAGGCAGACAAAAGGGGAAGTGTGAAATTAGTAGTGGAAGAGTAAATTTATAAAAATTATAAATCAACAGCAAACATTGGTAAATCCACAAAATAATAAACTAAAATGTTTTAATCTACATGTGAGAAGCATAGTAAATAAAAGAGAAGAATTGGAACTGTATGTAGAAGAAAACAAACCAATAGGATTAACAGAATCATGTACATATGAGGACATCGCAAATAGTGAACTTGAAATAGAGGGATAAACAATGTTAAGGAAATATAGGGTAGTTGGAGACAAGGCTAAGGGAGGAGTCGTTGTATTATACTCTGTGAATAGAGTAAATATAACTTTGCAAGATGTCCTAATATCTGGCAACAGAAATGAAAGTGTATGGGGAATAAAAGATAGCGGGGGTGAAAAAAAAACAGTGATTAGAGTATGCCATAGATGTCCTTCAAAAACAAGAGAGGAAGATGGAAGCTAATTAGTAACATAAAAAAGGCTAGTGCAGAGACATTATTATTAATGAGGGATTTCAATTTTCCTGAAATAAAATTGGAAAGCAGAAGCATTTGCAGAGTCAAATCCGTTTGTGAAGTGCACAACTGAACATTTATTTATTCAGCATGGAAAGGAAACTACCAGAGACAAAAACATACTCGACCTAATATTTACTACAGAGAAAAAAATGATTAAAACGTTATCGTTGGGGAACTGTTTGGCTCAAGCGACCATTGAATTATCCGTTGGACTTAGAGTCAAGCTAAGAAGAAGTGATGTTTGTGGGAAAATGTACAAGTGGATCAACCACTACCTCAAACAAAGAACGGCCAGAGTCCAAGTACAAGGGCAGATGAGCAAAAAGGTGACACTCGAGCAGGGAGTACCCCAAGGGGGAGTACTGTCACCCACACTCTTCCTGGTATATATAAACGACATTACAGAGAATATACCAAGGAGAGTCCATAGCTCAATGTTTGCAGACGATCTGGCTATGTGGACCTCTGAAAAGAATCTCACCATAGCAAGAAATCGGATGCAGCAGACCCTAACATCGCTGGAAGAGTGGGCGAACTCATGGCTGGTCAAAATAAACGAGGAGAAAACAACATGCACAATATTCTCGCTCTCATTAAAACCCCAAAGTACCAAATTAAGTCTAAATGGCAAATTCCTGCAGCCAAACGACAACCCAACCTATCTGGGAGTCACATTTGATCGGCGCATGACATGGAAAAGTCAGATCGAGAGAAACCGAATGAGAGCCAGAGAAAGAATGGTAATCATGAGGAAACTTGCTGGCACAAGCTGGGGAGCAGACGAAGGCATACTAAAGAAACTGTACACTGGAAGAGTGAGACCAGTTCTCGAGTATGGCATTGCGGCATGGACAACAGCAGCAAAGGCGAACTTCGATAAAGTTAGCAAACTTCAAAACCAAGCCATGAGAGTTATAACAGGAGGCATGAAGTCAACGCCAATTGTAGAACTTGAAAAGATTACAAAACTGCAATCCATGACCGATAGAAGAGACTGCAGAGCCCAGCTGCAGTCAGAGAAACTCCGAAGACTGACTGACCATCCAATGCACCAGAGACTAAACAATTTGGGAAATGGGAAACTAAAGCGGAGAAACTTTGCAGAAATAGCCAAAGCAAAGATGCACGAAGATCCCATAAACGCACTAACAACACCAAAACCCATCACTACTGTACGAAAACCTACCTGGAGGCAGGATATATTTACAGAGGTGGTAGAAAATATACCAGGTATTGGAAACAAAAACTGCCAGACTGAAAAAGAAAGGAGAGATACTACACTAAGCTTCATATCGAAAAGCTACCCAAGCATGGACTGGACCCATGCATACACCGACGGTTCTGTAAAAAACACTACACAGAACGGAGGGACAGGAGCATTCCTGAACCTACCAAAGGGCAGAAAAATAACACTGTCATTCGCTACTGGTAAGTACACAAGCAATTTCAGAGCGGAGGCAGAGGCACTGAGGGCGGCAGTGGAAGAAATGGTGACACACAATGAAAATGAAAGCCATATAGTCCTGCTTACAGATGCTCTCGCCGTAGTCACAGAGCTAAAAAGCCAGAAAAACACTGAGCTTAATGACTTAAGAGCAGAACTCTGCAAACTGTGCCAGCAGTCCGCACCAAAAAGGGTAGTGGTACAGTGGGTCCCATCACACTGCAACATCCAAGGCAACGAGGAGGCAGACAGACTGGCAAAAGAAGGTGCAAGACTACCACAAACAGATACAAGTATGACGTACGAAGAGTCAAAACGGCTTATCAAAGCCAGATACATGACCAAATGGGAAACCGAACATACTGGTTACACCAAAAACGATGCCTATTACCAGTTGAACCGAAGAGAGCAGGTCGTTGTCTTCAGACTTCGCACTGGCCACAATAGACTGAGGTACCACCTATTCAACAAATTGAAGATATGTGGAACCGACGAATGCCCGTGCGGTACTGGTAAAATGACCACTGAACATCTGCTGCAGAACTGCCCGACATACGAGGATCAGAGAGAGCAGATGTGGCCATCACCAGTGGAACTGCAAGACAAGCTCTATGGCAGTGGCGACAGCCTCAAGATGACCGCCGCTTTTTTCGAAAAAATAATGGTTACTGTCTGACTGCGTACGAAGAAGAAGAAGAAGAAGAAGAAGAATTATCCGTTGGGATCTTACAGCAAGGAGAAATGTAAATATAAACTCGCGAGCATACGACTACTCTAAGACGAATGTTCAGAAGATGAAACAGACAGCCAGCTACATCATCTGGAAAGATATTGTCAGAGATACAGATGTTGAACAAGAGTGGAGAGTTTCAAAACAATTTTAGAAGTACTAAAAGTGGAATGTGTTCCATGTATGGAGGAAAACACCAAGCATACAAAGTGGATAACTAGATTTATAGTGAAATGTAGAAGAGCTAAAAAAAAAAAGCATGCACAAAAATATATAAAGGCAGGTAAATCGAAAGAAACATATATAAAATAGTTGGACAAGCAAAACATAGCCCAGAAAGTGAATAAAGCAGCAAAAATAGACTTCGAAAAAAACTTGCTAACAGGATCAAGACTGACAGTAAAAGTTAATATTCTTATGCTAGAAATAAACAAAGAACGAAAGATAAGGTAGGCTCTTTCGTAGATAACACAGGTAAAATAATACGAGAAAATAGGGAGACAGCCAATCTACTAAAATCAATACTTTGGCATAGTCTCCACAAAAGAAGATGGCAAGATCCCAGAGAATATAGATATTTTCAAATGTAAAATGGATTTTCTGAGATTAAAATCAATCGGTATTACGGAGGGCATCGTTAAAAAAAAAATTGGAGGGATGAAAAGTGGATAAATGTCCAGGTCAAGATGGTATCCATCCAAAAATGCTATTTGAAATTAGAGACCAACTAGCAAAACCATTGGCTATATCATATTCTTAATCACTTCCAAAAGGGATTGTTCCACGGGATTGAAAAGACGCAGAAGTGATCCCTTTATTAAAACAAGGAAAAAATCGGAGCCAGCAAATTTTAGACCAGTACGTTTAACGAGCATAGTATTTAAAATGTTAGAATCAATAATCAAAGAAAACTTTGTAATGTATCTATACAGGTTTAATCTAATCAGAAATAGTCAGCATGGGTTTACTAGAAAGAGATCGTGCTTAACAAATCTATTAGACTTCACGGAGGAAGTTGCTAAAATGATAGATAAGGAGTAGCTAGTGGATGTTTTTTATCTAGATTTTGCAAAGGCTTTTGATAGAGTACCTCATCGAAGATTATTTAAAAAGTTAAAATCACATGGAATGTGTGGGGAGGTTGCCGAATGGATTGAAAACTGGTTAACGGGAAGAAGGCAGAAAGTGGGAATAAATAAGGAGTACTCTGAGTGGTGTGAAGTAAAAAGTAAAGAGCCACAGGACTCGGTTTCGGTATCAATGTTGTTCTTGATATATTTAAACAATTTGGACGTTGATCCATTATTGAAAAATTTGCGGACGACACAAAACTATGTAGGAATGTCTCATCTATAGCAGAGATGAATATATTGAGGTCAAATTTAGATATAATTCGAGACTGGTCTGTGAGTTGGTAAATAGAGTTTAATATAGATAAATGTACAGTCATCCACACGGGTAGATCCAATATGGAACATAATTACAGAATGGACGAGAACAATATTAGAATGATTGATAAGGAAAGGTACCTAGGTATAATAATAGAGCACACAGATAAAGTGAGTGAGCAAGTTCAGGTAGCAGTGAAAAAGGCAAATGCAATGTTAGGTATGATAAAAATAAATATTAAACAGATATAAGGAGATGATAGTCAAATTATTCAAAGCATTAGTTAGACCTAGATTGGAATACTGTGTGCAGGTGTGGAGCCCTTATCGTAGATGAGATTTAAACATGCCGGAAAGGATACAAAAAAGAACCACAAATCTGATAGTGGGATTCCAGAATTACAGTTTAGAGGAAAAACTCAGAAAAACCGGCCAATAGTGTCTTGAAAAGAGAAGAATTCGGGGTGACTTAATACAGGTTTATAAGATAATCACGGGAAAGGTTAAATTAAGCTACAACAAGTTTTTCAAAATATAATCACCAACGAGAACAAGAGGGCACAGATACAAATTAGCTAAAGACAGGTCCAGATTGGATATTAGGCAATATTGTTTTTGTCAGAGAGTGGTGAATGCTAGGAATGCATTGCCCTAGGAGGTAGTGGAGGTAGAGACAGTTAATGCTATTACGAATAGATTGAATGCGCATAGGTTATAGAGCAGGGTAATGCAAATGTAACTGGTTGTCTACAGACTCTGATGAGTCTTCTAAACCAGTATGAAAACGTTAAGTTAAGTTAAGTATGAGTTTGGGACGGTACAAACAGCAAGGAGGGGAACTGACCACCCCTCCTCACATTGGATGCGGCTTTGTGCATGAAGAGGTATCAATTGTAGCAATTGTTGCCATGACACTGACGTTTACTTTTACTATTAATGTTCTATTGCCCTATCCCATTCTCTCTCTCTCTCTATATATATATATATATAAATCTGTCTCTCTACAAATGATATTACACTTTCATTCTGAAAGCACTCTATGTTCTGCTTGTATACATATCGTTTCAGAGAAATGCAACTTCCCTTGGGTTTTTTTTTTGCCATTTAAAATAGAAGAAACCTCTATTTCTCTCTCTCTCTCTCGCTCTCTCTCTCTCTTATTTTGAAAGTGCTTTTTTTCTATCACAAAATGCTCCTAAAGTAATTGTGTCAGACAAGTGCCACCTTCCCACCCTTTCCCCCTTAAAAAATGGGTTAAGAAAGCAGGAACTCGCTTTCATACTCTTTCCTTTTAAACGCAATCTTGATTGTTCTTTCACTCACTGCTTGTATAATAATCGTCGCAGACAAGAGTTTTCACCATCCACACCCCTTAAATTTAATGTAAATCAATAATTCTATTTCACTCTATCCCTCCAGCTCATGGTAAAACTTTATCTCGTTCTTTTTCAGACTGACTGAACAATAAGAATCGTACACAAGTGACTTCCTTCCTATACTTTTCAAGGTATACGAACTTACTTACTTACCTTTCCATCGGGGGAACTGAGATACTAATCCAGTCAGACACAACATACTAATCAGGACATCGCGTCAGGGTCAGGCACAATACACTGACAAAGACCACACTCACTCTTCTGTGTAGCGTTTCCTGGAAACAGACTGTTTTCAAGGCAGCCTGGCTAATGAGATGTTCATCGATATGATCCCCGCAGTAGTGAACGCCACGCAGATGAGGCCAAGCAAAGCACAACCTCCTGGTGGACCGCGGTCCACTTTCATCAGCATCCTCGGGATGTGAGGAAAGCTACTACAATCCGCAACTTAACGTCATTTTCAAGGCGCACAAAAGAGTAAACTTACTCATTGTGGGCAATTAACAACAACAACAACAACAACAACAAAACCTTTCCATCCACATGTGTCGTTAATCGCAACGTTGAGCTAAGTTTGTTTTTTCCTGTGTTAAGTGAATTGCTTGTGTTGTTGTAAAACCGTGTTGGTGTAGGATTTATGTTAAGTTAGCTATCATCTGCCAAGCAACCTCGTATCTTATAGCTGTATCTTCTTGTGTTGTTGTTTCCTGCAC
Source organism: Ariolimax columbianus (assembly GCA_036924085.1). Lineage (NCBI taxonomy): Eukaryota > Metazoa > Mollusca > Gastropoda > Stylommatophora > Arionidae > Ariolimax > Ariolimax columbianus. Next base: position 54,740,469 of record JAVGWX010000002.1, on the reverse strand, counting down.
CTTCGATAAAGACCAAGTTTTGGATTTGGTAGTACAAAGTTTGTATGCTGTTTATTAATTGTTGCGCTGGTGTAAAAAGCTGCTGCTCGGGTGTTCAAGCTATGTTGATTGTTGATAAGTTATAGAAGAGACTTTCTGACATCAACTTTCAGTTTATCTGTCCAATATATACATCGCCTAAAATAAATACTTCTAAGTATTATTTTTGTTAGCGTTCGCCTTATTTCTCAATAACCCAAGGTGGTGTCTGTTGTACTATGTTGTTATTTTTCGTCTACCAGCCCAGTGCATCCAACCTCTGTATTCGATTTAGATAAGGGTCTGCTTCCTCCTGCATTTTTCTAAGAGTTTTGCTTCTCCGGAGTAACTGCCAATGATGAAATGTGGGGTGAACCCAGCACCTACGAGCTGTGAGTCCTGTCACTTAACCATTAGCTCACTCCGTCCTCTTTTCTAGGTATTTAAACTCGCACACCTACTTAAGTCTTCTTCTTTTTCTTTTTCTTCTTCTTCTTCTTCTTCTTCTTCTTCTTCTTCTTCTTCTGCATTTTGTTGCGTTGTGCCGTAGTTTACTGTGAGGCTGTGATTTCTGCGCCTTATCGGCTGGACACATGATTTCAGCACATAACTATTTAGACCGGGCTTGTCTTTCCCCCTCGATGCCTATTGTCTCAGTTAGGCTGTACAGGGGCAGTCTGGTTACAGGGATGACACTGGGAAGGAATAGGGTCTTGCTCAGAATGAACCCATCTGAGAAAATATGGATAGAAAAGGTCAGTCCAAAAATGCTGTGCTGAACCGAATGTGTTTTTTGAAAGGCGCAGAGTTCGTAGACTCGACGCATAAAATACAACATCGGATTACTGTCTTACAAAACAGATCTAGTCCTACAGTGGATTCCAGCCTACTGTGCTATCCTTTGAAACGAAAAAGCAGATGAGCTCGCCAAAGCCGAAAGTGGCGGAATGCAGACTCCCTACCCACAGAGCTATAAAGAAGCAAACGACCCATTAGGATGGAATGGAGAGACCAGCACAAAGAATACAAGCCAGATCAAATAATAGCATAGACAAACTTGGCAGAGATGGGCAGAGAATGATCTTCAGACTCAGAACTAATGATTTAAGAGCAGTACTCTGTCAACTATGCCAGCAGTCCGCACCAAAAAGAGTAGTGGTACAGTGGGTTCCATCCCACTGTAACATCCAAGGCAACGAGGAGGCAGACATACTGGCAGGCAAAAGAAGGTGCAAGACTACCACAACCAGATACTAGTGTGACCTACGAAGAGTCAAAAAGGCTTATTAGAGCCAGATACATGGCCAAATGGGAAACAGAACATACTGGCTACACAAAAAACGATGCCTATTACCAGTTGAACAGAAGAGAGCAGGTCGTGGTCTTCAGACTCCGCACAGGCCACAATAGACTGAGGTACCACCTATTCAATAAATTTAAGATAGGTGGCACGGACGAATGCAGGTGTGGTACCGGGAAAATGACCGCTGAACATCTGCTGCAAAACTGCCCGACATACGAGGATCAGAGAAAGCACATGTGGCCATCACCAGTGGCAACACTAAACAAGCTCTATGGCAGTGTCGACAGCCTCAGGATGACCGCTGCTTTTTTCGAAAAAATACAGGTAGACGTCTGACAGCGTACGAAGAAGGAGAAGTAGAAGAAGAAGAAGAAGAAGAAGAAGAAGAAGAAGAAGAAGAAGAAGAAGAAGAAGAACGGGACATTACAGATTCAAGACCTAGCTCAACAGAATGAGTCTCAGAGTCCCCGCCATGGGCGAGTGGAGCACCCAAGTAAACTCCAGAACATATCATACAGGACTGCCCAACTTATGCAGACCAAAGACAGGCAGTCTGACCCGGAGGGGCGACCATGCCCGAAAAGCCGTGACGGACCGGCGAAGACTTGAAACGCGTTCTCCTTTGTGAACTTCCCTGGGATAGAAGCACAGCATCAGTTGATCGAATAAGAAAGCCTCGACGAAACGTAACAAAACGTCCTTTCCAGGGCGAATATCGAAAATGTAGAAGAGGCATTGACATATGTCAGCTCATGCACTGCTGCTTTTCCGGCCGTCTTAAGTTTTGTATTGTTTTCATGTATGTTAAGTGGGCCTGTTGTTCTATAAATCTTCATAGTTTCTGTCTTTGATACACTAATATTCATATTATATATGTCACAGGCTGTACCAAATGCATTCATTTGATTTTGCAATCAATCATCAACTTTGTACGAGTACATTAAACTTTGGTCGTCTGCAAAATGTAGTTCATGTTATATGTTGGATTCTTCGTTTCTTACGTTGAATTTCACGTCTAGTGTTGCAATATGGCTGACTTCTATTGCTCAGTGTAAGTGTTGATCAGTAATGCTGAAAGCACACATTGTTGTCTTACTTCTGTAGTTATTTCTAAATCATATATCACTACATAAGTTGGTCTTTTTACATTTGTATGCATATGCTATAATGTGGTCAGAAGGAAAGACGAACGCTGGAGCAGAGCAACCACTCTGGGATACCAGCGCGGAAAAGAAAGATCTCCAAGAAGAATCATTATGTGGCAGGATTCGCTTGAGCTGCCCATCACTCGCGATACTCACAGAAACAAGTTAACCGCCTACTGGACAACCCGTACCAGAGACAGAACCGACTGTAAACTGAGCTGGGTCCAGCACACAACCAAAAAGCACAATACTGTTCGAGTCCAGCCCACTAAGCAGAGAAATGCACCCACCGGTTACTACCAACTCGCACAAGAGTTGTGACATGCACAAGGGCAAATCGCCCTTGTAGATCGTTCTCCGGCTACTTTAAAAACCTTGTTCACGGCTTGGTAGGAGATTGAGAACGAACTCTGAAGTAGAAGAAGACTAGCAATTTGTAACCGTATGGAGATGGCATTCGAAATTAACTGAACGGGTTACCTAGAACACTAGAAACGTGTGACCGGAAAGAGATGGCATCTGTTCTGATCTGATTTGTCAAAGTTGCAGTTCCATTTTATTCAAGAACCAGAAATGGAAGTAGTAGAACCATGTGTCTTCAGGCTACATCAATGATTTAGTATAAAGGTAAAGGTAGTCCCATAGCAGACACTGCTGTCGGTGGTGAAGTGTTGGAGGTTTAATTGTATTGGGTCTTAGCTTTTATATAAAGTTGGGTGACCTTATTCCTTCTACGCTATTTTTTCTTCCAAAACAGTAAGCCATCCATATACAGCCGAATCATCGTCAGTATTATGTCGATGCTAGAGATCGAGATCTCGTATCTTTGCTACGCAAAGTAAACGCTACTCCACCCGGTATAGTGGCTTATAAAGTAGGGTTCAATTGACAAATGAACCACTTTACCGGGTGGAGTAGCGTTCGATTCGCGTACCAAAGATAGCAGAACTTCATCCCCGTTCTTCAAACAATACTGTCGATTATTTTGCTGGTCTTGCCTTAGACCAGTTCGACCCATTCGGACCCTCACGCTTGCCTCGTGTGGTGCCAACATTATTTCAGCGTATATAATCACGGATAAGTAGGGTTCAGATTCCGCTATAGAACAAAAACATAACCAACGTTACATCCAACACGTCTTCATCAGGGACAACGGACAATGCACAGAAATAGAGCTATAACTAATGTTCCAGGTTGCTGGTGGGGTTTGTACAGCTGGAGAATAAAACTTGCTTGGTCCGATAGTCGTCCAGAAGATTGCGAGCTAGGTTTTTATTTCACCCAAAATAGGTTTTTTTTTCAAGACCATGTATTACTGCGGTTCGATCCCGTGTCCCCAGATGAACAGATCGGTATGCTAACAGCAAGACCATACATTCCTCACTAACATATCATTCAATCAATCATCAATCAATCAATCAAAACCTATGTTGCTCCATGTGGAGGATTGTCTACAATAAATACACACCAAATTCGTCTGTCCTGAGCAACCCCATTATCCGATGTGTATTTTGGTCACCCTCTATCTCTCCTGCACTGGGGATTCCAGAACAGAGACACCCTTATAATGTTATCAGTCGATATCTTTAATGTGTGTCCTATCCAACACAAAAACCTTCTCCTCAATGCTGACTGCCTGGTAAACTGATACGTCATTACTAGGGAAACATTTCAAGATGCATGCACCCATTCAGCTTGGTCTTGGTTGACTACTAAAAACTGGGAAAGCAGACACAAATACAATCATACTAATGCTGAAAGCTCTTGGCAAACACAGAGTTTTACAATGTTCTCTTAATCAAGAATTCACAAAGACGGCCGGAGGCGAAATTTTACGTTACTGTGAAGATTATACAGCCATCTTAAAACACATGTCATTCAAGAACTTGGCTTCGTACTATTGTGTTTAAAGCAGAACCGCCTTTTTAGGGAATATTCACGAAGATGTACGCAGACGAAACTCAGAAGGAAGAAGAACAAGTTAAAAATAAAATGGGTTATGTTATGTTGATAAAGCAGGAAGAAAATGCCGTATTAAATGTTACCGCGCTTGCGCAGTGAACGACAAAATCGATACGGAGCTTCCTTCAATAACCACTTGTTGGAGACAGACAATATGGCGTTTGCAGACCCGTAAGCTGCTGTGTGTCTGATGAGCCTCTGTCAGTTCTCAAGGATATTTACATCCCCAAACAAGCCGAGAGACATGAAAGCCAGGCGGTGGAGACAAAAGACGAGACTTAGCTTAAGAAAGAGTTAATGCCGTAGTGTTGTTTTAAGACTAAGCGGATTTGCACTTTATTTAACGTTTGCGACGGTTTTTTTGTGTGTGTGACATTTGTATGGCTTAATGTTTGTGACATTGCATCTGTCGTATGTTTGTGACATGCTTCTGTCATCTGTTTCATCTTCTGTCATCTGTTATGTTTAATGTGTGTGACATTGCTTCTGGCATATGTTAAGTTTAATGTTTGTGACAAGGCTTCTGTCATCTGTTTCGTCTGCTGTCATCTGTTATGTTTAATGTTTGTGACATTGCTTCTGTCATCTGTTTAGTTTAATGTTTGCGACATTGCATTTGTCATCTGTTTAGTTTAATGTTTGTGACATTGCTTCTGTCATCTGTTTCGTCTTCTCTTATCTTTTTCGTCTTTTGTCATCTGTTATGTTTAATGTGTGTGACATTGCTTCTGTCATTTGCTTAGTTTAATGTTTGTGACATTGCTTCTGTCATGTGTTTCGTTTTATGTCATCTGTTTAGTCTAATATGTGTACATTGCTTCTGTCATAGAAAACGCCTTTGAAGAGAAAAAAAAAGTGTTAGCTATCTTATTTGATCTCTCCCGTGTCTTTTACACTGTAAGGCATTAAGCTGAAAATCTTCCAAGCGGCAGTTACCAACAATATATTCTCGCGTATTAAATGTTACGTCTTCCAAAGATCTGACAGGGTTAAATTGGACAACTATACCAGCAAATCAGTCAGGCTGAGGGAGGGAGTGCCACAAAGAAGTACAAAAGCGCCTACACTCTTCTTGATCTATATAAACAACATCACAAAATGCTGCCATCAGCATGTCTCAAACAGCTTACACGTAGATGATTTTGCTGTATGTACAGCCACAGAACATGTAACAATAGCCCAATACTTGTTCCAAAACGTTGCTGTATGTACAGCCACAGAACATGTAACAATAGCCCAATACCTGCTCCAAAACGTTGCTGTATGTACAGCCACAGAACATGTAACAATAGCCCAATACTTGCTCCAAAACGTTGCTGTATGTACAGCCACAGAACATGTAACAATAGCCCAATACCTGCTCCAAAACGTTGCTGTATGTGCAGCCACAGAACATGTAACAATAGCCCAATACCTGCTCCAAAACGTTGCTGTATGGACAGCCACAGAACATGTAACAATAGCTTCATACTTGCTCCAAAACGTTGCTGTATGGACAGCCACAGAACATGTAACAATAGCCTCATACTTGCTCCAAAACGTTGCTGTATGGACAGCCACAGAACATGCAACAATAGCCTCATACTTGCTCCAAAACGTTGCTGTATGGACAGCCACAGAACATGTAACAATAGCCTCATACTTGCTCCAAAACGTTGCTGTATGGACAGCCACAGAACATGCAACAATAGCCTCATACTTGCTCCAAAACGTTGCTGTATGGACAGCCACAGAACATGCAACAATAGCCTCATACTTGCTCCAAAAGACAGTAGAGAAGGTGGAGAACTGGAAAAAGAGTGGGGACTGAAAATAAACCACACCAAAACCTCCACCACTCTTTTCACTCTCCTCCAAAAAAGAAACAATTACAATAAAGATAGGAAACCAACAAATTCCCAAAATTGGACACACCCACATTCCTTGGGGTGACATTTGACTCGATACAAATATAGAGACAATGGAGATAAGGGCAATAAAAAGACTCCCAGTGATGAAAATACTGGCTGGTACATCATGGGGGCCAACAAAAACATCCTCAAGCTAGTCTACACGGGGTCTCAGAATTACCCTTAGGGCATTAAAAAGTACTCAAACTACAGAGCTCGGAAAAACACAAAATATTGAGTCCCTTGAATTAAGGAGAAAATATAAATCCATTACTCAGTTTGAAAACTAAAGAGGTTACCTGATCATCCTCTGCACCAGAAGTTCCAAGAGAGAACAAAAAAAACATACTAAGGAAAAGCCCCAACCGTCTGTCCAGATAAATCCACAGAACACACGCAGACATCCTTGACACTAAGTCTTACAAGTACAAATCACTCATTCCAGAACCCTGGACACGGAGCTAGGACCGGTCCAAAATAATCTTGGAGGTCCCAGGGTTAACGTAGAATAGTGAGCAGTCGGCAACAGAGCAAAAAAACCTTGGTCTACAGATTCTCAAGAGACAGTACCCTACTAACTCTTGGACACACGTGTATACAGATGGATCTGTCTCCGTGAGCGATAAAAGGGCAGACAGTGGAATCTACATCGAACACTCCAATGGCGACATAGAAAATCACTTCATATCAGCAGGAGAGACTTGTACCAATTTCAGAGCTGAAGCCAGAGCTCCCCATGCAGCAACTCAGATTTTTATCAGCCAAAACATTACAAGGAAAAAGGTCTCCAGACTAAAGGAGTATACTCCAAGCCATCTCAAGCCCCAAACAAGATAGACTCTCACATAAAATAAAATACAACATAGGATTGCTGAACTAATAAAACAAATTTAGTCCTAGAGTGGATTCCAGCCGAATGTACGATCCGTGGAAACGAGAAAGCAGATGAGCTCGCAAAAGCCAGAATTAGAGGCACGCAGACTCCCCGTCCACAGAGCTATAAAGAAGCAGAGACACTCATCAAACGATCTATGAGGACAGCATGCAATCACCAGAACATATTCTACAAAAATTCCCTACCTATGCAGACCACAGACAGGCAGTCTGGCCTAGGGGAGCGATCATGCCAGAAAAACTGTGGAGGACAGGCAAAGATCTAAAACAGTCTCCTAAGTGAACCTCACCGCACTAGAAGCATATCATCAGTTTATCGATGAAGAAGAAGAGTCATTGTTCGTATCCTTGTTGTTATCCTTGCTGTAAAACCCTGCATTAAAGCAATCATGTTTAGGTGTAGATGGTCTTCATATTGCCAGCCCCGTGCCCAACTTTATTTAGTTTCTTTTTACGAGGTGTATTGTCGGGGGCATCGATCCTATATCTTCCTTTCCAGGACAGGTTCAGAGAGCAACATGACGGTTTTTATTATAGAGACGCTAGAAAACCACGGAAATTTGATTTGACATGTTCTCCAAATCTGTCGATTCCATTAGAGGAACTGAATGACATCTTGATCATCTCCAACCTAATTGATGAATATAGCGACGAGAGGCAGTCTATGCTCCGCTAAATTTATATGGAGCATATGTGTGGTTACTTGACAGCGCACGCAGTCGAGGCAATCGTCAGGGTCAAGTGAACAGTACTGATAGAGAACCCAGCCTCACTGACTTCCTCATCGTGTTTCTGGAAACCGGACGTGCTATAATAGCATTGTCAACGAGGTAGCAATCGACAGTTTGATCACCATAGCGGTGACCCTACTTAGAAATCTTACATTTCCCTACATCTAGAACTGCCCAGCACTCCTCAGGATATTAGAATAGATACTTCAAATCCGCTACCAAATTCGAAAAGAGTGGGATACTCTTGATTCTTTATTCTAGGAACCAACATCATCACACAAGTGCTCCGTTCTCCGTAAATAAATAAATAATAAATGTTCGCCTAGGCATCTGAAGCCTGTTGCGTCGGTCGAACTCCACAATGACCAGTCAAAACGGCGCTCTGCGAGATGTCGTCTACAGCAGAGGAGCGTTGGTATCTGTTGAAGTCACGTGTTTCGGGGACGGCCTCTCATGTGCTTCCAGTCGGCTGGCTGGATACCCTTGGCACTTTGAACTACCTTATGAAGGATCTGGTGAGCTGGAACTTCCTGATCCAGTCGAACAACATGTCCAAACAGGGAAAGGCAACGACTGTCCAGGACTTCTAATACACTTAAGAGATTAGTCTTTGTAGAGGCCTCGATACTTCTTATGAGATTGTAACAGCGAATTCAAGAATACGCCGCTGATTACTCATATGAAAGGACTCGAGTCTTGAAATGTCCTTTTTCAGCAGAGTCCAGGATTTCGGCTCTATACATTAGCATTGAGTCACACAAGACTGAGCTAAGGGATATCTACCATTGTTCCACACACGACGGGGATCTCCATCATCAAGAATATATATAAATACTCTGAGTTTCAGTCAAGCGTTTATTTCGTATTTTTCGGATCTTTCCGGACATAACACACTTTCCCTCCTCCCCTAGCCACTCTAAATCTATCATCCTCTGCACATTTGCACTTTTGCGACCTTCTGTCCTCTTCATCATTCTGTAGAGTGTCCATGACTGTCCTTATCAGACTCAACCCTGTCTCTGGTCGTCGTCGCGTCGTCTCGTCACTGCATTAGGCTTTCGTTACCCCAGACGCATGCATGTCCCGGGCAGTAGATCCATGTGACCGGAGAGCTCTGATAAGAGTAGCCTTGAACAGCACCATTTTCATGTGAACGTCGATGATAGCGGAGATGAAAGCTGCACCAAATAATGGCAATGTATTTATGTGAAACTAAGGACAAATTGTTCTGGGCTTTTCGTGAGAATAAGTCCATGTCAGTCAGTAACACCAGGGTGTAGCCCCTTCGACTGAAGCGACAGCGATGAGAGGACAGTCCAAGAGAAGAT